>CM031234.1:757047251-757647251 GCA_018340775.1 Taxus wallichiana var. yunnanensis
TCATTTATCTTATTTCCTGATCAAGCTTGGAATAACCACAAAGAGAGCACAAGCATAAATCGTAACACCAAAGAGCACTCAAGGTCTCTAGGGAGAAGAACAAGAAGAAAAGAAGACTTCCCAAAGTTATTTTATATCCTTAACATATGTTGCCTTAAAATTACAATAACTTAGGTCTCCAAGGATAAGACAACACGCAAGGAGGTTGCTTAAACAAGAGATAAGTCTCAAACCAAAAAGGCCACAACTCACACTCGTCGAGCTATAGGACGATAAGGGTATGATGACCCAAAAATCCCACAAAGAAAGGCACATACCTCTATGAACAAGAAGGTACTAAGCAACTAGAACACACTACTATCCACCAGGTGCTTCACAATTATGGGTAGGTGACAAAACTACAGTTTAACTATACATTGTACTCAATACACATAAATCTTACTTATTTATAAATCAACTCATTAAGTCAAAATTTGTAGTTTCGTTTGCTTATGCACATTAATTTACGAGTTTTCTTAATTAAACTTTCTCCTATTATGACATCACAAGTTTGTGTTATAAGGACCACTAAGGGGGTATGATATCTCGCCATTTTGTAAAGGTGGAAAAGAGAAAAATTATTTATTTTACTCCTAGGGGACGTAGATGGACAATTTTTTTCCCTTTCTATTCTTCTACATGGTATTTATTTCTTCTATTAATCTAGAGGTTAAAGCGAGGACCATTTTCTCTTTACATGTTCCAGGTTTATTTATTAAGTTTCAAGGCCAAATCTCCTCAATTATAGTTTTATGATGTTTGGGTGAGTCAATTTGTCAACAAAATTAAATGAGAAGGAAGAGTAAACATATCACACTACTAATTTTATGGGAGAGATAGGTAAATCAACTCACCACACTTTTAATTCTAAGGACATAAGGGACATTCAACATAGAAAACACATTACTAATTTGTAAGAACTAGGAAACAATCAACCAACATGGATCGCAACAATATTTTGAGATTTTTCCACTAATTACAAGTATCATAAAATATTCCTAGTGGGTTTCTACAAGTTCTCAAAGGAAGTTACAAGGAAGAGCCATTAAGGAAGCATAATTACTTTTACTGATCTACTAGGGTTTAACAATGTTTGTTGTTTTGGCAAAAACATTTTTACTCACATGATAAGAAAAAGAAATTTTTCAAATCTACACCCATATTACCACAGGATACCACCAACTAAGCAATAAAAATGACAAGGAAATATTTTAACTATAAGAACACCACATACTCACTAGAAAGCATCAATTCTAAGCGATCAATTAGCTATCTATTCAATGAGGCTTTATGACGAAGAGTTACTGATTTCACAAGAGGAATCCAATTAAAAATACCATTGAGATTAATTCATCAAGGTCTAATTACACTAACATCACTAGTGGAATGGTCCAAAAGACTCGAGGCATCGATAAGTGTCTCCACGTAATTTAAAATTAATAGGTCATAAACTCATGTTATTCATAGTAACTAAAAAAATTTAAGGAAAGGGTAGACTTATTTATAGGTCAAGAGGGAAACCAAACACACTTAATTCACACACAATACTTGAATGGGATAAATTATAACCATTATTATCAAGATGCATACAATCCCCAAGTCACTACTTTTTATAATGAAATAAGGAAATCCTGATAAAACTTAGCATGCCATCGAAAAGAAGCCACTAGGAGACACACACTTTTATACCAACATCTAGAGCCAGCCAAAAGCAATCCAATCCTAACATAATTCATCAGCCCACAATTAAACACCTCTACTCCAATGAGGTTCAAGCTCTTACCAAATTGTAAGAGAATCACCACCACCACTAACAAACTACCAACTAGAACGCTCAACATAAAAGCTATATATCTAGCAAGGTCAAGCAATGAAAAAGTCACTCTAAGATCCTAGACACCCTCAAGGTTTTGTGCATCCAAAACCAAGGCATAACTTTAAGCACCTAAGAGGACATTCAAGACACCCAAGGTGTACCCCCATACGACGAAATGTCACAATACAAAAGCATAGAACCAGCTCATCATCATGCAAGAAGGAAACCACATAACATTTAGCTAAGTAGCCAACAACATAATGAGCTCCAAGTCACCAATCAAAATAAAATCTAAGAAATGTTGACAATCAAGGAAAGTGGCTAAGTAGCCGTATTGCAAAGTTTGAAAATTCTTGCAAAAAAATAAAATAAATAAAAGATCCTCAGAGCTTCTCAAATCAATCATAAAATAAGATGTTGGTTCTTGATAAAATAACACAAAATTTAACACCACATTAACTCCGCAGCCCTTCATAGCTGCCAATATGTGTACTCTTCCTCGAGGTTAGTTCCAACAACACGTACGCGATTGGGTCCTAAACGAAACCTAGACTTAATGTCCAATCTCCCATACGGGTAACAAAATGGAAAACTGACAACCAGACCCTCTTTCCTAACCACTGAAGGAAGGAAGCTCTAAACAACTTCTAATTAACTCTTCTCGACCCATAACACAACCACTATTGTCCAACCACAAGAATCACACCATACAACTTATCATTCTAAAAATTTAATAAGGGTATCAAAAGGGCTTAATGCATCGTACAATTAAATCAAGATTTAGGACTTGTAAAAACAACACATTTTCAAAGGGGAACCAAGTTTCCACTACACTAGAAGTTCACAAAAATCAATTTAATTTGACATTCTTAGTTACCCAGGTTTAGACAAAATGCCACTAAGAAAGCACAACAACTCAAACAACTTGTTATTTTATTATGATTTTAATTCTGGTAGTTCAAATGAACAGAGTAATGTAATATTTCTTCACATGTATTTTTTTCAATTTTCAAACAAGGTTGTTTTCTAGATTTAAAAGTGTGCTAGGTTTACAATTCATGTCTCAAGTTTTTTTAGTGTGCCCAAAGGTCCAAGATTTTGAACCCACGACTCTGATACCAAGTGTAAAACCCTATAAAATCTCCCACTTGAGACCCATGAACAACCTAGGTTTAGTTAGAAAATTATGGAATATTTTTTCTAAAGTGTTAAAAACCAAAGTCTCAAGGACAATTAAATTCAACCGATAACTTTTCCCATTAAAACAATTACTAATTCCACATTAAAAGAAACAAGTGTAATAAGTCCACACCTAGCTCAAATCTCCTTAGGGATTAATTTAATCACTGATTATATTGACATTTTAGCTAAATACTCCCTGATTAAAATTTTAGGGTTAAGGGACCAAAAAAATTAAATACCCAAGGTATTTAATTCCACAAGATCTGAGACAAGAGAAAGGTTTAATTATAGTGGGGAAAAGAATACATATTTAAAATCATCAGAGTAAATTCTTACTTACCCACTCCTAGAACTCTCTTAAAATATTCAACCTGATTTTTCTCAAAATTAACACATTCAAAATTTCCCTAAATCATTCCCATTGGATAGGAAATTTCCTCACCTTTCCAATGATATAAAGAAGTCCTCCTAACTCCTCATATTTCTCCAGTTATAGGCCGGTAGACCTTTGGAGGAAAATTTTCCCAAGAGCGGGCTTGCGGGCCTAGGGAAGAAAATTATCCCATGTGTGGGCCGGCGGAGCGAGAGGAGAAATTGGGAAAACTTTCCTTACTCGGGAAAAATCACAATTTGCCTCCATGTGCCCACAAGCCGAAGAGGACACGTGTCGGCTTTAAAACACCTCGCAAAAATCGGGCCGTCAAAGCAATTTAAGACATTATGTGTTTTCGGCCAAAACGTCTTAGGACTCAAAAATGGTCCACGTCTCTGCCGACGCGACCAAGGTGCCATGTGTCAATCTCGATTGATTGTGGGCCATCGGGAGGCAGAGAGAAACCTATAAAAATTTCCAAAAATTTCAGAAATGTGAAATTAAAAAGGGATCCGCTCCTTCGCCAATGTCTCGTGTGTGATGTGGCCGTGTCTGATCGGTTTCGAGCTGGTGGGGAGACGGAGGAAACTTAGAAAAATTTCTGAATTTTATTTTTAAAATGACTAAGGTAAAAATGATTACATGCATCCACCATGTTGCCTTGGGAGGCCACATGGTAGCATCTGATTGGCTGCAAGCTGACATGGCAGCGGGGAAAATTAGGAAAAATTTCCCAAAAATTTTCCAAAAGAACTAAAGGTAGAAAGGAACCCACTCCTCCGTCGATAACTCACAATGCCATGTGGTAGCTCCCGATTGGCTACGGGCAGTGGGAAAATTTAGAAAATTTTCCAAAAAAAAATTCAAGTCTTAAGGAAAATTCGGACCCGTAGGTCCATGAAGAAATTTTTTCTAATTATTATTTTTGATAGTTAGAATTATTTTTTTGATGCCACATGAAGAAAAAATTCAAAAGGCCATAACTTTAGATAGAGAACTCAGTTTTGGGAAAACGAGAAATTTTTGGAAAACTCTCGACGTCCTCTTTACATAGGAATCATTAAATTTTGATATTAATAAAATTTAAGGGGTCAATTTCGTGTGAAATGTTTTGCAAGTTTTTATAGTGTAAATTGGTAAAAATTAACTTATAAAATTTTGTTCAAATTTGTCATTCTTTCTCCTTTAACATGTCAAATAGACATGGAGGTTTCCATTAGGGAAGTGTTAGGATAGATTGCAAGTGTAAAATTGTTGGATTGATTTGCATTTCAAAATTACAATTTTCTTTTTACAACAAAAAGCCTGCATATTTGCCTCGGCTCGATTAGAAGGTTTTCAAGACATTTTCTTAAGTGTTTTAGATGGGTTTGAGATCATTTTGACCTCATTAAGTCAAACTAATTAGTTCATTTACCTCTTATCTTTTACAGGGGGTTATTTGAACATTTGATAAAGGAATTTTATAGGTATACCATGAATTGAAAGAAGTGTATACATTTCCAAAACAGAGATTAAACTATCTCTTTTTCCATGAAATAAAACATTGAATTCATTCCATGCTGGTCTTAAATAGTTTTCTTTCCTTCAATCAAACATTAAAACAAGAATGCAACTTTTATTCTTTTCAAATCATGCACTTCACAAAATAGAGTATTACATTTCCTTCATACGCATTTCTTTCTTTCAATCAGAGATTTCAATTACATTTAAAAGATCATATTCAATACCACAATGTAATTTGAGAAAGGTAATACATCATTTATTGATTTCAAAATGCAACTTTACAAAATACGTATCCTTCTTTCACATTCTTTCCAAAAAAAAATAGAAAACAGAGTATAACTCTTTTACATTTTGAATTTCAACTTTCATTGTCAATACAAAGTATATTTCCATTAAAAATAATATACATATCATCCACTTCAAAGTGGGAAAGGGCTACAATAAAATTTCATTTCACAAGGGACTGTCAAACTATCTTTTTCTCAACTCTAGAACAACAACATGCAGATTTCTCATTCTTCTAATTTTGTCACAACAGAACACGGGAAAGGAAAAAATCTCCACCCAACCAAGACATCTAATGAAAAGGGAGAATCCATCCTTTTTCATTAGCCCCCGAGCCCTAACCACATTGCAATAAGAAATGTTTTTCAACTCATGGCAACAATAGGCTTCCACAACACAAAAGAAATCTTTCACATTCAACACATAGTCCAAAACATAATGCAGTTTGCAACCACATGAAAACAACAAACAAAACTTAGGCTTCATCATGCAAGCCAAAGGAGCAAGAACTATGGGGGAAGCTACTTATGCCTCCCAAAGGGGAAATGGGTATCACCACCTGAAAGCAAACCACCAAAATATATATCATTTCAAATCCCTGACATGCCCTTATGCCTCCCCCTAGTACCCCTTATTCCTCACATTTCCTTATGCCTCCCCAACCTCTTATGGCACCCCATAACGAGTAAAGAAATGCAAGCTATTTCTTTGTAAGGTGGAACCCAAATCCCAACTCCCTCCACACTTATACCTCCCCAAAGCACTTATGCCTCCCCACAAGAATCCCCATAGTCTTCTCCTACACCATACCTAGGCCATCTACCCAACCAGCCAACAAGCAATATCAAAACATCCACAACATTTACATATGCATAAATAAGAGAAGAGCATTTTAAAGAGCCAAGCTCCTACCTCTCCATGATGGAGTTTGTTCCAAAGTTCCAAACAACAAGCTTTCCAATGTAAAACAGTCCAAGATCAATAATCCACAAGCATTCAACCATCTCCAACTTTCTCCAAAAATTGCAAGAGCTCCCAAAACAAAAAGAAGTCACCCAAAATGAAGCAATGCAAGGTGAAGTAACCCCAAAACAAGCCAAGGAATTCGAATATATAGAAGAGGAAAGAGAAGAGGATGAGGTGGATCCATGTGGGATGCCACATCACACATCCTCAACTCCAACTCATAAGTCAACTTAAATCTCCAACGTATAATAAATAAGCATGTGAATAAACTAAAGTTTACTTACACACTCCAAAAAAAGCCCACACCCCAAATGACTGAAATTAAAAGCATGTAAGAAAATTGTAATAAAAACATTCAACTTGACTTACAAAAATGAATAAAGAAGGGATAAATTTAACTCTCTAACCATAGGTAAGCTTGGTATATAAATTTAAGAGGCATGGGACAATTTTAACTTGTCCCACAAGTCTCCAAAATCAGCCTCCAAGGACAATTTAAAATTTCCAAGAAGGTGGAGTTTTTACACTCAAAAGTTAACTTACACATCACTTACACATCTCTCTTAGAACACTTTAATTCAAGGTCAACAACTGTATTAATTACTTTCTTATGACATATTTTAGTTAATTAACTTAACAACATGATCACTCACAATATTACACACCATTTAATAAATAATGAAAGGGTCAATGCACCACAAAATAAACACATGCAAACATCAATAAAAAGGAACCAAATAAATAAATACACATAACCCTTGGTCACATTTAAAGGTGATCCCCCAATGGGAATCCCCAAAAATTAAACACACACACACAAACAATAAAAGTTACCATGGTGACCATGTTGAATTCATCTAGAATTCCAATGTGGTTGGTCTCCAATCCCCGATGTTTGTTGTGATATATTTTTTTAACCTACACAATACAAAGACCCCTTCATCATCGTGGCCATATCGAACATCCAAATGAATATAATATAATTTCAAAATCGTCAATATATATATGAATCACAACATCCAGACAATCAAATATCACTTACAATTTAATCAAGAAACTATATAATCATCAATTTTAAATTCAATTTTCTCGGTCTACTCAATATATCCAAATACCACATGTCTTAACAACATCCATTAATATATCCATGTCCAACAACGTGTCAAAATCCATATAAAAATGTCTCTAACAATCATCATGCATCATATATGAATAAAAGTCAACAATAATCAATGATCGACATCTAACACCATACTAAATCAAAATTATAATAATGTCCATAATGTAGTCAGCAGTATCATGATCAAAATCAAACTTTTGAAGGGAAGTGGGCACTACACATCAAATTATGATATTTAATTATTTTTATGGAAAAATTAATCAAATATGTTTTAAATTATAGCTTATACAAAATTGACATATAATTAATTTAGAAATGAATTAATTAACTACATTATTAAGAATATTTCACATTGAGACCCATCCCCATGTTTAAATATATGTTGTAACATGTAATCTCCACATTGATATTCACAAAGCTTACAAGTATCTTACAAAATATTTCCTTGAGACTTCCACACGCCATCATGACATATCAAATATTCACAATTAAGCTTTTATATATGACAACGACATACATTAAATCTTTCCAAATGCTCACACATTTTAGTTGTTACCTTGATTTTCTCCTCTTCATTGTTGAATAGTTCAATAGTCTCCGAAGAATCCCATAACCCAAGATCAAATCTCTTAGCTAAGGAAAGTTACCATCGAAGTTTTGCACTATTAAATTGTTGTTGACCCTAGTACAAGTAATCATTCATAGAAATCACACTCATATATTTTCCTAGCTTGTGAGTATTGATCTTGAACCCAATAATATGACACCTGAAGTTGTGCCATGACCTATTCCTTTGAGGAAATTTCATCCAAAGGAATTTTGTTCCTAGTTATAAATATATGAGCATTGCCTAGTTAAAGAAATCCAAAACTACCATCTCTTGGAACTTGCATGATCTCATATCAAAGAGGTGTTGATCTTCTTCACTAATCACAGTTCCTCAAAAGCTTCAAATTAAAAATCCATGCCGAGCTAGTGAAGGTCCATATGAGCCTTTGGATCAATGCCCATACATGTGTGGAGCAGTTGCACAAATTCAAATCTCCGGTCATCAATTTCAACTTTTTTGTGTTCAAGTTTAGAGTATTCCTCATTTTATTATTTAGCATTATGGTATTTTTCTGAGAAATCAACCTACTCCTAAAATATAAGTTCACAGTGCTAGTTATGGAGACAACATTACGGCCTTAATTAACATTGGATAAAATGATTGATGCTGTGATTATCAATTTTAATCCACTTGCCCATGATAATGAGAAAGATCATGGTCATATTATGATATACAATTTTCGTCAGTTATGCAATAAAAATTTAAGAGATTGTATCCATTAATAAAGTATGGATCATTGAGATTCATCTTCACAGAATACACATGCTTGAATGCTTCAATCATTCAATGTAATTCCAATACTCTATAAAATGTTAAACACACTCCAAGTTTTGTAATGGTGTCTAGAACCAGTATCATTCCTACAACTAGCAGATGGGAGCAACATGCTGAAGATCTTATATCCCATGATGTCAAGAAAGAGGGATTTTTCCACTAATTCTATAATTTGGTAGATCTCTAAGGATGAAAATATATCCTTACAACTAATAAATAACAACATTATAAACATCATGATCTAGTGTGGAGTTGTAATGCCCACTAATTCACGACACAAAGACCAACATAGAAAAGTACAGGATAATTTTTTTGACTTGTTTGATGTACAAAATGATGCAACAAGTGGTCAAAAAGGTTATGAATAACTCTTCAAACAACTTGACTCAATGATGACCTTATGGACAACACTAAACAACTAACACCCATTAAGGATAGTTCACTTTACTCTTTGTGACAAGGCGCCATGAAACATTTCTCAACCACAATGCATAGTTACTGATTAGATACACTCAACGGTTTAAAATCCCTTAAGGTTATGCATTTAAAAAAATGTTTTTAAAGACCTTCCTTAACAATCTACAAGATTCATGTTTGGTTCGAGCATTCTTCTCACAAAGGTGGACTTATTACTTTGGTAATCTAGACTAACTAGCCGAAACTCAAGATTTCTAAAAGAGGTTCAACTAAAGATTGACAAAGCTAAAAAAATCATTTGAACAAAAGGGACACCTTTCATATCTCACGAGGTTGCATAAACATACCCGAGCTTAAAATCTTGATCCGGACCTCCATTGCACAAGCACTAACCGTAACCTCTAACTGAAGTGGAGTGCCATTAAAACAGTTATCAAAACACATACAAAACACCAAGAGAGAGAAATTCATCCTTAGCACAAATAGATTATATTATTTTGGGGTGCACAAAATAAATCTCCCCAGGTGTGGAAGAGAGGGACGGAAGGAAACATTTCTTCTGGGCATGGAAGAGAGGCGCAGGAGAAACTCTTTTTCTCTCGGGCGCGCAAGACGGACGCGGAAGAGACTCCTTTTTCTCCCGGGCACACAAAACAGGGACAGAGGAGACTCGTTATCTCCCACGTGCATAAGATGGGTGTGGAAGAGACTCATTTTCTCATGGGCACGCAAGACGGCCACGCAAGGAGCTCTGGGTGCACAAGACGGGCGCATAAGAGGCTTTTCCTCTTTTATGAACTTCAGAAGGCCATAAATTTTGATAGGGAACTCCGTTTTTGGAAAACAAGGACTTTTCAAATATCTCAACGTCCTCTTTGCACAAAAACCTTAAGAATTTAATTTGGATAAATTTTTAGTTGTTAATTTTGAGAAAAATCTCTGCAAGATTATAAAATGAAAAATGGTAACATTCGACTTATAAAATTTTGTTCAATTCGACCTCCCTCCTTTCTCAACATGCCAAACAGACATAGAGGGTTGCTCTTAGAGGAATTTAGGATGGATTGCAAGGTATAATTTTTTTGATTGAAGATCAATTCAAAATTTCTCAATTTTGACAGCGAAACGACTACAATTTTTCCTTTGTTCGATTTGAAAGGATCCTTAACCATTTCTTAAGTGGTTTAGTTTGTTTGGGGCGCCTTAATCATATTAATTTCAATTCAATGTTTCATTTTATTTTTCATTGTTCAGGGTTTGTTCTGTGCATTTTGAATAAAATAATTACCAGTTTGATAAGTTATCTAATAGAGCTCTATAACTTCAAATTCAAATTGATCTATTTGCATTTACTAAGCTTAAACCATGAATTCATTCCAAATAGATCTAACATACTAATTTTATTTAAATCAAAATGTGCAAAAGCCAAAAGATATAGTTCTGATTTCCAAATCATACTTTTCAAAAGAACAGAGTAATGTATTTTCTTCATCCGTATTTCACTTTTCAACTTTCCAAACAGAGATTTCAAAATACATTCAACAATCATATTTCAATACCTAATAATTCCATTTGAGTAAAGTAATACAATCTTTTATTGATTCAAAAAGATACCTTTACAACTTCTTCTTTCATTTCATTCCCAAGGATAGAATACAAATCTTTCTTTTCTTTCATTCAAAAACAGAAAACAGAGTGCATCTCTTTCACATTTTGAATTATAACTTTCATAGCCAATACAGAACATCTTTCCATCACAAAATATATTACATTGTCATCCACTTCTAGTGGAAAAAGGTTTTACAAATAGAACTCTCACAAGGGACTGTCAAAAATATCTTTTCCTTTGCTCCAGAACAACAACATGAAGATCCTCCATTTATTTCAATTTGATCACAACAAAGGCAGGGGAAAGGCAATGCTCTCCACCCAACCAAGACATCCAATGAAAGGAGAAGCCATCCTTCTTCATTAGCCCCCGAGCCCCAACCAAAATGCAATAAGAAATGTGTTTCAACACATGGCAACAATAGGCTTCCACAACACAAAGGCAATCTTTCAACATGCACATTTCATATTAAAACATAGTCCAAAACAAAACAACAGTTTTACAACCACCTGAAAGATAGCAAACAAAACTCAGGCTTCTTCATGTAAGCCAAAGGAGCAAGAAACTATGGGGGATGCTACTTATGCCTCCCAAAGGGGAAATGGGTATCACCACCTAAGAACAAACCACCAAAATATAACATTTCAAATCCTTGACATGCCCTTATGCCTCCCCTAAGTACCCCTTATTCCTCACATTTCATTATGCCTCTCTAACCTCTTATGGCACCATGTAACAAGTAAATAAATGCAAGCTATTTTGTTGTAAGGTGGAAACCAAATCCCAACTCCCTCCACACTTATACCTCCCCAAAAACACTTATGCCTCCCACAAAATAAACCCCATATCCATCTCCTACACTATTCATAGGCCATCTATGCAACATCCCACAAACAATAACAAACATATAAGCATTTACATATTAATAAAAGGGAAGAGAAGAGCATTTCAAAGATCCAAGCTCTTATCTCTCTATGATGGAGTTTGTTCCAAGTTCAAAACAACAATCTTTCCAATGCACAATAGTCCAAGAGATCAACAATCTACAAGCATGCAACAATCTCTAGTATTCTCCGAAAGTAATAGCCCTCCAAAAATCCAAAATAATTTTCCCAAAATGAAGTGACAAAATAGGAGCAGCCCAAAAAAAAAAAAAAAGGAATTCCTATAAATAGAAGAGGGAAGAGAAGAGGATGAGTTGGATCCATGTAGGATGCCACATCACACATCCTTAACCCCAACACAAAAGTCAACTTCATTCTCCAATGCTTAATCACTAAGTAGGTGAATAATATGACAATTTTACTTACACACTCAAATCAAACCCACACCCCAAAGGATTGATATAAAAACATGTAAGAAAAGTGCAATAAAACAATCAATATGACTTATAAAAATGCATAAGAAATGTCTAAATTTAATTCTCCAACCATAGGTAAGGTTGGTGTTGGTGCCATTTTTGAGCTTGCACAATGTTGCCCTAAATTTTCAAATCTATATCTGCTAAAAAAACTTTTTATCCTTTGATTTGATGGTCTATAATTCTTCCCCTCCGGTTGAAATTCTTTAGAAATTCTCACAAACTTGTTGTTTTGCCCTAATTTGAAGGAATATTCTAATTTTTCCCTTTTCTATCGCCTAATTTTCCCAATTTTGTAGGTTGTGTCGTTTTTCCCTTTCTAGATCATGGAAAAATAAAAATTGATCATTTCATACTTGTTTGTATTTGAAAATCCAAATCCAAGATTAAAAATATTTGGAAATCATGCTTGATTAAATCAAAATCAAAAATCTACCATCCTTGGTGAAAAATTGAATTTTAGGGCATCCTGGAATTTTTTACGTTCTTACAGTCAAATGGGTGTATTAAAGCTATCAAATTATTTCTTAGATACTAGAGGGTACATGGAAAATTCTAATTGGCTGAGGAAAGGTGAGGAGGTGTTGTAAATTTTCATTTTTCACCTTTTCAAGCAATGGGGCATTTTCGGGCCCAGGGACCCATTTTTTCTAAATTTGCCTACGTGGCATGTTCTGATTGGCAAGCGGGATGGCGGGTGGTCAAATTCCCTTAAGGTTTTTAAACTTTATTTTGCAAAAAAATTTAAAGTCAAAAATTGGTCCGAAGCCCCGCAGCCAATCCAGTGGGACACGTGTCCTAAAAAGCCAAAAAGGGAGGAGCGGGCCGAGGGGGGACTTAGAGTTTTCCACCTTTAATTCTCTAAATTTTCAAAATTAGTTTTAACCCCACTCCAAATAGAGGAGGAAAAATGGTAGCATGGCAGGTGCAAGGTGGGTCGGTGGGCTGATGGAGGTAAAGGGATTTTTTTCCCTTTTTCACAAAGGAGTTAAAATCAAAATTTGAAGCGTTGGCCCGTAGCAAATCATCGATGGACGCGTGGTAGAGGACAAGGCAGGTCGGCGGGTGGCGCGGAGGCAGGAGGGAATTTTTTCCCTTTTGCAAAAAGGGCTCAAAATAAAAATTTTAAGCGCTGGCCCACTAGCGAATCATCGAGCGACACGTGGTAGAGGAAAGCACGGGTCGGAGGGCGGCGCAAAGGCAGGAGGGAATTTTTTCCCTTTTGCAAAAAAGACTTAGAATCAAAATTTGGAGTGCTGGCCCACGATGAATCACAAGGAGACACGTGGAGGTGGAGAAATCGGAAGCGCGGGCGGTGGAAGCAAAGTTGAAAATTTTCCCTTAGCAAAAAAAGGGAGTTAAAATGAAAATTGGGCCCGTGGATTTTAGCAATAGAGGAAGCGACACGTGGTGAGGGAGAAATCGGGTGTGCGAGCTGCGGGGGCAAAAGTTAAAATTTTCCCAATTTCCAAAAAGGTCAAAATGCGTAGAATTAGAGTGCGATTTCAATAAGACCCACCATGTGCCACGTGTCAGCTCCAAATTTTAAGGGCGGAGAGGGGGAAATAATTCAAAATTTTCCACTTTTACAAAAAATGTGGAAAAGTAAAAATGATCCCAATTTCAGTCCCAATTGTTTCTTGACACGTGGAGGGCCCAGTTTAAAGGAAAAGGTGGATAAGATCGATGGTTGTTGTGCATCCATTTGTTTTGACCACCATGGGAGCTCCAAGAAGCTTGGAATCACGATTTTTACATCAAAATTCATCAAATTTATAGTGATTTTGTGTCATCTTGGCCTTCCAAGATCATTGGCATCACTTTCATGGCTTAATTCTTTGATTTGAGATGTTTTTGAAGTAATTTTTTTACCTCAGCCTGAGAAAACACGTGGAATGTCAAAATCAAAAGTTGCAGAGGTAATTTGAAAAGGTAAAAAGGTGAAAATGATGAGTAAAAGGTGTTTGCATGCCTCAATGATGAAAAACATGCCTCCAGGATGGATAATGATCTAGATATTTGTAATGATTTAATATTTTTGGGCACACCTGGCAACCTGTGAGTGTTTTTCTGTTTGATGTCATTTTCATTGAATCATGAAGAATTGTTGTAACAAAATTGATCCCATGGCATATTCTTTTCTTGGGAAAGAAGGATCAAATGTGGCAAGAGATATATAATGCATGTTTTGAGACATGCAAAGGGGGAGTTGAAAATCACGAGCAAATTCTGAGAAAAGGCTCATCTTCTGAGAAACCCACCAAAGAACCAAGATAATTTCTTATGTGTTGGATCTTCATGTATGTGAGTTGGTTACAAGTGTATAGCCATCACATAGCTCTGAGATTGTTCATGAAACTCTCCCCTACTTAAGAATCAAACAATCTTTTGAGTTAATCTGTGTTTTTCTAGGGCAATATGATGTCTATTATCATTTTTAAATGCCTACAAATAGTTTCCATTGTTATTGTTGCAATCTTGTAAATTGAAAGTATTTAGAAATCACATAGAATCTCCATCTCTTGTTGATAGTTTAGTGGCATTTGCAATCTCATGTTCAGAAGAGCCTTCATCTGATAAAGAGATAAACAAATTTAATATCACTTTACCTTCCTTGACTGCAGATATTTCTTATAATCCTTTGGGGGTACCTTAGGCGTTGTTTGATCATGGATTTTTGTGTTTAATTGAATTCTTTACTTCAAGATTTTGTGGTGAATTCTCAAAGATTGTGTGAAGAGTGCAACCTAGGCTTCAATTTATGCCTTTTCTGGTTGAAAGAATATCCCGATTATCGAAGAATTTTATTTGATAGTTGTTCAAGTATTGTAGAGGTTGTCCAAGATATATTATATCCCAATTTGTCTCATCAAAACCCCACCAGAAAATCATTCTAAACAACCCATCCTACCCCATACTACCCTTGCATTTCCTTGTGTATCAACAAAAGGATCTAACCCATCTACAAAAATGCACAAGGCATATCAGGATTATACAATGTCTCCACTAACCCTTGCCTTGCATTGAAAATATCTCCATGATCCGAGAGTGACAACTTGTGAAAGTCGATTTGGAACGTTGATCATATTTTCTCAAGGCATTTTTATAATATTTGCATAAATTTAGGGATATCTTCATCCCCTTCACCATTTGGGGGTTACAATATCGATTCTCTTACCTTCGTTGAAATTAAAAACCTAAACTAGTGAGGATTATATCAAAATCCTTTCAAAGTGTTATCCATATCTCCACAAATCTCAAAGTCTAGTTAGATCACCTCCTTGGCTACAAAATGACACACATCATGATCTATCGACTTCAAGCTTCATGCCATATCTCCGATGCTTTCGCTCGGGCTGAAAATGAGAACAAATTTGGGTACCAAAAGCTGGTATACATATTTAAGAGGCATGGGAAAAGTTTAACTTGTCCCACAAGCCTCCAAAATCAGCCTCCAAGGACAAATTCGAATTTCAAAGAAGATGAAGTGTTTCTTACTCCAAAATCAACTTACATATCTCTTACACATTACTTACACATTTCTTACAACATTTTAATTCAAGGCCAACAACTCTATTAATTACTTTCTTATGACATATTTTAATTAATTAACTTAACAACATGATTACTCACAATATTACACACCATTTAATAAATAATGAAAGGGGTCAATGCACCACAAAATAAACATATGCAAACATTAACAAAGGAACCAAATAAAATAAAAATACATAAAATCCCTTGGTCACATTTAAAGGTGATCCCCCATGGGAATCCCTAACAAAAACAAATACAATTGCCATGGTGACCTTGTTGAATTCATCTAGAATTCCAAAGTGGTTGGTCCCCAATCCCCTGATGTGTGTTGTGATATTTTAACCTGCAAAACACAAATACCTCCTTCAGCCTCATGGCCACATCAAAACATCCAAATGAATATAATATACTTCCAAAGTCATCAATATATATGTGAATCACAACAATCATCAAGCCAATCAATAGTGTCACTTAAAATTTCATCAACAACTATATCATCATCAATTTTAATTCAATTTTCATTTTCTAGGTCTACTCAAAATATCCAAATATCACATGTCCGAACAATATTTATAATGTAACCATGTCAAACAATATATCAACATCAATATATAAAATGTCTCTAATAATAATCATGTATCATATATTAATCATAGTCAAAGTAATAATCCATGCTCTAACATCTAATCATCATACTAAATCAAAACTATAATAATGTCCATGATATAGTCAACAATGTCATGATCAGTATCAAAAGGTTTCAAAGGGAAGTGGGCACTACATCCCCCTCCCCTTAGACTCAACTTCCTCCTAGAAGTCACAGGAAAGAGAGATAGGAACAAATGCAATAGAAAAGGATGTCTCCCATTATGGGATTTCTTGCCTCAAACAAGTGTGGGTCCATAGAATCCCAAGTTTGGTCCAATGTAATTCAGCTAGAAGAAGGGATATTGTAATGGATGAGTTATAAACTTTTTTTTGGTGTGTGTGACTATCCAGTCATCATCCACATCACCTAGGTGAGTCATCTTGCCTTGTGAGAGTCATAGGTCTTAAGAAGTCAAATGACAAGTGTTAGATTCACATAGATTCCGACATTTTCATTTGCGTCAATGCATCATAGGAGTTACATTCCTTATTTGCAATTGTAACTCCTCTTCTAGTGGTGTCATATGCATTAGTCAACGTCATATGCATCAGTGGCATCATTGAGTTCTTTCCATGTTTAGGCATGGGGGTTACACAACACCCCTATTTGTACTTCCTATTTTTCGATCTATGAGCATGAGTAGACCCATTCTTCTTACTTGCAATCTTCTTTCCATTGTTTCGAATCTTGCGTATTGCGTTGGCTTGACGTTACCATCGAGTGCAACTTCATTGTGGTGCATCAATTTTTGACATTGGTTCTCACGAATCCCTCTTTCATGGTATCAGAGCTGGTTTCGGTAAACGTGCACTCTTCGTTTCTCAATTGTTTATTACTTCTGGTTTCTTCTCATTTCCTCATGTGCAAGTTTTTTTTTATTATCATTTTGGAATTATTTCTCACCTCGTATTGAGGTTTCAGCAATTGCAAGTTAAGGTATTTGGTTGGTTTTCTTATCAGCTAAGTTCGTATTTGCATATTTCTAGATGTTTGTGGTGTCGTTTCAAGGTTGTTTATGTGTTTCTTCTTGGTTGTGTTCGATTCATTTTGGGGTAAAAGAAGAGCTCATTTTTTAGCGTGGACCTATGATTACTAGTTGGGATATTTGTTTTTTCTTCACCGGTGTATACTCAGACTATTTTGATCTTTTTCCTCATCGTGGTGGTTCCTTTCTGTCTCAAATTTACCTCTGCCTAGTCTCAAAACATTTTTGTGAGCCTGCTGAAAACCCCTCACGTTTTTGTAAAATACTCACGTTTTTACCTGGTCTCTCACGTTTTTGCCTAGTCTCTCACGTTTTTGCACAACTACTCACATTTTTCCTCTGTTCTGAGCATTTTCAACTGTTCCAGATTTTTTTGGGCCTTTCTGAGTGTTTTCTCCCTTCCAGGCATTTTTTTGCCTGTCCTCAGGCGTTTTTCTCCCCTGGCTGCATTTTCTCCTTTGTTCCAGCGTTTAAACCTGTTCCAGGCATTTTTCTATCCCCTGGCTGCTTTTTCAACTGTTCCAGGGCATTTTGAACTGTCCTAAGGCGTTTTTCTCTCCCCTGGCTGCATTTTCTCCTCTGGCAGGCGTTATTTTTGGGTTATTCCAAGAGTTTTTACCCTGGTCATGCCTGTAACGTCTCACAACTGCAAACTTGGCATTTTTCTCTACATTCAGGTGTTTTTTGGCCTGTTCTGGGTGTTTTCCCAGCACATGTGGAGCAGTTACATTCTTCTGCCAGGTAATATCTCTCTAAAAATACGTTTTTTTATTCACTTTTCTAAAAAAAACGTGTTTGCATTCTTTTTATCTTATCACTCTTCTAAAAAACGTGTTGTTTCATTACTTTTAAAAGGTATAAGGTAAAAAACATTACATTTTATTGGCATTGTAAGTTTTTTGGCTTGTTTTATTAACCTTCCATCGAGTGCCGAAGATGAAGGGTGAGGTCTGGGATTGGCAGGTGGCTAATCCCCCTCACAATACAAACAAACCCTATCTCAAATTTCATGTCATTTCCAACGGGCATACATACGACACATTTTGCATGCGTTTAGGTAACTTTTTTAATCCGTTTGCAGGCTTATTGACTTTTTTCTCATCAATTACGGGAATTAGTTTTTGCTATAACTTTTGACTCATTGCTCGGTTTTGAGAACTTCTTTAGTCAAAGTTGCGTGTGTTTCGCACTCTAGATGATGGGATCATTAGTTTTGTAAACACACTAATTTTATAAAGTGCCGCATTCAGGGGGTGTCTTTGTATTGCTTAATTCCCCTCATTTTTTGTGGACTTGTGAGCACGTCTGCCATAGTCTTACGACAAAGGGATTCTTTCGTGCGACGTGAGATGCTATTTCTCACAAAGCTCTTTCTTCCCCCTCTTGCTTCTCTCTTTCTGTGCTTTCTTGCGATGTCGATCATTGCACCCTATGAACCTTGATTTTTTCTCCACCATTGCGCATTATTATGCTAATTGCGAGGTGAGTGACAAACTAGTTCTCGGAACACGCATTTGGTTGTAAATCAACGCCTTTGAATTATAAAGTGCCAAACTCGGGGGGGTGTAATTTTTTTCTGGGGTGGTTGTTTCCTTTCTCTCCTTCCTTCTACATTTGTTGGTTCTATCTCTTCATTATGGATATATCTAAAGTACCAGTGCTCACACCTTTTAATTTCTTCGAATGGAAATCTAAAATTATATTGGTTTTGCGAAGTAAAGGGTTATACTGAGTTACCATGGGGTTAGAGACCGAACCTACTGATGAACCTGAAAAATCTAAATGGTTCAACCGTTGTGATGAAGCCTTACTTCTTATCTATATGTCCATCTCTCACGAATTTCTCTTCCACATCAAAACTTCCTCAACACCCGATCAAGTGTGGAAAACGCTTGATGATATGTTTGGGAAGAAAGATGACATGAGAGCGCATGAGTTGGAGAATGAACTACTAGGGTTAAACCCTAGTGACTTTGAAAACCTACAGGCCTTCTTCTCAAAATTTGTCTGCACTAGAATTCTTCTAAAGGAATGTAAAGTGGATAAGAAAGACTCTCAATTGATCTTGTCGATTCTTTCTAAGTTAGGTCCTGAATACTCTATTTTCGTTTCAACTTTTCACACCACGAAAGCTACCTTGGGTAGTACTTGGACTATGCCCTCCTTTGACAGTTTTTCATCCCAACTCATTCGAGAACAGGACAAACTCATTCAAATGGGGACTCTAAAATCCAAGTCACATGCCCTTGTAGCGAATAAGGGCAAGAAAAATGAAAAGAAGAAAGAAACTAAGGACCAACCTAAGAAAGAAACCAAGACCAACCAACCCCCAGTTAAGCCCATCACTCATACTTCAACTTTTGAGCCTAAGAAAAGAAGGAAAATTATAAATGCTCCTATTGTAAGAATATTGGCCATGATGAGCAGCATTGTTTTCAGAAACAAATTGATCACTTAACTCATTTACTTGAGAAGAATAAAATAAGTGTTCTGAATCCACTAAACAAAATTCTCGAAAGGTGAGTCCTCTAATGCAAAGGAGACAAAAATGAAAAGAATAAAGGTAAGGCCCTCATAGCTAGATCAGCTCCATCATCAACTTGGATTATCGATTCCGGTGCCTCGCACCACATGACTTCTTTAGAGGTTGAATTCTCTAGCATTGAACCATGTGGCATGTCCCAAATCATGTTGGTGATGACACTCATGTGTCGGTTTCCAGTAGTGGATCGGTAGAGATTGAAGGTGGAACATTTAACAAAGTGTTGAGTGTTCCCAATCTCTCTACCAATCTCCTATCGGTTTACCAAATCACCCACCTTGGTGAAGGAATGCGAGTGGAATTTGGTCCTAACTCGGTGATTATTCGTGAGCTTAACTCTGACTGCACTGTGGCTGAGGGAAAGGTAGATCACCGTTCATAGTTGTATACCTTTTCCCACTTCTCTTCTGATTCGATGCCCAATGCCTTGCTCACTCATGCAAATGAGGTTAGCAAGTTATGGCATGAGCGTTTTGGGCATCTAAATTATCGTTACCTTGAACAATTGAGCCAAAATGAAATGGTCAATGGGCTACCCCGAGTTAAGTTTTCTAAGGGTCTTTGTGAGGGTTGTACCCTTGGAAAGCACCCTAAAAATATTTGACAAGGGAAAATCCTGGAGAGCTACTCGTCCCTTGGATCTTGTTCATAGTGATGTTTCTGGCCCTTTTCCATCTCCTTCTTTTACTAGAGCTCTATATATACTAACCTTCATTGATGACTTTTCGTGTTATACTTGGGTATATTTTCTTAAGCTTAAGTCTGAAGTTTTCGAGCATTTTCAAAACTTTAAGGCTCTTGCTGAGAAACAAGTGAAACGGTCTATCAAGGTTCTTCGAACTGATAATGGAGGCGAGTATGTGAGCAACAGGTTTGAGGATTTCTGCACTTCTGAGGGGATTTCTTTGCAGCGTACGATTCTTTGACCCTTCCCAAAATGGAGTTGTAGAAAGAAAGAACCGAACTTTAAAGGAGATGGCTACTTGTATGGTTCACTTGAAATCTCTTCCTCCACAGTATTGGGCTGAAGCAGTGAATTGTGCTTATTATATTCAGAACCATGTCCCACACAAGGCAGTAAGAGGGATGACACCCTTTGAAGCTTGGTTTGGACACAAGCCTGATGTCGATCAATTTTGAGTCTTGAGATCCAAGGCTATGGCTCGGATTCCCAAAAAGAAATGCAAGGCATTGGATCCACAATCCAAACCTTGTATCTTTGTCGAGTATCTTGATGGCGTGAAGGGATATCGATTGTTGAACCCTACCACCCATGAGCTTTATATTGAGAGGAGTGTGAATTTTGATGAGTCATCCTTGACTTCAACTTCCACTGAGGTCCTTTTGCCCACTGATTCAGATTCTGACTCTTCAGATGATGATGTTGTTGAGCGAGTTCCACCTCTCCCTGCTCCTCCCGATCCTCAAACTTCTGAGTCTTTTGATTCTGACAGTAGTGATGATGAGGACTATGTCCCTTCTCACTCAAGTGAAGAATCTTCCAACTCGAGAGCCTGAGCCGTCGGGACCTCTTTGGGCTAGGAAAAATTTACAGAGTGCTGGAGATTTAGTTGGAGATCCTTTGGATGAGAGACGTACTCACTCAGACTTCACTGGACCTCACTCCTTCTTCACCTCTGCTTCTGATCCACCATCTTTCCATGAAGCTTCTAGGATTCCTGAGTGGGATTCTGCCATGGATGAGGAGTATTCCTCACTCATAAAGAATGACACTTGGGATCTTACCCTTCTTCTGAAAGGAAGAAAAATTATTCGGTGTAGGTGGGTATATTGAACAAAGTATGGAGCTGATGGAGAAGTTGAGAAGTATAAAGCATGAATTGTAGCTAAGCGTTTCTCCCAGGTGGCTAGGGTTGATTACTCAGAAACCTTTGCTCTGGTTGTGAAGATGACTTCCATTCGCCTGACCCTTGCCATCACCACCGCCGCTAACAAATTGGAATTCCACCGATGGATGTTAAGAGTGCCTTCCTTCATGGGGACCTAGAGGAGGAGATATATATGGAAAAACCTCTGGGTTATGTCCATGATCCATCCCTTGTTTGCAAATTAAATAAGTCTCTCTACGGCCTTAAACAAGCCCCTCGGGCTTGGTATGCCAAGATGGACTCCTTTTTACTTGCATTAGGGTTCACTCGGTGTCACTCTGACCCAAATGTGTATATTCTGTGACAGGATGACTCCATGCTTATTCTTGTTCTCTATGTTGATGACTTGTTGATCACGGGTAGCTCTTCCTCTATCATTGATTCTGTGAAGATCTCCTTGGCCAACAATTTCTCCATGTCTGACTTAGGATTGCTTCATTACTTTCTTGGGATCCAGATTTCACAATCTGACTCAGAATTATGATCTCATAGCCTAATTACTCTCTTGATTTACTTTCTCAGTTTCACATGTCTAATTGTAATTCCTCACCTACTCCTTTTATTTCTGGGATTAAGTTGGTTTCGATTGCTCTTCCCCCTTGGTTGATGGTACCCTTTATCAACAGTTGGTGGGAAGCTTGATATACCTTACTCACACTCGGCTCGATTTATCGTATGCCATCGGGATCATGTCTAGATTTATGCAGGAGCCTCATGAGCTGCACTTAAAAGAAGCAAAGTGGATCCTTCACTATGTTCATGGCACTCACACAGATGGTATTCATTACTTAGGAGGGACTGAGATTGACTTGGTTGGATTTACAGACTCAGATTGGGCCGGTGATCTAGATCATCGAAAGTATACCTCAAGATACAGTTTCACTCTTGGTTCAGGTCCTGTCAGTTGGTCCAGTAAGAAACAAAATGCCATTGCCATATCATTGACAAAAGCAAAATACAGAGGAGCAATTAACGTTGCCATAGAAGTTGTTTGGTTACAGGGTATTATGACGAGTTTGGCATCCACTTTTGGTGGCCTACCATTATCTCTTTGTGACAACATGAGCACTATCTCAATTTGTAAAAATCCCATTTAGCTTTAGCGAAAGAAGCACATTGAGATTCATATGCACTTCATACAGAGCTGATACATGAAAAAATCATCGACATACAAAGTATGTTCGGACATCCGATCAGTGCCGAGACATTTTCACCAAGCCCTTCACCGAGGTGAAGTTTCTTCACTGCGGTCTCTTCTTGGGGTGAGGTCTACTTCATCTGTCCATCTTCTTCGGGCTATATAGTCCTCCTTCTTCTCCTCTTCTTCTTTCCAGAAATATGTTGTTTGTACATGGGCACCTTATCAGGCCTTTAGTTAACGGGGCCCATTGACACATCTTTCTTAGTTATCTAGGGGAGTCTTCGTTTTCTATTTTGGCTTACCTTGACCTCTTCCTTGGCTTCGATGAAGGGGGGTGTTGGTGTACGTGTGACTATCCAGGTCATCGTCCACATCACCTAGGTGAGTCATCTCACCTTGCAAGAGTCATAGGTCTTAGGAAGTCAAATGAGAAGTGTCAGATTTTGTCATAGAATTTGACATTGTCATTTGCGTCAATGCGTCGTAGGAGTTACATTCCTTATTTGGAATTGTAACTCCTCTTCTAGTGGCATCATATGCATCAATCAACGTCATATGCGTCAGTGGCATCATTTTGTTCTTTCCATGTTTAGGCATGGGGTTACCCAAAGACCCCTATTTGTACTTCCTATTTTTCAATCTATGAGCATGAGTAGACCCATTCTTCTTACTTGCAATCTTCTTTCCATTGTTTCGAATCTTGTGTATTGTGTTGGCTTGATGTTACCATTGGAGTGCAACTTCGTTGTGGTGCATCACTTTTTGACATCGGTTCTCACGAATCCCTCTTTCACTTTCTACATGCAAGGCTACAAATATTTAAATCTAGAGATTAACTTTACGCTTTTAACCTAGATACAACACATATCAATATAACATGAAGAGTTCTAAAGAGTCTTAAGAGTAACCACCAAGTAGAGGAATAATAAGGAGAGTTCCATGATTTGATAAAGATGACATAGTTTCCGAAGGAATACAACATACTATAGTAACAAAAATTAAGGTTTCCACTACGGTTAAATTATGCTTTCATAGTTTGTTGTTTAGGCAAGGCTAGCAGAATCAACCAAGGTCAGGATTTTGTACAAAAGACATGTTTACTCAAGTTCCCACAATTTGAGGTCACACAAGATTAGGTTAATCAACAAGGAAGGACACCTAAATCATCAAAGCATTTACATTGAGGAACTATTTATAGAAAACACTTCTATAACTCAAGAGGGTATAGTCAAAATTTTATGGTAATATTTATGGTTTCCTACTGAGTCTACTTTTTACACTTTTCTTTTAAGAATCAAACACACCACACCAACTAGATCTAGAGATATTTCCCCTAGCAACTAACATAATAATACAAGAATTACGATTCTTAATAACAAAATGGAGTTCATTTATCTTATTTCTTGATCAAGCTCGGAATAAACACAAAGAGAGCACAAGCATACATCGTAACACCAGAGAGAACTCAAGGTCTCTAGGGAGAAGAACAAGTAACATGGGGTCTGACTACAATCCAAGGGTGCATCGTATCAAAAGTGAGTAACAACTTATGAAAACATCTTGTACTTTCCTTCCCAATGACAAGAGAGGCACCAACAACAACGTGTCTCAAGAAGAACAAGAAGAAAAGAAGACTTCCCAAATTTATGTCATATCCTTAAAATATGTTTCCTTAAAATTACAATAACTTAGGTCTACAAGGACAAGAAAACACGTAAGGAGGTTGCTTCTCAAATAAGAGAAAATTATCAAACTAAAAGACCAAAACTCACACTCATCGAGCTACGAGATGATAAGGGTATGATGACCCAAAACTCTCACAAAGAAAGGCACATACATCTATGAACAAAAAATTACTAAGCAGCTAGACCACATTACTATCCACCGGTGTTTCACAATTTCAAGTAGGCAACGAACTATAAGTTCAACTATACATTGCACTCAATTCACATAAATCTTACTTATTTTATAGCTCAATTAATAAAGTCAAAAGTTTTAGTTTCATTTTCTAAACACATTCTTTTATGATTTTTCTTAATTAAACTTCCTCCTATTATGACATCATAATTTTGTGTTATAAGGACCACTAAGGGGGCATGATATCTCACCATTCTGTAAAGGCGTAAAAGAGAAAAAGTATTTACTTTAATCCTAGGGGAGGTAGATGGACAAAGTTTTTTGCCCTTTCTGTTCTTCTACATGGTTTTTATTTCTTCTATTAATCTACCAAGTTAAAGCAAGGACCATTTTCTCTTTTTATGTTCCAGTTTATTTGTTAAGCTTCAAGGCCAAATCTCCTCAATTATAGTTTTATGATGTTTGGGTGAGTCAATTTGTCAACAAAATTCAATGAGAAGGAAGGGTAAACATATCACACTATTACTTTTATGGGAGAGAGAGGTAAATCAACACACCACATTTTTAATTCTAAGGAAACAAGGGACATTCAACATAGAAAACACATTATTAATTTGTAAGAACTAGAAAACAATCAACCAACATGGATCACAACAATATTTCATGATTTTCCCACTAATTAAAAGTATCATAAAACATTCCTAGTGGGTTTCTACAAGTTCTCAAAAGAAGTTACGGATCTACTAGGGTTTAACAATGTTTGTTGTTTTGGCGAAAACATTTTTACTCACATGATAAGACAAGGAAAGTTTTCAAATCTACACCCATATTACCATAGGATACCACCAACCAAGCAATCAAAATGACAAGGAAATATTTTAACTATAAGAACACCACATACTCACTAGAAAGCATCAATTGTAAGCAACCAATCAGCTATCTATTCAACATGGCTTTACGACCAAGAGTTACAGTTTCGCAAGAAGAATCCCATTATAAAATACCATTGAGATTAATTCATCAAGGTCTAATTACACTAACATCACTAGTGGCATGGTCCAAAAGACTCAAGGCATCCATAAGTGTCTCCACGTAATTCAAAATTAATAGGTCATAGAGTGTTATTCATAGTAACTTAAAAAGTTTAAGGAAAGGGTAGACTTATTTATAGGTCAAGAGGGCAACCAAACACACTTAATTTACACACACAATACTCGAATGGGATTAATTCTAACCATAATTACCAAGATGCATACAATCCTCAAGTCACTAGATTATGTAATGAACTAAGGAAATCCTAATAAGACTTAGCATGCCATCAAAAAGAAGCCACTAGGAGACACACACTTTTCCACCAACATCCAGAGCCAGCCAAAAGCAATCCAATCCTAACATAATTCATCAGCCCACAATTAAACACCTCTACTTTGACGAGGTTCAATCTCTTTCTAGATTGTAAGAGAATCACCACCACTGCTAGCAGACTTCCAACTAGAATGCTCAACATAACAAGCTATCTATATAGAAAGGTCGAGCAATGAAAAACTCACTCTAATATCCCAGACACCCTCAAGGTTCTGTGCATCCAAAACCAAGACATAACTTTAAGAACCTAAGAAGACATTCAAGACACCAAGGTGTACCCCCATACGATGAAATGTCACAATACAAAAAGCATAGAACCAGCTCATCATCATGGAAGAAGGAACCACATAATGTTTAGCTAAGTAGCCAACAACATAATGAGCTCTGAGTCACCAATCAAAATAAAACCCAAGAAATATCGGCAATCAAGGAAAGTGGCTAAGTAGCCGCATTGCAAAGTTTGAAAATTCTCACAAAAAATTAATAAAAAGAGCCTCAGAGCTTCTCAAATCAATCATAAATTAAGATGTTGGTCTTTGACAAAATAATAGAATATTGCGAATGTAAAACACAAAAGTTAACACCACATTTACTCTACAACCATTCATGGCTGCCAAAAGGGGTACTCTACCTTGAGGTTAGTTCCAAGGATACATATAAAGGATTGGGTCCTAAACGACACCTAGACTTAATGTCCACTCTCCCAGGAAAGTAATAAATGAAAACCGACAACTAGACCATATTTCCTAACCACCGAAGGAAGGAATCTCTAAACAACTTCTAATTAACTCTTCTTGACCCCAAAACACAACCACTATTGTCCAACCACAAGAATCACACCATACAACTTATCATTCCAACAACTTCAATAAGGAAGGATCTCAAAAGGGCTTAACACATCATATAATTAAATCAAGATTTAGGACTTGTAAAACAACACATTTTCAAAGGGGAACCAAGTTTCCACTACACTAGAAGTTCACAAAAATCAATTTAATTTGACCTTCTTAGTTACTCGGGTTTAGAAAAAACACTGCTAAGCAAGTACAAAAATTCAAACAACTTATTATTTTATTATTATTTTAATTCTAGTAGTTCAAATGAATAGAGTAATGTAATATTTCTTCACACGTATATATATATATATATATATTCAATTTTCAAACAAGGTTGTTTTCTAGATTTAAAAGTGTGCTAGGTTTACAGTTCGTGTCTCAAGTTTTCTAGTGTGCCCAAGGTTCAATATTTTGAACCCACGGCTCTAATACCAAGTGTAACACCCACTAATTCACGACACAAAGACCAACATAGCAAAGTACAGGATAAATTTTTTTTTTACTTGTTTGATGTACAGAACAACGCAACAGGTGGTCACAAAGGTTACAACTAACTCTTCAAACAACTTGACTCAACGATGACCTTATGGACAACATGGAAACAACTAACACCCATCAAGGACAATTCACTTTACTCTTTGACAAGGCACCACGAAACAACTCAACCACAATACACAGTCACAGTTGGATACACTCCATGGTTTACAATCCCTTAAGGTTATGCATTTACCAAAAATGTTTTTCAAGACCTGCCTTAACAATCTACAAGATTCATGTTTGGTTCGAGCATTCTTCTCACAAAGGTGAACTTATTACTTTGGTAATCTAGACTAACTAGCCGAAACACAAGATTTCTGAAAGAGGTTCAACTAAAGACTACAAAGCTAACAAAATTTGTTTGACCAAAAGGGACACCTTTCATCTCTCACAAGGTTGCATAAACATGCCCGAGCTGAAAATCTTGATCTGGACCTCCATTGCACAAGTGATGAGTGTAAGCTCTAACTGAAGTGGAGTGCCATTACAACAGTTATCAAAACATCCTACAAAACACCAAGAGAGATAAATTCATCCTTAGCATAGATATATTATCTTCTTGCAGGGCACACAGAAGAAATTTCCCAAGCACGAAAGAGAGGCGCGAAGGAACCGAGGTGTGAAAGAGAGGCACGGGAGAAAATATTTTTCTCCCGGACACGCAAAGAAAGGTGCGAAAGAGACTCCTTTTTCTCCCAGGCACACAAGATGGGCACGGAAGAGACTCATTCTCTCCCAGGTGTGCAAGATGGACGGGGAAGAGACTTAGTTTCTCATGGGCGCGCAAGACGAGCACGCAAGGATCTATGGGCGTGCAAGATCGGTGTGCAAGGGAATTTTACTCTTCAATGAACTTCTGGAAATACCTCAACATCCTCTTTGCAAAGCAACCTTACAAATTTAATTTCGATAAATTTTTAGTGGTCAATTTTTAATAAATGCTCTCTAGGCTTATAAAATGAAAATTAGTAACATTCGACTTACTAAATTTTGTTCAATTCGACCTCCCTCCTTTCTCAACATATCAAATAGACATAGAGGGTTTCTCTTAGAGGAATTTAGGATGGATTACAAGGTATAATTTTGTTGATTGAAGATCAATTCAAAATTTCTCGGTTTGACATCGAAATGGCTACTGATTTTCCCTTTATTCGATTTGAAAGGATCCTTAACCATTTCTTAAGTGGTTTAGTTTTTTTGGGGGTGCCTTAATCATATTAAGTTCAATTCAATGTTTCATTTTATTTTTCATTGTTGCAGGGGTCGTTCTGTGCATTTTGAATAAAATAATTACCAGTTTGATAAGTTGTCTAACAGAGCTCTACAACTTCAAATTTGAATTGATCTATTTGCATTTACTAAGCTTAAACCATGAATTCATTCCAAATAGATCTAACATACTAAGTTGATTTAAATCAAAATGCGCAAAAATCCAAAAGATACAGTTCTAATTTCCAAATCATACTTTTCAAAAGAACAGAGTAATGTATTTTCTTCATCTGTATTTCACTTTTCAACTTTCCAAACAAATATTTCAAAATACATTCAACAATCATATTTCAATACCTAATAATTCCATTTGAGTAAAGTAATACAATCTTTTATTGATTCAAAAAGATACCTTTACAACTTCTTCTTTCATTTCATTCCCAAGGACATAATACAAATCTTTCTTTTCTTTCATTCAAAAATAGAAAACAAAGTGCATATTTTTCACATTTTGAATTATAACTGTCATAGCCAATACGAATATCATTCCATCATAAAATATATAACATTTTCATCCACTTATAGTGGGAAAAAGGTTTTACAAATAGATCTCTCACAAGAGATTGTCAAAACTAGCTTTTCCTTTTCTCCAGAACAACAACATGAAGATCCTCCATTTATTTCAATTTGATCACAACAAAGGTAGGGGAAAGAAAACGCTCTCCACCAAACCAAGACATCCAATGAAAGGAGAATCCATCCTTCTTCATTGGCCCCCGAGCCCTAACCACAATGCAATAACAAATGTGTTTCAACACATGACAATAACATGCTTCCACAACACAAAGGCAATCTTTCAACATGCACATTTCATATTAAAACATAGTCCAAAACAAAACAAAAATTTTACAACCACATGAAAGACAAAAAACAAAACTCAGGCTTCTTCATGCAAGCCAAAGGAGCAAGAAACTATGGGGGATGCTACTTATGCCTCCCGGAGGAAATGGGTATCACCACCTAAGAACAAACCTCTAAAATATAGAATTTCAAATCCCTGACATGCCCTTATGCCTCCCTAAGTATCCCTTATTCCTCACATTTCTTTATGCCTCCCCAACCTCTTAGGGCACCCCATAACAAGTAAAGAAATGCAAGCTATTTATTTGTAAGGTGAAACCCAATTTTAAATCCCAACTCCCTCCACACTTATACCTCCCCAAAATACTGATACCTCCCACAAAATAAACCCCATAGCCTTCTCCTACACCATTCTTAGGCCATCTACCCAACATCCCAAAAAAATAACAAACATATAAGCATATACATATTCATAAAAGGATAAAGAAGAACATTTCCAAGAGCCAAGATCTTACCTCTCCATGATGGAGTTTGTTCCAAGTTCAAAACAACAAGCTTTCCAATGAAAAATAGTCCAAGAGATCAACAATCTACAAGCATGCAACAATCTCCAATCTTCTCCAAAAGCAAGAGCTCTCCAAAAACCCAAAAGAAGTCTCCCAAAATGAAGTGATAAAAGTGGAGCAACCCAAAAACAAGCTAAGGAATTCCAATAAATAGAAGAGGGAAGAGAAGAGGATGAGGTGGATCCATGTAGGATGCCACATCACACATCCTCAACCCCAACACAAAATTCAACTTCATTCTCTAATGCATAATCAATAAGTAGGTGAATAATATGACAATTTTACTTACACACTCAAATCAAACCCACACCCCAAAGGACTGAAATTAAAACATGTAAGAAAAGTGCAATAAAACAATCAACATGACTTACAAAAATGCATAAAGAAAGTCTAAATTTAACTCTCCAACCATAGGTAAGGTTGGTATATAAATTTAAGAGGCATGGGACAAGTTTAACTTGTCCCACAAGCCTCCAAAATCATCCTCCAAGGACAAATTCGAATTTCAAAGAAGATGAAGTGTTTCTTACTCCAAAATCAACTTACATATCTCTTACACATTTCTTACAACATTTTAATTCAAGGCCAACAACTCTATTAATTACTTTCTTATGAAATATTTTAATTAATTAACTTAACAACATGATTACTCAAAATATTACCACACCATTTAATAAATAATGAAAGGAGTCAATGCACCACAAAATAAACATATGCAAACATTAACAAAGGAACCAAATAAAAGAAAAATACATAAAATCCCTTGGTCACATTTAAAGGTGATCCCCCCATGGGAATCCCTAACACAAAAAACACACAAAAACAAATACAGTTTCCATGGTGACCTTGTTGAATTCATCTAGAATTCCAAAGTGGTTGGTCCCCAATCCCCCGATGTGTGTTGTGATATTTTAACCTACAAAACAAAAATACCTCCTTCGGCCTCGTGGCTGCATTAGAACATCCAAATGAATATAATATACTTCCAAAGTCATCAATATATATGTGAATCACAACAATCATCAAGCCAATCAACATTTTCACTTAAAATTTCATCAACAACTATATCATCATCAATTTTAATTTTCTAGATCTACTTAAAATAACCAAATATCACATGTTTGAACAATATTTATAATGTAACCATGTTAGACATTATATCAACATCAATATATAAAATGTCTCTAATAATCATCATGCATCATATATGAATCAGAGTCAGCAATAATCCATGCTCTAACATCTAATCATCATACTAAATCAAAACTATAATAATGTCCATGATACAGTCAACAGTGTCATGATCGGTATCAAAAAAATTTTGACACTACATAATATATTCCTTTTCCCTCACTATAAATTTTCAATAGATTTTAACTTTTTCACCCAAAACTATTTTTTTATTTGCTTTGGAGAAGGTCCTTAAATACAAATAAGAATCTCCTATATGAAATTGATAATCGTTGTGCAACAAATTCATTTGAGAGTTGAGCGAATACATTAAGATCATCAGTGTCGTTATCTAGTATGGAAATCCTTCTCTCACCAATAAAACACTTAGTTTATTCCCTCAAGTTCAAGGCTTGATCATCATCACCCGCCACAAAAATGTTTAACTAGCAAATGCTCTTTCTAATAATTGATAAAATGCAGCATATCCCTTTTTAGAGATCTCATCGGGATTCCTTGTCCAAATGTGTTGTTGTATACCAATAAAATAAGGCATGATATATCCTAAAATTTTACAAGAACTCTTCTTTGCAATGGCTACAACGTCCCTTCTCTATAAAGAAGCATGTCCAGAGACTATGCATGCACCCAGTGTTCCCAGAGCCATGATTTCATCATTTCCTCGATGAATTCCATAAGGATTAAAATATTTCCAAACACCAAGAGGTTGTGTCTCAAATTCAATGTCAACAATTCTACCAAGAGAATAGGTAATGACCAATGGAGGAGAAGTGGGGTACTTTTCCCTATCCAAGGGATGAACATGCCCTTCAACTTTTAATTTTCTAGAAAGCATAACTACGGAAACTATATCATTATCCACAATAGTCGAGCTCAAAAATTAATGAATATCCCAAGAGTAAAAATTTCTACAGGAACTTGAGGGACTCAATTGAGTGTGGTAGTAATGGAGTTGTGAGGAACTGAGGCTTGGTAGGAAAAATTTCCATGTGGGTGTTCCATCTCTACAAATACTATGAGAAGAAATAATTGCATGTGGAAAGGGGGTGTGGAGAATCGAAGTCGGGACATAACATTTCCACGAGTTCTAGGGACTCCTACAATACCCATAAACAAAGGAGAAAACAATGAATTGTTGTAGTTAAGCAAATGTAAGGAACTAATACAAATATGGAACTGCTCCATGAATTCTTTACATGACTGATTCTAAGTGATACATTTTCAGCTTAGAACATAACTTGTAACCAAAAAAATATATATTTCTATCTTCTTTTAACAACTTATGTGGGAGGAAGGAAGATTAACTATAATAATTAATTTTATTAATTATTTAAAATCTCACTTGCTTCCAAACCTCCAACTCCCTTCATTACTTCTTTCAAGAAATTAGAATAATTAGTGATGCCTCAACTAATTCATTCAAAATTTATTAATATATGTTGTAAATTCAAGTCTCATAAGCATTCCATGATGTGCACTATGGTTATTAGATTCAGCCAAGAGGGATCATCTTAGGAAAAGTGTATTTTTCGATGAAGAGTTTTAAACTCAAAATTCATTTCGGGGCCAATTTTAACATAATCGATTTATAATGGCAAAATTTCAAACAACTTAATTTTTCAATGACAACGAGACACAAAAGATGTAAGGAATGTATATTAAAGAGGTCGGGGGCACCCATAGGGTATGGGGGTGTCTCAGCATTGGCATCTGACTGAGTGCTTGGTGTCTAGAATGATAAATGCCAAAGTATGAAAAGGAAGATTGAGAAAACATGAGTGTAATACCAAGACTAAAAATAGAAATCAAGCAATGATGGTCAAAGAGAGTGGTCAATTAGTACTTTTTCACTTAGCAATCATATGAATAGTGTATGTGATCGGGACAAGAAATATATCTACAATGTGTGATTTAGTGTTTACTTTTATCCCCACTTTATGTTGTTGAGTAAATGATCGATAACATAAAGAAGATAAGAGATGTGTACCTACTATTCATGTAGATCGATGGTGAAAGTGTTCGAGAGAGAAACAAGAAAAAGTGTGGAGTGATAAAAATGTGAAGTGTGAAAGTTAAAGATAAGGCGGTGAAAATTGATGATGATGACCCTAGGGAGAGACCGTATGTGTAGATATCATGTTGTAAATTTTTTTGATTGAAGTGTGATTGATCGAATATTGCTTCCAATATGGATGGAATCGTAAAAGAAAAGAAATATCAAGTAGTCAAATACATGTGTATATGATCAAAACGTGTGTAGAAGTATGTAAAAATTAAAAAGGAACATCTGCACCTAATCCACGATGAGTGAAAGGAGATAGAAAGGATCCCGATGGTGTTGTAGAAGAATTTTTTTTTTTGGTGATCTCACTCTAGTTGCATTGAATGCAAGTTTTTAAGTGATCTCACGCCAATTGCATTAAGTGCGAGTACTTTGGGCATTCTCACACCGGTGTGGAAGAAGTGTAGGGAGAAAGGTCTATTGTTATTCTCTAACCTTTGATTGCTTCCCGAAGTATAAACACCACTTCGAGATGGTGTGTAAAAATCTGATCCAGATTTGATCCAATGTAAAAGTGGAAAAGAAGGTGTAGTGAATGTATGTTGAGTATTTAAAGACTTCATGTCCTTTAAAATCCACTATATAAACTACCAAAAATCTATTGAACCTAAAAATATGTGTAACTTCTTTATGCTCACAAGAATCTAGGAAGGGTCGGGGAACCAAACCACTATTTGTAGACACTTAAAATTGGTTACTCAATTTAGTGTCCCTCACATTTGTTTCCCTGCTCAGGTAGCCCTGGGCAAGGTTAAGGCCCCCATAATCCCTTGGGATATTATCCGATTTGTGATTTAAACACCTATCCTAAGTTTAATTCACCCCATTGTATCTTACCCGTGAGTAATTAAGTATTAAATATTTAATTACACCTCTTCCCATGTATCCTAATCACTTATCTACCCCAAATTTATTCTATCTATGTATCACCCCTATTTTTTCCTCTTCCCCAAGCGGGATATTTCCCGTATTTGGGGTAATTCTTATCTTTCTAGAAATCGTTCATTTTGGCCATCTCGGGAGTCTGTCCCGCGATCGGCGCCGACCTATACGGTCGGCGCCGATTTTTAGGAGCGGCGCCGATTATAAATACAAGTCCAGAACTCAGTTCTAAGGACAAAAAAGGGAGGAAGAACACACGCACGAACAGAGAGAGAAAGAGACAGATCGCGAAAGAGACACAGGTTGTAAGAAAGAGAGATCTTTTAGCATCAAGTGTATCAAATGAGATCGGATCCTGTCCGAATCAATCCCTGAGAGGAGCACCGTTACTCTGCTCCTATCACATCAACATCGCACGTATCCATCGATCTTCTGGTGACTGTTCCAAAGATATCTCACCGACTTGATGCATCCAGGCAGACGTTGACGATCCGTCCTTCACTTTCCAATTTCCGAATCTTCTCGCACTGTCCCCGATTGACCGATCTGCTTTCAGTCGACGCCGATCTGTTTCAGTCGACGCCGATCACATCAGTCGACGCCGATCACATAAATCGACGCCGATTCTACATAATCGACGCCGATCATCCTGCAGACAGGTAAAAGGACACAGGTAACACAAATCCAGCTTTATTTCATAGTTTCCTGTTTTCTGTAGCTTTCTGTCTGCTGTTTAAATTTGGTTTCATTACTGTAATCAGAAAATCTAGTCTTATATGTACATCTTTTATCATGTATGCTTCTTTACTTAATTGAAAACGTGGACTGACATCTGCCGAGGAAGCTTATCGCTTCCCGGACCCGCTTCTCGGGCAGTCCACCTAAATACCTTTTAACGTGGTCTTTTTCTGTCAAGCATCGGTGTCTTGCAGGTTACTCGGATCTATTGTGCGAATTACTCGTGTGCGCCCATCTTATCTACATCGACCTCCTTATCCGTCTACATCTTCGGATCTTGTCCATCAGGTATCAATTTTATTGGAGTTTTTCAGGGTTTTTGTGTTTAGTTTGGTGCATTAACTTGGACAGGTAACAAGCGCGAAATCCTTGATCTACATTCTGGCACGCCCGGTGGGACTTGAACCAAAGTCCCTTATTGGTAAGTTCATCTCTTTTCTAGTTTTGAGCTTGGTTCTTTTTCCTCCCTGATTTTCATCAGTTCTGCTTGAGCATTTCTTTTCATCGTTTCAATCTTGCTTTTTATGCGGAATCGTTATCTTGAAATTTTTCTATTTCCTTGAAATAGAAATTTTTCGTCTCACCATTATCCGGATATATCTTTCTGGATTTTGTTTGGTGTTTGCTTAACCTCTTCTTGCGGAGCACTTTGCTTGTTCGTGGGATTGTTCGAGGGAAATCTCAACAACGCGCTTTTTGAAGTCCACACACCTTGGAGAGCTAAATCTACAGGTATTTCTCTTTTGCGGTGTTTTCTCCTTTTTAGGATTTCTTTGTTTGTTGTCTATCACATCCAAACATTTCAATTTTTGGTGCTTAAAAGGAATTTAATCGCATTTGGGAAAGAATCTGTTTGACTTGTCTTCATCGAAATCAAACACTTCGTTTTTAAGTGCTTAAAAAGAACCTTTTCTTTGTCATTGCTGCATGTTTCTCATCTAGTTTTAATTAGGCTGGAAAATTGATCAAAATCGGTAGTGACACTATTTGATTTTTATTTTTCACCCTTGCACACAAAGCCAAAATCACTAGGTATAAAGCATTTAAACAAAAACTCCTTCCCTGGCCTCACCTACTTGGAAGTGACATCCAAGAGGAAGAGCCTACGCGGTACTCGAAGCGCGCTATAAATTCACGGAAGTTCTGGTATATATTGGCAAAGCACCCGACTCCCTTATCGCAGCGGTGTGTGAAGTGCGGGGGTAGGCCCCTATATCAAGCCACGTACCGGTCTTTTACTGAAGTGCCTTCGGGACTCCTCACCAAACATTCCCCAAACCATCCTTAGTTTGGCTATCTGAGTAGTTCCTGTTCTAAAAATCCTTCCCTAATATTTTCTTTCTTAAAAGCATCAAAACTTAAAGGAGATAATCACCTGCGCTGCTTGAATTGTCTGTGCATTAGTTAGGTCAATCTTCTTTTCTGCGTGTTTATGACGGTCATCACTCGGTTACAATCTAGAAGAATGGCTCAACTGGCCCCTTCTTCTTCCGAGATTACCACTAGTGTGGATGTTTCGGCACCCCCCAAATCTTCCTCGGGACCGCTGTTAGTTGGTTCCCCATCCTGGTCATATAATCCTTTCTATCAAGCCAAAGTAACCCCATCACGTCCAGCTTCCCCTAGTCCTTCAGAAATATCATCTACTTCTGACTCAGAGTATGTTCCTCGTGGGGATCCTGAATTTCAGGCGTTCCTCGATCGCAATCCGGTAGCCCTTATGGACTACCTAGTACACAAGTCTATTCAAATATCTGATCAAGGACCACCAATCCAGCAAGTGTACGATTATTCTCGTGAACCATCCCAGGCCTTTGTAGAACAGTTTGCATCATCTCTCTTGCCTCGAGTCACGGAGAAGGGCGGTGCCCCTGTGCCTCCTTTTTCTCTTCCACCAACCATATCGACTAGTTCTCAAATAGTCTTACCTATTCCTAACACCGCAGTTACCTCGAATATTCCACAACCTACTTCTGAGAGGTCCTCTGCCCTGGCTATAATGAATGCGTCTGCGCACCCGCATATTGCTGTTAATTCATCTATGCCCTCCATTGTGTCCCAAGGTCAATACCCCTTTATGAGCCAACCCCCTCCGAATAGTCAGTTGGTTCCTGCTTCTCGTCCTCTAGTGGGTCTTTCTTCCAATATTCCAGCAACAGTGACCTTCACCCATCCTTTAGCATCGGCACCCTTAATGCCTAATCCGGCAGTAGAAGGCCCCTTTGAGTTTTTTTCCCAATATGTCCAATCAAGTTGGCACTCATGTTCCTTAATCTATCCTGATTCAGTCAACAAGCATAGGAGTCCACCAATCACAGGCTCCACCCATCATCCAACCTTCATTTTCTCAACCACTTATTATCTCACAGCCTACCTATACACAAGCTACTTCACAACAAATACCCCACCAGGTGTCACCCAGAACGCCTGGTTACTCCTCTTATCATCCTATCAATCAACAGATGAATCCCCGTTGACACCTCAACAACATCCACCATTTGCTTCTTATGTAGGACATGCCAGTGTGCCTCCTCCTCAATCTGACGTGGTTCAAATTCTCTTCAAGAAAATCGCAGACTTGGAAGCCTCCACAAAAGGGGCTCGTCCTTCATACTCCTTTGAAGAAGTGTGTAATGAACCCATTCACCCCTCAGTGGCTTTTAAGCCTTATCCTCCCCAATGGGAACTTCCTAAATTTTCAAAGTTTCATAGTCGGGAGGACCCTCAACAACATTTGCGAGCATTCAAACATGCTTGCTACCTCATAGTCCAGGATCAGGAGCTTATGCTCCGTACCTTTCCTATGTCTCTAGCAGGTCCTGCTTTAGACTGGTACAATAACATTCCTCAACATTCCTTGTTTTCTTTCTCTCAATTGGCCCAGATGTTTGTTGAAAACTTTTCAATAAATATCGCGCATAAGATCTCGATTACAGATCTTTATAACATTCGTCAATTCGATGATGAGTCTATTGCAGACTTTGTCGCTCGTTGGAGAGGGATAATCAACCAATTGTCTTTCTCCCTTCCTCAATCCCAACAAATCGAGTTGTTTACTCGATCTTGTGCTAATCACATTTCTTCCACTTTAAGGATCCAAACTTTTCATACCTTTGAAGAAGCCTTTACGATGGCACGCAAACTTGAATCTCGCGCCATTGAACAAGGGAAGCTAAAACTTCGCTCTAAATCTAAACCAGATTTTTCTCGGTTTACCAAACCAAATTCTTCCCCTTCTAAAGACAAGAATCAGGGATCCACCAACGCTATCATATTAAAAACATCACGAGCCGATAATACTTCTAATCAAACACCACGAAGAGACCCTCATCTTCTCGAAAAGGGACTTCATCATCTCGATCCTTCGCTCCATTGGGGGAATCATATGCCTCTATCTTAGAGAAAATGTTGGAAGTTCGCATGATCGAACTTCCCCCCATTAGGAATATTGATGAAAGCCAAGAACGTCCATCATTTTGGTATAGAGAAATGATTTACTGTCATTATCATAGAACCAAAGGTCATGACATCAAACGATGTTAGACTTTCAAAAATCTCATCCGAAATTCATTGATAAAGGCGAGCTCATTCTCGGATAACCCAAATGCTCCCCAAATCGAGGCCTTTGGATGTTTTTAAACAACCTTTTCCTAATCATTCCCCGAACCATAATGCTTCAGAGTCTCAAAAACCAAACACTCATACTATCAACTTCATCTCTACTGAAGAATCTTCTTCTGAAACCAAGCCATCTGCGAACACATCAACCGAATCAGAACCTTCTTCCACTTCGTCAATCACTGGAATTCCACCATCTTCCGATAGCCCGTCTTTGAATATTCCTACATTGCTAGATACGGGTTCATCTCTCTCCACTCCTTTGTCTAACCTTCCATCCATACCCGAGACAGTGTCATCCTCATCTGTCTCATCGTCAAACATTCTTTCAATGCTCGAGGCAATTACATCCCTTCGAGTTTCCACTACAGATACATCTACTTCTGTTGCTCCCATTCTCGCTGCAACTATGCCCCTGGTGAACGTACCTATAATTGTGCCAACTCCGACGGAAGCGTCTTCGATTTTGACTCTTCCTGTCTCTTTTCCTACAGTAGTTCCACCCATAATTACTGCACCAGAAGTAGTCCCTTCGCAAGGAACTGCTTCTTCATCACTCACTTCTTCCACCACTAGTGCTGCTTCGCCCATTAAAGGAAAATCAAAAGAAGTAGCACCAACACCTATACGCTCGGTTCCTGAACTTAAACCGAGACAACCAAAATCTAACATTGCGCCATCAGTACCTCCCCACTTGCTTCCTCCGAAAAGGTTACAATCACCTTATGCCGTTGAAGTTGTCACCATCCCTGAAAAAGGAAAGCCCATATTTCGAACCATCAAGACCCTTGGTGCTTTCCCACAAAAATCTCTCTCTACGCCCCATAAAAGATTGGATTTATCCACTGAGAAGGTGTCTTCTTCTACACACTTATCAAAACCATCATCTTCTTCTACAACACATCCTTCACCAACACCCCGAAAAGCCGACTTACCTACTAAAAGGACGCCACCTCTTCTATCAGGATCATCATCTTCATTACCGAAAGCCAGGGCACCCTATGTCCCTCTGATTACACCTATTTTGGGAGCTTCTTCCTCATCTAAATCGACATTATCTAAATCATCGGTAAATTCGACCAAGCAACCTCCTTTATCTTTGAAGCCCACAACACTTGTCACATCTCCATCATCTTCAAAATCTATTTTAGGGGCTCCCCCTCCACCAAAATCAATCATGTCTCACTTACTTCCATCTCAAATGCCCAAGCCTACTCTAGATGTCCAAAAGAATAAGATGATCCCTAAAAAGACTGTCAAACCTAACATGCAGTTTCTTTTGCCTCGGCAGTCTGTTAAGCTAAAAGAGGCACCTTCATCACCTCTATCCTCATCTTCGTCTACCGGGTTCTACACCGAAATCCTTTGCCAACTTATCCAATCTTCATCCATATCCCTTCCTCTGATTAAACCTATAACCTAAAGGAGTTAAACCACCTGGTTTAACTCTGATCTAATTATGCTTACCACCGTACCCCGGGTCATGATACTGAGGGATGTAAAGCTCTTCAAGCTGTTGTCAACAACCTTTTGGAAGAAAGTGACCTTTTGCTGGAGGAGGAGGAACAAGTATCTCCTGTCATCTTAGCCCCATCTGAGCCCCAAAGATCCACTCAGACCTCTAGTGATTCCACTCCAATGGATCTTCCACCTTCTCAAATTGACACAATCCATATCGCCACTAGAACCCAACACTATGATAATCCATCTTCATCTACAGCATCTCGACCACGGGTTGTCATTTCTGCAACCCCCGAAGGAGTTCCTCCTTCCTCATTAGCCCCATGACCTAAGGTCTCTATTCGTGCTGCCCCTCGGGCTCAAATTCCCGTGTCAGTTGAGGAGAGTGTTATGAAACAACTCACCCAGGCTCCGGTCAAAATGTCTCTTTTGACCTCATCCAATCCCTCCACAACATCACCGAGCTCGATTGATAATCTACATCACATCGCAGTGAATTCAGATGAGCCCCAACCCTTCGAGTTGGTTGTTGGATTGAATAGACCATCAACCGCCATTTCTTTTGAAGATTCAGAAATTCCTCCTCTTTCTTCAGAGGATTTGGAGGCTCCCCTCTTTATCACAGTCCAAATCGACAACACTACATTAAAACGCATTATGATCGATAGTGGAGCTGCACTCAACGTCATCTCCTCACACACATTCGAGCAACTTAAGTTACCAAAGAACGTAGTGTCACCCCCGCCTTTCGCCCTTTGATCATTTAACGATCAGCTAGCAGTTACTTTAGGAGCGTGGTCTTACCATTCGAGTAGGTAAGAAGGCTTTGCTTCACAAACTCTTCTACATTGTTGAAGGAAAATTCCACTATAATATGATCCTCGACGCTCCTGGATTCGCGCAATGCATTGTGTCCCATCCACCCTCCATCGATGCTTAAAATATCAATATGAGGGCAAAATATATACTCATCCAGGAGATCCTTTTCCTTCCGCACAATGTGACATGACCACAAGGTCTGCCCCTCTAAAGGAAAATATTTCTTCTCCTGATGGGGCCTCATCTTCTTCCATACCTGCAACCAAACTACTTTGGATTTACAAAATGTAGAAGAGACATTGTAACGCGTTTCTCCGGGAGAGCTTCCTCTCTTTTCTTTTGACACCCACCTCAATCCTAGTGAGTATGGTAGACCGGACAAACAACCTAAATATCAACCAGGTCTCGGTCGCATCGTCACCATTGGTCTGCCCAATCAACAGACTAATTTCATCTACGGTGGTCTTGATACACCTCACTATCACCCGGATTCTCCTCCTAGGACCAAACCTTACTTAACAGGGTTCGATTATCTACAGAATCCCACGTTTGCAAAAACTTATTTATATCGATGCGCGTGGAAGGGTTTTGGCCTAGGAAAATATGAACAAGGTGTGCATGACCTCACATCCATTCCTACTCTCATGCCACATCAAAAATTTGGTTTAGGATTTAAACCTCTTTCAAAAGCCACTATCACTATTCTCGATGAGCCTCTTCCTATTGAGGAACCATCTTCTCCCGCTAAGTCAGAAGCATCACTCGATGTGGACGATGACATTTCCATCCCACCTAACTTTTTTTTTTGATCAATACCATTTCCTTAGGGCCGCTAGCCTATAAGACTAACAACCGGTCCGTTTCCATCCGTTAATCTTCCACAGAAATAGTTGGAGCGACTCTCCCACTATCAACACTATCCACTGTGCAGATGATGATTCTGTCCTCACCTATCTGGGGGCAGAGGATTCATATCTTCCCAAGACTATTCCTTCTGACACATCTACGCTTCTCAACGAAGCCACTGTTGACCTTAATATAGGGACTTCTGAAGACCCTCGCATCATTAAGGTCGGCCAATCCCTTAATCCACAGGAGTTAGGAGATTTTACCACTTTTCTTTCCAACCATCGTCAAGCCTTTGCTTGGTCATATGAGGATATGCCAGGACTCGATCCCGATATTGTGGTCCACAATATCGTTACTCTTCCCAACATCAAACCAGTTAAACAAAAATTATGTAAAATGCACCCTAGAGTAGCCCTTCTTGTTAAAGAAGAGTTACAACGCTTGCTCTCGGCTAACTTCATCCAACCCATCGATTATCCACAATGGGTTTCCAATGTAGTACCAGTAACTAAGGCTACTAGGAAAATTTGAATTTGTACCGACTTCCGGGATCTTAATCTTGCTTGTCCAAAAGATGATTTTCCTTTACCTAATATCGACCAACTCGTGGATTTAACTGCGGGTCATGAGATGCTTTCTCTTATGGATGGTTTCTCTGGATATAATCAAATTCTCATCGCACCAGAAGACCAACATAAGACTTCTTTCATAACTCCTTGGGGGACCTTTTGTTATCGCGTCATGCCTTTCGGTCTTAAGAACGCAGGAGCAACCTATCAGCGAGCAATGACCTACATCTTCCATGATCTCTTACACAAAACTGTGGAAGATTACGTTGACGATCTCCTCGGTAAATCCAAACGTCGTCAGGATCATCTTTTCATCCTTGCACCTCTCTTTGAGAGGCTTATCCGCTTTTGTCTTCGTCTAAATCCATCTAAGTGCGTGTTTGGCGTTCTCACTGGTAAACTTTTAGGTTTTATCATTTCCATCAGGGGTATTGAAGTGGACCCCACAAAAATAAAAGCTATCCTTGAGATGCCTCCCCCTTCTAACTTAAAGCAACTCCATGCAGTCTCCAAGGACGTCTTCAATCAGTGCGTCGTTTTATCTCACAATTTTTGGACCATTGTCAACCTTTTCACCATCTCCTCCGTAAGAATGTTCATTTTGAATGGGATGAACATTGCCAAAAGGCCTTCGATGATCTCAAAGCTTATCTTCTTTCTCCACCTGTGCTTACACCTCCACGCGAGGGGGAGCCTTTCTATCTTTATATCTCTATGACTGACCATGCTCTGGGAGCCATGATTTCGCATCGGGACACTTGTGGTAAAGAACAAGCTGTCTATTATATCAGTCGCACCCTCCATGAGTATGAAACACGTTATTCTGAAGCTGAAAAGTTGTGTTGTGCTCTCTTCTTCGCGACTTCTAACTTACATTACTCCTTAATCACAAAACTTACATTGTCACAAGTGTCAATCCACTCAAGACAATTCATGCAAAGCCTTATCACAATGATCATATCACTCGTTGGCTTATGCTTATGGCCAATTTGACCTCAAGTTTATCCCGCAAAAGTCTATCAAGGGTCGGGTTATTGCGGATCAATTAGCGATGCTCCTCTTCCGACACTCAAGACCCCTTGCTCAATTCCCGATGAATATATCCAACAAATTGATTTTGGTCTATCTCCATTTAAAGTAAAGCTCTTCTTTGATGGATCCAAATGTCGCAAGGGGGAGTGCGGGTTTCGTGATGATTCCTCCTTGGGGTACACCTATCCCGATCGCACACAAATTAAACTTTGAGTGCACCAATAATATGGCTGAATACTGAAGCTCTTGTCTTGGGTCTTCAAAATGCCATTAATCTCGCGCTTGTCATATTGACATCTTTGGTGATTACAACTCATCGTTAATCAAGTCACGGGTGTCTATCAATGCAAGAATGATATCCTTCAAAAATATCGTGACATCATTCTTGCTCAACTCCAATCTTTCGATAAATTCACTATCCAAGCTATTCCTCGCACTGCAAATCGATTCGCGGATACAATGGCTTCGTTAGCCTCACTTATCCCCCCTTTTACCAAGGACTCGTGACTTTATGTGGCTGTACAATGATTAGATCAACCATCTCATCTTAGGCAACTAACTTCAATCCATGCTGTCACAACCCATACTCAGGATGAGTGGTATCAACAGATTGTTGATTATCTATCTCATTCGGTGCTTCCTCCAGATCTAACTTCCAATGGTAGAAGATCTTTTATCCAACGCGCTAATCGCTATACTATCCTAGGCGGGATTCTTTACAAACGTGGCTTTGATGGCATTTTGCTTCGGTGCCTCAAAACCCATGAATCATCTAAAGCTATCCAGGAGGTCCATGATGGTATCTGTGGTGGACATTTTAGTGGCTTAGCTGTAGCTAAGCGCATCTTACATTTGGGATATTATTGGCCTTCTCTTAATTGAGATTGTTGTGAATACACTAAGAAATGCATCAAGTGTCAACAACATTCCAATCTCACACACATCCCTAGTCAAGCTTTACAACCCACGGCGGATTTGTGGCCTTTTTCGCAATGGGGTCTTGATCTTATTGGTCTCATCAATCCCCGTTCTTCACAGCGTCATCATTCTATCATTACTGCCACTGAGTACTTTACTAAGTGGGTGGAGGCTATCCCTCTTTCTTCAACAAAGGCTAAACCCATAGTTGATTTCGTCTATCAACACATCATTTGTCGTTTTGGCGTTCCACACAAACTCATCACAGATAATGGTAAGTCTTTCAAGAACGTTGATTTGCAGAACCTCTGCAAAGCTTTCAATATCAAACTCAGTTTTTCTTCTCCATACTATCCTCAAGCTAATGGTCAGGCCGAAGCTTCCAATAAAACTTTGCGTAATATCCTCATGAGTAACTAGTCAGTGGTAGGGATTGGCATTTACATATCCCTTTTGCTCTCTGGGCTTATCGGACTAGCATTCGTACTCCTACTGGTGCTACTCCCTTTTCCCTCATCTATGGGTCTGAGGCTGTCCTTCCTTTGGAAGTCCAAATCCCATCTCTCTGTGTTTCTCTTAGAGAATTTTTCTCCGATGAGGACTATCGTCGAAATCATCTAGCACAACTTGAATCACTAGATGAGCAGTGTCTCAACGCTCTTGAACATCATCAAGTCTATCTTGAGCGTGTCAAACATGCTTATAACAAGCACTTGCAGCACTGTGACTTCAAAATTGGTGATCTTGTTCTTAAAGAAAATCAAAATGTCACTACACTCGAAAGAAGTCAACGTGGTAAGTTTTCTCCCAACTGGATGGGCCCATACATTATCACTCATAAATATGGGTCTGGGGCTTATCGTTTATCTTCCATGGATGGTATACCTAAAGCGGAACCTCTTAATGCCTTGCATCTATGGCCCTTCTACTTTGTTAAAATCTATCTTACACAAGTCTAGTCATGACACGATCTTTCATCCATCTAAACAACCCAGGTCATATACTTTCATGGTGATTCGAAACTATGTGGTTCTCCACCTATTGCCTCTTTTACCTTAAAATATGAGTATCGCGGCTCTACTCATTGCATGTTTCTTTTGGATATGTTCCTCCTCATGGTAGGAATACCTTAATCACCACTTCATCTGTCCCAAGTGCTTATCTTAATCGGATCTACTCGGGGCATGAGTGCATGTTCTTCTATGTTCTCTTCCCCTCCATCTGATCTATCTAGGTCTAAACTCAGCTTCTTCCAAAAAGATTTTCAAAAAAAAAAAAAAAAAGAAGAGATGCTATCCAAAAAGATAGACTGATCCCTCGAAGGACAGCTATCCCTACATTATCAAAAAAGATCAAAAAGAAAAAATATAGACCATACCCTCGAAGGATGGCTATCATTAAAAATCAAAATACAGACCGCTCCCTTGAAGGACGGCTGTTTCTCAAAGATATATTCAAGGCTTCTTGCAATTAATCAGCCTTTCAGTCAGTTTATACACTTTTTAGCATCACTGAAAGACTTCCCGTATTGATCAGTCTTTCCATATCAAGCAAACTTCCCGCATTGATCAGTTTGCTCTTCTGCCAAAATCATGAAGCTGAGATTTAAGACCTTTTGTCGATCATATGGAGAATCCTATTTTCCCACTATGGACATGTATTCTGTCCCTTGTAAATTCCGATAAGATACTTACTTACTGTTCCTTTCGTTTCCCTCCTAGATCTGTTTTGCGGCTAGTTAGTGTCAGGTTTATTTTAACCTCATGTAGGGCCTTACATGCATGATATTGTGATTTCCTATCCGGATTCTATCTATGGTCGGTTGGGAGTCCAACTTATCATTTTCTTTCTTATCCGGGCATATTTTCTTTATTTCTAGTCAAGGTCGTTTTCATTACTTCCTTGGCTCTCGCAAAGAGTATTCCCCATTATTCTTTGTTTTTCATCCAGTCAAATTCACATTTCAATCAAAATTTATCCTCTGTCTAATATCATCTTACCTATCAAAGCATCTATTATCAACACATGTGGATCTGGCCATCTATTTTCATCAAAATTAAATTAACATCTCAAACATGCCGAGTACATCAATCACATCTATCTATCTATCCATCAAAATATTTAAAAACTTGCACATCCAAGTTACATTACATCTATCTATCTCTATTTTTCATCAAAATTATATCCACATATCAATCACATCAAATCAAATCACATCTATTTCTATCCTCTATCAGTCTATATTTATCCAATCACATCTATTCATCATCTATCAGTCTATATCTATATCCATCACAATTACGCTACATTTATCCATGTATATCAAAATCAAAAGCATGAGAACAATTATATGACAAATGAAATGATGAATCTATATATACATGTGTATCTGTACAACAAAAATGGGAGGCTTTCAATCAAGCCATCTATACAATGCCTTCCAATCGAGGCTACATCACTACATGGATACAAAATCTATCAATCCCTATATAGTAAAATCCGATGCATGGAGGACACTATCTCCTCCACCCTCCTCTGGACCAGGCTGTCTCTCCTGGCCGCCACCTATCGAGCTAGACGCACCTGCTGCTGGAGGTCTCTGCCCACCTCGGTCTCTCCCGGTGCTCCCTCCACCTGAGGCCCCGCTCGCTGTGGCCGTCGCTGATCTCCTCCTCGCCCCGTACCGAGGCACATGTGGGGCATGCTGCGCTAAGGCATCCTCATAGTATCTCACCTCAGCGAGGAGAGACTGATATGTGCTCAAGCTCACGGTACCCGGTGCTCGTAGCGGTGCTTTGCTTTGGTCTTCTTTGGCACCTTCTTGGTGGTGCTCCTCCTAGGGTCGTACCCTGCGTACCAGACTCCGACATGGTACCTGTCTCCCCATATTTGGCCCTGAGGGCCTCCCTATGTCGAAGGTAGCGATCCCTCTGCTGGATCGCTATATCTCACTCCTGGCGAGCGGTGTCTCTCTCCAAAATTAGGGCATCCCTCTCCTCTGTCAGAGCCCTGATCTCCTCAAGAGCTACCTGATGTGTCTGTGTCAGGGTGGCATGCTCTCCCTCCAGTCTATCCAGCATCGCAGCTATGTCATCCTCGTCGGCATCTATAGATGCCGGGAGATGTCGTGGTAGCTCTGTATCATACCATGCTGCATAACCCTCATCCACCCCTGCATCATCATCGCTGTCTGTGGAGGGTGGGGCCTCTCTCAATGGATCTGCCGGGATCAAAATCGCAACCGGTCTCCTATCTCACCTATAAGGCATGTAAGTGGTCGACTGCCTCGCATGCGCACTAGGCCAAGCTGTCTCTCAATACTCTCACAAACGGGACTCGCTCCCACATATCCGCCTGCGCGCCCTAACCACCCTGCTCCATCTCAGTGCCACCAAGTGAGCATCCTGACCCGCCCATGTCAGAAATACCCGATATGGCCTCCAGATGACCTGATCCGGTGTTAGCGTCTTGAAATGCTCGGTGTACCAATCGGCCGATCTCCCTGTATCCCCAGTGGCCATGTCAGCCCGCCATCGCCTGAATCCATAATCGATACCTCCCACTGCTGCTGGCATCTAAGGAAGCCTGGATGGCCTGATCACCGCTATATGCTCATATGCCCAGCAATGGAGCACAAAACTGACATCGATACCTGTCCTCCGGCCTGTGGTGTACATCCATAGCTCATGATATATCTGAGCTATCAAGGCATCAGTGAAGGCAAACACCTGTCAATCTGCGAGAATGTCGCATGGCGCATCTAATAACAACAGTGGGAATCTCCCACCTCCTGAATCTGGCAGAGCAAAATAGGATATCGCCATCTGAATCAGAACTATCCGTCTGCTCCGGGGGCTATCCTGTCTATACTGTGAGGCTATCCGCACTGCCCCAGACACTATCTCTGAATCATCTGCCCTATCTCTGTATAATCGAACTAGGGCCCTCTGCTGCTGCTCTCGTGGTGTAATCTCGATCGGGTCCCCAGTGATCGGCAGTCTCAAAATCCTATATATGTCCTCATGGGTGATGGTCATCTCACCCGTCCTGAACCAAAAAGTGCACGTATGGCTGTCCCACCGTCGCACTAGTGCCCGCATCAGCTCTACATCTCGCGGCACTCGTCTGTAGTATCTAAAGCCCCCGAGCCCGGCTAACTCTAGATGCCGCCAATCTGCATCGGTCACATCCGGGAGAATAGTCTCCAGTAACTCGGGAATAGCATCCCTCATGTGTAGAGCCTCTCGTGCCTACACCCATGACATCAAGAGCAATATTAGTCTCGTATTTACCCAATCGGCGTCGATTTAATAAAATCGGCGTCGTTTATTTCTAGTCGACGCCGATTAATACCAATCGACGCCGCTCAAACAACAATCGACGCCGATTATACCAATCAACGCCGATTGACTTTCCGGACATAAATCGGACCCTGGCCTCATACAAACAAAAAAAATCGTTTCCTCCTGCGCTTCTGGCCGCTCCCAGAGGCTTCCATGGTGCTCAAATCCAAATTCTGACTCTCTCTGAATCAATCGTCACGATGAAAATAAATCGTTTACGTTTTCCATTCGCATATTTATATGCGCTACGTTTGGTCGGCGCCGATTTTTTTGATCGACGCCGTTTATCTTGGTCGTCGCCGATTACTGTGATCGCCGTCGATTTTCCATATCTGTTTGCCATAGTGTTGATGCTTGGCTTATTTATCCATCTGATCATTATTGTGCACTGAATATTGCCTTTCGGCGCATCTTTTCGATATCACCGTCTATTTCAGGTTTTGTTCCCTTTGCGTGGGACACTCGTACTTTTTGGCAACTTAGAGTTAAGCGGGTCTGTAGGCACTAACGTCGTCTCATGAGGAGACCGTCTAGTTTGCCCTACCAATGTGAGTTCCTTAGGTTGCTGCCTTTTTATTTATTTTTGTACATCGTTAATGATCAGATCTACTCCAGACATCCGACTGGGGCATCCTGCGTTTTCATCTACCTCTTTCAAACTTGGGATCGTCTGTTCTATCATCCATCCCATCCCTAGTTTGAGGGGGATCACATCATCACTTTTTCTTCCCTTCTTCCATCTCCTTGTTTTTGTCTCATAACCTTGCTCATCGCAAGTTACTTGACAAAAAGGGGCAAAATGTAGACACTTAAAATTGGTTACTCAATTTAGTGTCCCTCACATTCGTTTCCCTGCTCAGGTAGCCTGGGGCACGTTTACGTCACCACTATCCCCTTGGGATATTATCCGATTTGTGATTTAAACACCTATCCTAAGTTTAATTCACCCCATTGTATCTTACCCGTGAGTAATTAAGTATTAAATATTTAATTACACCTCTTCCCATGTATCCTAATCACTTATCTACCCCAAATTTATTCTATCTATGTATCACCCCTATTTTTTTCTCTTCCCCAAGCGGGATATTTCCCGTATTTGGGGTAACTCTTATCTTTCTAGAAATCGTTCATTTTGGCCATCTCGGGAGTCTGTCCGCGATCGGCGCCGACCTATACGGTCGGCGCCGATTTTTTAGGAGCGGCGCCGATTATAAATACAAGCCCAGAACTCAGTTCTAAGGACGAAAAGGAGGAAGAACACACGCACGAACAGAGAGAGAGAGAGAGACAGATCGCGAAAGAGACACAGGTTGTAAGAAAGAGAGATCTTTTAGCATCAAGTGTATCAAATGAGGCGAGATCTGTCAAATCAATCCCTGAGAGGAGCACCGTTACTCTGCTCCTATCACATCAACATCGCACGTATCCATCGATCTTCTGGTGACTCTGTTCCAGTATCTCACCAACTTCGGCACATCCAGCAGACGTTGACGATCCGTCCTTCACTTTCCAATTTCCGAATCTTCTCGCCTTTGTTCCCGATTGGTGATCGCTTTGATCGATGCCGACTATTTTGATCGGCGCCGATTACATCAATCGACGCCGATCACATAAATCGATGCCGATTCTACATAATCGACGCCGATCATCCTGCAGACAGGTAAAAGGACACAGGTAACACAAATCCAGCTTTATTTCATAGTTTCCTGTTTTCTGTAGCTTTCTGTCTGCTGTTTAAATTCGGTTTCATTACTGTAATCAGAAAATCTAGTCTTATATGTACATCTTTTATCATGTATGCTTCTTTACTTAATTGAAAACGTGGACTGACATCCGCCGAGGAAGCTTATCGCTTCCCGGACCCGCTTCTCGGGCAGTCCACCTAAATACCTTTTAACGTGGTCTTTTTCTGTCAAGCATCGGTGTCTTGCAGGTTACTCGGATCTATTGTGCGAATTACTCGTGTGCGCCCGTCTTATCTACATCGACCTCCTTATCCGTCTACATCTTCGGATCTTGTCCATCAGGTATCAATTTTATTGGAGTTTTTCAGGGTTTTTGTGTTTAGTTTGGTGCATTAACTTGGACAGGTAACAAGCGCGAAATCCTTGATCTACACTATTGTCTAGTTTTAGGCGTTGGCTTTTGGGATGAGCCGAGGAACTATGTTAGGATCTAGGCTGCTTTGTTGAGATTGAATATTGTCTTGTTGTGTTATGAAATGTAGTGAAATATGATGTAGACTATTATGTGGGGTGACTCATTCACTGATAGTTTCCCCCTCGTTTTAGGTGCATGTGATGTCATAAGTATAATGCGGCCCAAAGGAGGACTGACCACTGTGCTAAAACTTATGCCCTCTAGGGGAGGTACGCTTGTTAGAAACCAAGGCACATGTGAACATAATGGCTAGAAACGAGTGTTAGTGGAAACATGAAAAACACACATGTAAAAGACAATATGTAAGCTAATAAGTAAGAAGACAATATAAACATATAATAGTGCAAATATAATAGATTGCGAAAAGTGGAATTCAAACATGGGACATCACTCATGATGTTGTAATACAATAGAGGCGAGAGTGACCAAAAACATATAAACAATCAAAGAATAAGTAATACATAGGGAAAATCTCGAAAAAATAATGGCATACTATGACAAGAAATGACATGAAAACATTCAAACAACCATGGAAGAAAATAAACATGTAAGACAAATGCTACACCTAAATAACTTTGTTAGCAAGTTAGAAAGATACAAATTATATCAAGCATGTATAACTTTGATAAAGTAATGTTCTTTGAAAAATTAATAATTAACACCTTTAATGTATGAAAATGGATTCCCTAGGAGCCATTGTGGGACTAGTAAGAGGAATTTGCACCAAGAATCCATGCTTCCTATATTGATCTCGTATGAAAGATGCATCCATAACTATAAGGAAGTGAACACACTTGTGTATATAGAAATATAATGACATATAAGATATTTGTATATTTACTATAAGAAAAGTGTGTCATGTGAGTATAAGTAAGCAAGAATAAATGCAAGTAAGATATGTAGTATGATCTAGATAAGATGGAATGGAATGTAGTGTGAGTGTGATAGGATCTATGTGCACCACGAGTGGATTTGTGTACATGAGATTAGGTTCATTGTTAAAAGACTCCTTAGTAGTTCATAATGAACCATATAACAAGAGTGTGCCATTGGGAAATGGTTTGAGCGTGTGTGCTAAAAAAATGTCATTGAGAAATCATTGAGTGTAGACGTGAGTGATTTGAAGTGTGCAGTGTGTGAGGTTCATGTGTATAGTATGCCCTCAATAGTCAAGTGTGAACCGTAACATGAGAGTGCATCATAGGGTAATGATGATACTAATGTATCGGGTTGTTTGTATTGATGCTTAGGAGATATCATACATGCGAGAACGAGCCACGAGTTCTGGGATGATAGAGACATTTGATAACAATGTAAGGGGGAAGCTATGGTGCCCCCCAAGTATGTAAGTGATGAAGATCTAGTTGATGATGCTAAGTGGATCAATGTAAGGAGTAGTTTCCTTAATAAAATTAATTGTATGATGATGTGGTGTTAGATTAGGAACGTCGAGAGAAGGAATTTGAAAGAGGCCGGATAGAGTTTTCTTGTCTTGTATAGTGAGTGGTTACTTGTTTGGTAACGTCATAGAAGACTTCATAGGAGATGTTGGTAAATTTTCTTGACTTGGTAATGTTGAAGATGACTCGGTAGGAGGAGGTAATGAAAAATGACCTTGAGAGGTGGTTGTTAGTCATAGTTGTTTGAATACATGGCACTTGTCTAGACAAATAAGACATACTAGAAGTGATGGCATGATGTTCATGATACCTAGAAGGATCATATTTAGGAGCCCATTTGGATGTAGTATATGTAGATGGGAAACCAATAGAATTTTGTGCAACGAATGAGATAAACCCTTAACTTTGAATATGCTTGATTCTTCGTTATAAAGCATGTCAGTCATTGTCATTATGTTAATTGATTCATGATAATTGCAACATGGAATATGTTGATATTTTGCAAGCCGACAAGGAGGATAAAAATGAGTATATGGCAAGTTGATTCACTCGATGAGTTATGAGTGTGAACACCCCAATATCACTCACATGTTCCCAATGCTATTTAAATACATATTCTCTTAGGTACATCAACCGCAACCGTAACATTGTCAATGATGGTTTTTTTATATAGAGGATTACTTATTCTATTTTTCAATTAATTAATTAGACTATTTTAAAATAATATTTTAGTTAATTACCTTATTTTCTATTTTATTTATGAGACTTAGTTAGCTTTTAATTCCCTAATTCTTTTTTTGTGTTAATCTATTGAGTTGAATCTTTTAAATTGTAATTCTAGATAAAACAACCCACTTGAGACCCAAGAACAACCTAGGATTAGTTAGGAAAATTATGGAATAAATTTTTTTGTTTAAAAGAGTCAACAACTGTGAGGTTCTGAATATAACGATTGTCGCAAGAATGTTTTTGAGCCAAATATTATTAATATCTTAACTTCCCCACTCGGTGGTGAAATTTGTCTTCTCCTGGTCCTCCTTTGCAATCCAGGACTTGGTGGTATCCTAAAAATCCATCCGTAAAGGAATAGATTTCACGCCCATCAACTCCTTCCAAAATTTCTTCAATGAAAGGGGTCGGAAATGGATCAATTACACAAACTACATTCAATTCCCTATAATCCACTCAAATTCTAAACCGCCCATCCTTCTTAATGTTGATTACCATCGGACTTATCCATTCTGATTCTTCCACTGCCTCAATGATCCCAGAAGCTATCATCTTGTCTATTTCCTCTTTAACCTTCATGCCTAAGTTGGGATTCATCCAGTAGGGACTTTTTCTAACTAGGCGCGCATCTTCCTTCGTTTTATCCTCATCTCCCCCAATGAATGGTGAATGCCTTTTAGCTCATTGTACATGCGCGGGAATAAATCCTCAAATTCACACAATAGATTAATGATCTTTGATACTTCCTTCTCCATATAATAATCTTTAATAATATCTTCCTTAGGTTCTTCTCTTGAACTGATGTTAACTTTCTTTGTCTTTATTGGCTCATGGTAAGCATGCGTGTGAGCATCTACACTATCCAAAACTTTCCACGTCCCTACGAATGGTTAACATCTAAAAATTTTGATTCCTCTCCATTGATCACATATACTAACTTTCCCTTCTACTTTTCCAAACATGTGCGTTCAAGGTAAAACTCTTATGTTTCTTCAATCTCTTCGAAACATACCTCCAATATTGGTTCACCTAATAATTCCAACAACCTATCTTTCGTTCTTGCACTATCCCCCATGGTAAGCTACTTGATACCTTGCAAGGCCTTATCAACTGATGGTTTGGTACTCTGATACTCAAATTATTGAATAAGATTAGCCACGAGCTCTTACTAATTCATTATCTAGCGGCGTGTCTCCGAATGAATGTACCATGTGTGTGCACAACCCTGTATTGTAGAATACAAATTTTTTACCCAGAGGGATGGTGGCAAGGCTTCCGCGCCTTCTCTGAAGACCCATTCACATTTCTGGATATGGAAAGAGGTGGGCTCCTTCCCATAATACTCCCGATGATGGTGGGTATATTAATTCTAGAAAATATGATAGAGAGAGAAATTCTTACCTCGTGCCACTCTAAAAGGATCTCTGATGCATGGCCCACCAATGAGCTGTTGTGCCGAGCAAGACGTAACTTAGCATCTCCCTCCATTCCTTCTCGTTCTTCCACTGAGCTTCTATCTCCTGCAAAAAGATCTCAGGGAAGGCTCCTCTGGAGTACTTGGGTAGTTCTTTTCCTCCAAGGCACCAAACCGTGTGCACCTTTGTTACCTTGGTCATTGATCCTCTCAACTATTGTCCCATTAATTCGTAAGTCCGATGCACCCAATTGTCACATGCCAAACTGGTGGTATCACTCACTGACTGAGCATCTTCAAACTAGATAACCCCATTAATAGGGTGTACCATCTCAAGGTCTCTTATTGATCACACATAAATTTTGTCCAGGACTTCTTCTCCCAATAGTTCATTGTTGGGCATTGAATTCCCATCAACTAGGGGTATAATGACCCACTCCTATTTTTTCTCAAAACTAATGTAGCCTTTATTGAACCAAAGGTTTGCATTATTCTTGTAACACCAAGGGTGCCCAAGTAATGGTGGGAAATTTTCCTCCTTAGTGAGCACCAAGACTTGAAGTCCCCATAAACTTGGCTCCTGAATAGTAATAACTACATCCTTCAATACATCGATGGCCATTGCCTTAGTCTTGTTTTCCATATACAACACATTTGAAGATGGTTATAATGCAGTCTCCCCATATGATGCCATGCATCCAAAGTCAAACCATTAACCGCTTGCACCCATGTCAAAGAGTATATTGTTGAGGAGCCATCCATCTACAACTACATTCAATGTAATCTCCTTGTCATAGTCGAGGTTATGAGGGCGAAGGTTCACATGTAAGACCTGTCTCTCACGCTCTTCTCCAGTGTGTGGTACCTTCTCTCTCAACCAGGATCCTAGAAAATGAATAATGTTCTCCTACCTTAGCAATTTTCACACCTCCTTGACCTCATCCATGTCATCTTTATGTGCCTCAATTCTCCTTCCTTGTTCCTCCCTCCTAGATTTATCCTTTAAACACTGGATCTACCCTTTCAAGCTTTGAATAACATCCATGGTGTCCTAATATATCTCCTTTTGATGCACGGCATCTAGATACTTTCCATAAATGACCTCTTCCCTTGAAACCCAATTCTGTCTTGGTATCTCCCTTACGCATGTGGCTTTTGCCCTTGTTGTTACCAAAACAAGCTCCAAACCTTCATCATGTGTTACCCAAGGCATCCACTGTATGTCTATTTTCTTGATGTTGACCATCACAGTGCCTTTGTTCTTCTGGTGATGTTGATTCATATGCTCAAATAATTTCGATCACTCCTCATACTTATGATTCTTACCATACCATGAGCACTACAACAATTCTAGGCACTCACACTTATAATGTTCTATAGATCCATAGTTAAAACATGTTCCTCACAAAAACTCACTCCTCCCTCTGTGGCTACCTCGTCTACAGAATCCTCCTCAAAAACCTCTTCCATGCGCACCTCAATCTGCATACTCTTGACAACGATGATCATCATTTTTAGAACCACTTGCAATGTTGTTTTGGCAGACCCCATGATCAATGGCCTAATTTATCTAATCAATGAGCCTATAGTCTTTAGTATCATGGGTCGTGGAGGTGTAAATATTGCAATAACAAGATACATTCTTCCTGATCACATGCTACAACAAGGGACATCTACTTGTATCATGGTCCCCATGATAGATTTCATAGTCTAATGTCATAGCGCGTACCGTCATCTGGGGGAAATTGTCCTTAACATGCCCCTCTAATTCAAAATTTGTGCACCAAAACCACCGAGTCTCATGGACTGAGTTTGTAGATAGATTTTCCAATTACTTAGCCATAACAGCAATATGAGCCTCCAAGAATGGGATAACACCGATGCTCAATACTACCAGGCAGCTTCGGTGTACAAGGAAACCTCCAATGCTTCACGCAGATCTCTAAAAGTTTTATGAGACAACACCCTTCTAAAAGGGGTGATCAATCCTCCACCAAACCACTGTGCATGCTAAGAAGGATGTATATCATACGATAATTTAGAGAAGAGATTCTTAAAGCATGCATCATAATCCCACACACTCTCTGCCATTCCTTATTGTATCTCCTTCAAAGCGCTAATGATTTTTTTCTCAAACTCAGGAATGTGGAAATCTACCAAGAATGCATTCTTTAAGGTAGTGTAATCCACCACCATTTCATGAGGGTCATACTTTCTATACCAGCTATGTGCGTGCCCTTGCAACGTGGTTATAAATTGACTAGCCTTTCATTATGGGGTTGTGATACCTTTCACGTGCCATAGCATTTCACACTTGTGAACATGTTCCGCAACATCCTCAATTCCCTTGTAATCGGTAAATGCGAGACATCTCAAAGAAAACCTAAGGTGGTGGTGGGTTCATTGTCCTAAACCAAATCCTTGTTTCCCTTTAGTTTTTCCTCCACCACGATCCACTAGGTCCATCGGTTCTATACCTCTAGATTCACCGGAACCACTTTGGGTCCAATAGGGCTTGTAGGAGTTGTGCCAAGTGTCCCACGGTCCCACCGAACTATACAATGATGGTCTATGATAGTGCCCCACTACAGCTACTTTGTCTCGCACCACTCCCCGATGCGAGACCAAAAGCTATACACTTGCCCCTTGTCCAAAAAAATCCTCAAAATCTTTGGAATGTGTGCAGCCATAGAAGAAGGAGGCGAAAAATTATACCTCCTAGGCATGAATTTATCTCTTCCACTAGTTTCATTGGGTCAATACTTCCTCTTGGATAGGGAAAACCAAGTGCGGGGCTCGATCACTAGGTGGATTCGGATATGTGCCAACAACTCTCCTTTCTCAATGTGACAAACTCTCACGGAATCGAAGAGGTATCCCTAATGTGTTTGCCAAGATGGGGTAGCACACAGGACTACTCGGGTTCCACGTCTTACTGCGTGAAGCTCAACTCCTTCCCATGCGTCTATCTCCATAGATCAACCACACTAGCAGCCTCGCATTGCCTAGTAATATCCCTTTCACATGCTTTTCCATACTTGAGACATCTTTCTTTCCTCTTCCTTTCTCAAGTATCATCTGCCATCTTCCTCGACCCAAGTTCCTTACCTAGTGCTCGAATGGTTTAGCCAACCATTGGGAATGCCTCTAAACTCATGGTAACCACTAATATATTCATAGCTAGATGAATAACACATAGAAATGTTCCTCCGGTTCTCGTAGAAACTCAAACTCAACAATTTCTGGGCAGAATACGTGGAAATGGCGTATTCCCAAGTGTAGCTAGCTAGTACTCCTCCCCACCAGTGATCCACAACACGGGTCCACATCAGATTTACATCCTGTAACCTCTGGTAGTCTTCTTCGGTCCATATCCATGATCCATAATGCCAACTTGATCTAGATGCATAGGCTGAAAGCCATCCATATAACTCTACTAGGAAGAAGCAGAAAAAATTCTCATACAAATCATGGAAGAGATTCTCTTATACCCATCTACGTGTATTAAACTCAGGTCCATTGCTGAATCTCTAGGAAAATTCATCTTCCATGCTCTTGAACCACGACTCAACATTTTCAAATGTTAATTGATCCGTCATTACTCTTTACACAGATCATGATGCATGCTATATCCCACTACAACTTTGAAAAGATGTTCCGGATAGAACAAATATGTAGTCAATTTTACTCCCACTATAAAAGGAAGGAATACCATGCGTGCTGGCCTATAACCCAACAAAAGTTGAGCACTCACTTGAGGCACGCATAGGTGTCGAGTCTCTCTTTTATGAGAGTTTTAGTGGGAAGAATTTATCTATGATTAGTGTAAGAGTATTCAGGAAAGAAGTTTAGACATACAAGAATCATAGGGCTCAGAACGGCCTCCAGATCCTTGTAGCTTCTTCAGACTAGATGTTTTAATAGACTCCATAACATATATTATAACAGAAAGAAATATACAATCATTCATTCATAGCATGCAGGAAGAGAACTCCTATGAACAAAATATACATTAAAGCTACTAATATCCATGTCTATTTGCAACGGTAACCTCATTTTATTCATTGTTTCTTACAAAGAGACATCGAGGGCAAACCGTAGTCATGCACATCACTAGGCTTGTATAACTATGCCAAAAGAAAAATAAATTACAATACTAAGCCTAGTACATTCCTTTTTGCATCAAAGTTCCACTCGCAGCAATCCTACAGAGCTTCACCCATGTTATCTCTCTCTCTCTCTCTGTATATTTCTTCCTCAATCTCTATATCCCCAGTGTATGTTATCTCGGTCTCTTTTACTGTTCCGCAGAGAACTTGTATTTATCATCTTCCAGTATTACCAACTTTCCTTTCCGTGCCCTCGGATCCGTCACCAAGTGTCGAATGTGGTCCTCCAAGCGAACATGTTTCTTGGGCCCGAGCTCTCCACTCCATCTCATGATGATCTTCTAGAATATTCCCCCACTACCATACTTTTTCCCGGGCCACATGTTGTCGCTAGCATCTTATCTGCGCACAACCAATCACACTTTTCACGTGTTCTACCTTTGTTGAATAAATTGGCTAAGTCCCAAACCTCCTTCTTAACTCTTCCTTCATGCACTTTTACCTTATGCACCCTTCTATAACTCGGATCCCACGAGCCCATACACCTTCATACTTGGCCAATATTTTAGGGGCCCAATATTCCATACACATGTTTCTCAAAGTCAACCATCTTCCCAACTCACTTAGTTTAGCCGTATGCATTTGTGTCTTCTCAAAACCCACCTTAGCAATCCCAGCAATAGACAACTCAAAATCAACCAATTACTACTCCAAAATGGCCACCTCAAGTAGAGCGACAAGCTATCCCTCAACAACAAGGTACAAGATTTGAATAGTACTTCATTTAATTTCATATTTTTTTCATTGTTTTCTAGTTTTCCATATGTTTTTTCTTGAACTTTTACGCACATTGCGGTCTTCCTTCTCTGAAATAGCGGCATTTCCACCTCGTCCACCAATAATATTCAAAATGCCAACCAGAGGATCAAGAAAAAGAACTTTGGTAAATGCATGCCAATTTCTCCAGCCCTAGTGGGACACTAAACATTTCCTCCTCATTTCGAATTCCAACCCTCTCACTTGGTGGCTTTCCCAACGCAATAGGCATATCGGTTTTAAATAATATAAATTTAGATGAAGATTACTTGGGCATTGATAGCAATGACCCAACTAGATTTTTCAATACACGTGAGATGATTCAAGGCCAATAGGTATACTTCTATTTCAACATAATTTACCATATTGAATTACATTTCACTTTAGATTTATTTGTTTGAATATTGATTTATTTTATCACAAACAGGATCAGGCCACCCAAAGGCATAAACAAGTAGCATTTGATCAACCCGAAAGCCCCCATACCTCTCCAACGAGATCATCTTCATCATATATAGATAGTGAACAGTTTCTACCTTTTTCTTTAGAGAACTTAATTGGTTATGATTGTTAATCCCATGTCGATGAGTTTATTCTACCTCATATCAGTCAGCTCATAGAATGGGAGAGAAGGACTAAAGTACTTATCAATGAGATAATAAGTTATTATGAAAATTATTGGCAAAGGGATAGTTTATACGCTGCAATCCAGAATCAACCTACGAAGATGGATTCCTTACTTACCCAAGTAAGAAGTGGGATGTTACGTATAACAACTATAAAGATGAACTTTTGGATAAGACATTAAACAAATTGGAAAATATTAGTGCTGAGGCCTAGGCATATTTTAACAAATGGTCTAAGGACAAGGATCTGGTAGCAGTTGCAAATGCCGAGAGAGATAGAGTGGTCGTAAGTATTATCACTTTCAAACAATATTTTTTGTTAATTTAAAGTTTTCTTATTTTAGTAATATGTTGAATTAACATCACTTTTTTGTAGTTGAAATATGAAAATTTGAAGAGTCAAGCAAAGGTTTTCCAAGTTCACTTGGAAACCGCAAAGAACAGTTTATCCGTAGTGAAGAATTTGAAGGAAAATATTGTTTTGGTTAACAAAAAAATACACTCGAATTGGATAATTAAAGAACATGGCTTTGACCACTGAAATTCTATTCAAAACTAAGGCAGTGGCTGATCAAATTTTTTGTCCCATGGAGATGTGACAAAGCAAGAAGAAAGAATTTTAAAAATCTAGACAGTGCTGCGGAAGATCTCATAAGTTCTGGGATTATTTCTACCATTGGGGAAAGGGGTACAGGTGGAGAATCCATTGGGGAAAGGAGTATAGGAGTGGAAAGGGGTACAGAAAATTGAGGGTTAAAAATTTTCATTATTGAGTGTGGAAACTTGAAAAATTGAATCTATATTTGAAAATTTGAAACATTGAATGTTATAGTCGTGGCATTTGAATTTTACTATCTAGATTTGAAATTTGAAACTCGAATTTGATAACCTTTGAAAATATGAAATACTATATAATCTTTAATTTTATAGCTTCCTATATATTGTCTATAGAATTTCTAGATTGTCTATGGAATTTATGTTTCTTCCCTACTTGTAATGATGATTGCACTAGATGTAGATGATGACATTACAATAGAATAAGTCTTCTATATATGGATTATCATGAATTGTATGTGGACGTAGATTTACCTTCAAGCCCGATCATGGAATTTGGTTGATGATAATGGATAATTGGTTTAAGAAAATTTGGAATATTATACGAAAGAGACATTTAAAAGTTCTCAAATTCTTCTTCTCTTTAATTTTAATTATATGATCATGATGACATTATAATGCATATAGATGATGATGAATGATGATAATGGATTAAAAAAATTTCAAAATGGAATGTGTTAGGACAGAGATATTTCTGCACATTTAAAATAGATAAATAATTGTTTTAATAATAATTGGAGTGTCAGGATTATGATAATGATATGATGAATTTAATAATAATTGGAGTGTCAGGATTATGATATGATAATGATATGATATATATGGATGATGATGAATTTTATGTGGACGTAGATTTAGCTTCAAGCACGATCATGGATGATGAATTGTATAATGGATCGTGGATTATGAATTGTATAATATGGAAAAATCTTCCTCTTTGTAAAATTTGATTGTGTGATTTTATCCCACAAAGTTTTAAAAATATATCAAAGAATTTTAAAAATATAAAAATAAATTAAACATAATTGTAAAAAATCAAGAAAGGTCATATGATAGGGTTTAAGTTACCTCTAGTGTTTTAGATGGTTGTGAAATCATCACTCGTAGTGTGCTAGATATTTGTTTTAAGAAAACTCAACACGAGAAATGGATTAGTAGATAGATGGGTGAGTTTCCTGACATTGTCAGTCCCAAGAAGTATGATCTTCCTCGGATGAATGTCAACCCATGTTTTCAAAAAGAATAAAAAAATTGTATTTAAATAAATGTAAATATATACCTATAACATCTTTAGTGATAACAAGAGGTGAAACAAAAATTAAGGTGACAAAAAATAAAAAATAAGGTGAAGCGGGTAGCTATTTAAAGTTGAAACAATCCATTATCAATAGCTTCTTCATACTCAATGTTCTCTTCTGTAGAGTGTGAAGATGCACCAATTCCACTCTCAACGTTGGGAACAGTTATACTTGTAGTTGTATAATTTACACCTCTTCTTTTACAAAGGGAATTCCAAGTGCAATTTCTCTATCGAAAGTAAAGGTTTCCATGGAGTAGTGAGATACATAACACCTCATGTAACTTTCAAGGATTTTATCCAACCTGTTTCGCAGTTTTGATTTTATAAATGATAATGCAATGAAAACCCTTTCGTCCTCCACAGACCCCAAAATCATTGTTTGGCATAACTCATATAATCTGAAATATTCACTAATATCTTCTTGTAAGATATAACTTTGATAGATTCCTCGCCATAGCCTTGTAATAGCACCAATTTCAGAAGGTTCATCTAAATTTTTATATTGGTTCCTCATTGTTGTTGCAAAATTTTTTGATTGAAACTTTAATAAATTAGCATTCAGTATACCTTTGATTTCCATACCCTTGAACTCTAAAGTCTTTGTGAAATGTTCCATTATTATACCCATGGATTTATGGAAATGTTTTCGTAAAAAAATTTTACAACCACCCGCATTATTTCAAAAATTAGGATTCATCACACCCATTGCTTCAAGAATTTTATCTTTGGATAATTTTTCTCTAATTTCGATGATAAGTATTTTGAAAATTTTTAAGCTTTATTCTTGTTTCAACTATAACAGACTTAAAGAGATTACGTGTCACGGGAACATCTTCTCATTCCAATCTGTAATATCTTGACGTTTTTACAAAATGTGCAGATCTTTATGTCCCTCCCATTAACAAAGTGATGCGAGATGTCATCGTTGATATTAAATCTCAAATAGTTATTGGGATTTTTAATATCAAATAAAGCTTTCCATTCTCGAAAATAGGTGTATCAAAACTTTCTTGGGAGCAGAAAAAGATATCAAGACTTTGACATACAATTTTTCTCATCCTTATAAAATCCACAATATAGATTAATCTCCCTTGTACATGCTTCATCAATGTATTGATCACCTACAACATTGGAAGAATACCAACTAATGTAAGAAATATCTCCAAATCGGTTAAATGGAACAATAAGTCCCTCGCCCTATCAACTTCATGACAATATTTGTGCATGAAACCAACCAAGGAAGGATACTCTGATGAACTCTACTTGCGAGTTCATTGTAAAAGAGATCAATCTAGTCTCAACATCTTTCAGAAGTTTTTTGCCATCTGTAATTCCAATTGTGAATTTGTGGAACTCAAGAAATCACTTTGGGCTGCTTTCCATATAGGCATGAAGATCTCTTATAAGTTCTTCTAATTTAGCAACATTTTCGTAGTTGCTTACCATTTTATACGCTAAATTCATTCTATGAGCTAGACAGGTGAATTAGTAGCATATATGGGCCACCGTTGTTTTTAATCTAACACAAAACCCTTTTTGGTGACCTTACATGATAGATGCACCATCTTCTCGATGCATACCAACTTTGTAGCAATTTCATAATCACCATTCTAGCAATATCTTTCAAATGAGAAATAAGTATTTATGTAGGTTTTATACATTACATTTTTCAACCATTTTCATAACACCCGATGTATGAGGTGTCCTTATATGATTTTCTAAAGTATAGACGTGGATACATGCCCATGCGGTGTTGTCAACTATTTTCACTTCATCAATTGAAAGAGAGATAAACTATTATTTTCTTACATTCTCTTTCAAATATTCCTTCTCTATCATCGAAAGGCATTTTTCCATTTCGCATCCACTAATTTTTGACCAATGAGACTGAGGTACGTTCGACATTCCATTATATTGATACAAAACTTTGAAATCGAGGAAATCTGAAATCGGTCTTCCTTTCTTTAGTATGTGAAATAAAGTAGAGAATTGTATGAGTTTTGCATGTAGATTTGTTTGATTCATCTTACCAATTTGTGATGTTATAATTCCTGCCTTTTCAATGAGATTTTTATGTTTTTTCTTCTCTACTTCATAATCCACTTTGCATATTTAACATGCATGTATTCTTTTTAGTTTTCCACCAATGTGTTTTTATTTTCTGGCCATTTGGCCCCGTTATAGTCAAATATTGTTTTCCATGATGTTTTTCTATAGTGTCCAACTTCATTTGCATTTATTGCTACTTTCCCAATTTCCACTTACATATTGTACATGTACATTCAGATGTGATTTCTTCGAATTAGATGATTTTATAGGTTCGATAAATACAAATTTTGCTACCCAATCAAACTTGTATGTCTTGCCAATGTCCACATATTCGTGTCCATTTTCAATGTTTTACTTTTCTAAGTAGAATTCTCAGTAATATCACAATCACCTGGTTTCCTCTTTTATGAACCAAAATTTGAATTTGATTTATGTGTTCCATTTTGCTGAGTATTTTTATGTGTAATATCTTGATGCACTCTGGTTTCACCCAAACATGAATAATATCTTGATGTCGGCATCTCAATAGTTATATCTTCAAGATGTGTTATATTATCGTAGGTGTAATTTGTTTCATACTGTGTAGAATGCATATCCACCTCAATATTACCTTCCACACAGTTAGTATTCTAATTCTTTCTGGTTACAGCTATATGGTTATTGGTAGTTTCATATTCGTATCAGTAGAATTTCCAAAATACTTGAACAGGGACTTCTGAGATTTATTTGTTACTTTTAGGGTCTTTGCATTATGAGGACTAGCACCTTACATTATTCTAAATATATACAGCTCGGAAAAAGAACCAAGTAGCGCGTTAGAGTGAAAATTCCTATCATACGTTAACTATTGCAATCCTTCTCATGCGTCAACAACTAACCCCCTGCGCAAGCCGACAAGGAGGATAAAAATGAGTATATGGCAATCTGATTCACTGATGAGTTATGAGTGTGAACACCCCAATATCACTCACATGTTCCCAATGCTATTTAAATACATATTCTCTTAGGTACATCAACCGCAACCGTAACATTGTCAATGATGGTTTTTTTATATAGAGGATTACTTATTCTATTTTTCAATTAATTAATTAGACTATTTTAAAATAATATTTTAGTTAATTACCTTATTTTCTATTTTATTTATGAGACTTAGTTAGCTTTTAATTCCATAATTCTTTTTTTTGTGTTAATCTATTGAGTTGAATCTTTTAAATTGTAATTCCAGATAAAACAACCCACTTGAGACCCAAGAACAACATAGGATTAGTTAGGAAAATTATGGAATAATTCTTTTTGTTTAAAAGAGTCAACAACCAGGTTACAAGATAACAGTTGTCGCAAGAATGTTTTTGAGCCAAATATTATTAATATCTTAACTTCCCCACTCGGTGGTGAAATTTGTCTTCTCCTGGTCCTCCTTTGCAATCCAGACTTGGTGGTATCCTAAAAATCCATCCGTAAAGGAATAGATTTCACGCCCATCAACTCCTTCCAAAATTTCTTCAATGAAAAATTGGTCGAAATGGATCAATTACACAAACTACATTCAATTCCCTATAATCCACTCAAATTCTAATCTTCCCATTCTTCTTAATGTTGATTACCATCCTGACTTATCCATTCCGATTCTTCCACTACCTCAATGATCCCAGAAGCTATCATCTTGTCTATTTCCTCCTTAACCTTCACGCGTAAGTTAGGATTCATCTGGTAGGGAATTTTTCTAACCAGCGCACACCTTCCTTTAGTTTTATCCTCATCTCCTCCAATGAATGGTGAATGCCTTTTAGCTCATGGTACATGCGTGGGAATAAATCCTCAAATTCACACAATAGATCAATGATCTTTGATACTTCCTTCTCCATCTAATAATCTCCAATAATAGCTTCCTTAGGTTCTTCTCCTGAACTGATGTTAACTTTCTTTGTCTTTAACGGCTCATGGTAAGCATGCGCATGGGCATCTGCACTATCCACAACTTTACACGTCCCTACAGAATGGTTAACATCTAAAATTTTTGATTCCTCTCCATTGATCACATATACTAACTTTCCCTTCTCCTTTTCCAAACATGTGCGTTCAATCTAAAACTCTTATGTTTCTTCAATCTCTTCAAACATACCTCCAATATTGGTTCACCTAATAATTCCAACAACCTATCTTTCATTCTTGCACTATCCCCATGGTAAGCTACTTGATACCTGTGAGGCCTTATCAACCGATGGTTTGGTACTCTTATACTCAAAGTATTGAATAATATTAGCCACGAGCTCTTACTAATTCATTATCTCGCGGCGTGTCTCCGAATGAATGTACCATGTGTGTGCACAACCCACGTAGTGTAGAATAAAACTTTTGTACCTAGAGGGATGGTGGCAAGGCTTTGCGCCTTCTCTCGAAGACCCATTCACATTCTGGATATGGAAAGAGGTGGGCTCCTTCCCATAGTACTCCCGATGATGGTGGGTATATTTCTTCTAGAAAATATGATAGAGAGAGAAATTCTTACCTCGTGCCACTCTAAAAGGATATCCTGATGCATGGCCCACCAATGAGCTATTGTGCCGAGCAAGACGTAACTTAGCATCTCCCACCGTTCCTTCTCATTCTTCAACTGAGCTTCTATCTCCTGCAAAAAGATCTCAGGGAAGGCTCCTCTGGAGTATTTGGGCAGTTCTTTTCCTCCAAGGCACCAATCCGTGTGCACCTTTGTCACCTTGGTCACTGATCCTCTCAACTACTGTCCCATTAATTCATAAGGCCCATGCACCCAATTGTCACATGCCAAACTGGTGGTATCACTCACTGACTGAGCATCTTCAAACTAGATAACCCCGTTAATAGGGTGTACCTTCTCAAGGTCTCTTATTGATCGCACATAAATTTTGTCTAGGACTTCTTCTCCCAATAGTTCAATGTTGGGCATTGACTTCCCATCAACTAGGGGTATAATGACCCGCTCCTCTTTTTCTCAAAACTAATGTAGCCTTTGTTGAACCAAAGGTCTGCATTATTCTTGTAACACCAATGGTGCCCAAGTAATGCTGGGAAATTTTCCTCCTCAGCGAGCGCCAAGACTTCGAAGTCCCCAGTAAACTTGGCTCCCTGAATAGTAATAACTACATCCTTCAAGACATCGATGGGAATTGCCTTAGTCTTGTTTTCCATATACAACACATTTGAAGATGGCTATAATGCAAGTCTCCCCATATGATGCCATACATCCAAAGTAAAACCATTAACCTCCGTACCAGTGTCAAAGAGTATATTGTTGAGGAGCCATCCATCTACAACTACATTCAATGTAATCTCCTTGTCATAGTCGAGGTTATGAGGGCGAAGGTTCAGGTGCAAGACCTGTCTCTCACACTCTTCTCCGGTACGTGGTACCTTCTCTCTCAGCTAGGATCCTAGAAAATGAATGATGTTCTCTTACCTTAGCAATTTGCACACCTCCTTGACCTCATCCATGTCATATTTATGTGCCTCGATTCTCCTTCCTTGTTCCTCCCTCCTAGATTTATGCTTTAAACACTGGATCTACCCTTTCAAGCTTTGAATAACATCAATGGTGTCCTAATATATCTCCTTTTGATGCATGGGGTCTAGATACTTTCCATAAATGACCTCTTCCCTTGAAACCCAGTTCTTACTGTCTTGGTATCTCCCTTACGCATGTGGATTTTGCCCTTGTTGTTACAAAACAATCTCCAAACCTTCATCATTTGTTACCCAAGGCATCCACTTTGTATATCTATTTGCTTGATGCTGACCATCACGGTGCCTTTGTCCTTCAGTGCTTTGATTCATATGGTAAAATAATTTCGATCACTTCTCATACTTATGCTTCTTACCATACCATGAGCACTACAACAAGTCTGGGCACTCATGCTTATAATGTTCTGTAGATCCATAGTTAAAACATGTTCCTCGCGGAAACTCACTCATCCCTCTGGGCTACCTCGTCCATAGAATCCTCCTCAAAACCTCTTCCATGCGCACCCTCAATCTGCACACTCTTCACAACGATTTATCATCATTTTTAGAACCAATGGCAATGTTGTTTTGGCGGACCCCATGATCAATGGCCTCATGTATCTAATCAATGAGCCTATAATATTTAGTATCAGGGGTTGTGGAGGAGAAAATATTAAAATAACAAGATACATTCTTCCTAATCACATGTTGCAGCAAGGGAAATCTACTTGTATCATGGTCCCCATGACAGATTTCATAGTCTAATGTCATAGCGCATACCATCCTCTGGGGGAAATTTTCCTTAACATGCCCCTCTAATTCACAATTTGTGCACCACAAACCACTGCGAGTCTCATGGACTGAGTTTGTAGATAGATTTTCCAACTACTTAGCCATAACAGCAATATGAGCCTCCAAGAATGGGATAACACCAAAGATGTCATACTACCAATGAGCTTTGGTGCACAAGGCAACCTCCAATGCTTCACGCAGATCTCTAAAATTTTATGAGACAAGGCCCTTCTAAAAGGGGTGATCAATCCTCCACCAAACCACTGTGCATGCTAAGAAGGATGTATATCATACAATAATTTAGAGAAGAGATTCTTAAAGAATGCATCATACTCCCACACTCTCTTCCAATCTTTGTTATATCTCCTTCAAAGCGCTAATGCTTTTTTGCTCAAACTCAGGAATGTGGAACTCTACCAGGAATGCATTCTTTAAGGCAGTGTAATCCACCACCATTTGATGAGGATCATACTTTCTATACTAGTTGTGTGCGTGCCCTTGCAACGTGGTTACAAATTGACTAGCCTTTCATTATGGGGTTGTGATACTTTGTATCCAAAATTCACCCCTCAAGGTAATTTTGATAACATGCATCAAATTCTTTATTCCCAAGCAATTATATTGATTCAAGGCAAAAATCATGTTTCTGGGTCCCCTCAGATTTTTCTAACTCCTTGTCCAAGTAGAAGAGAGAAATTTTGAGAAAATGCAAGAAAGTTGCAGAAAATAAGCTTGGGCCAGAAAAATCATGAAAAATGGCTAAATCCTAGTCCTCATGATAGTCGGGACATAAGGGACATCTCGGGCGCGAACCGACCGAAAGGCCGCCAAACGGTCTGCGCAGATTTGGGACAAGTGGGACGTAGGGACATGCGGGACACGGAAATCTGAACTAGGCCGAAAAGTGGAAAAAATTGACTAACTGTTGAAACAGGTAGTCTGGGACATCTGGGTAATTAGTACGCGGAGGACGCAAGTCAGCCGAAAAGACTTAAGGCAGCCGGAGCAGGTTGGGTGAAGGTACGCAGTACGTGAACCGACCGGATCGGCCAAAATGAGAACTTTCATCCAGGGATAGTTGGGACAAAAGGATGCGAACCGGCCGGTCAGGGTGAAACAGAGGACTTTCATACTTTGGGACATCCGGGCCAAAGGGACGCGTGGGACGCGGAAAGCCGGAGCGGCCGAAGGAGAAGAAGAAAAGTCAACGTTTGGTCCGGAAACTTCAAACAGCCATAAATTTTGACTCCAAGCTCGATTTTTATGAGGGTAGATATATTTAAATAAGAGAAATATATTCGGCTCAGATCGGCTTAATGCTCATTCCCGTCAAATGACAAAAATGCTGCCGCTGCCCAAAATAGCTGATCGCACTCGAAGGCCATAACTTTTGTATGTTTCAACGAAATCACATAAAATTGGTACCGTTGGAATCGTGGTTCCAAGCCCAATGCACAACAATCAATAAGTTCTAGATTTTATGTGAGATTGATCAATATTTTTAACAAAACGTGGCTGGGTTCGAATGTGTTTTATTTGGTATTTGGGAGTGCAATTAAGAGGCATGGTCATCATTCTTTCTCTGCTGCAGCACATGGGACAAGTATGGGGAGCCTTTTGCAAGTAATGTAAAATCATTTCATTCCATTTAATACCTCTTACAGTGGTTGAAGGATAGATTTCAGGATTTCCATTTTCCCTTCTCTTTTCCTTCTCATTTTTCTATAAATTGGAGTGTTGGGTTCATTGTAAAGGAGAGATTTTTGGGTAGAAAGCTCTGCCAAAATTGTTTTGTGAAACTAGTGTGTTGCAGGCCCTTATAGTGGACTCCTTGCATGGTGATCCAGCCCTTATCTTATAATATATTGAACTATTGTGCATATCATGAAGCAATAAAATACCATTTTGTGGATGTATCTTCCCCTCCGTGTTTTATTGCATCCTTCTTGCCCCTTTTAATCTTTCTATAAGAATATTGTGTCTATTTATTATGTTCTTGCAGGGATTCATTATCATTGTGTATGCTTGGAATATTGTTGTGAATGCATTTTGCTAGATTATGGTGAACTGTCATCACCTCTTCTAGTGTGCACTTTGCCTCTGTATTTCACACATTTGGAGACTACTCTCACACCCTCCTTTTAAATTGTATCACTTCTTTAGTGTAGGCTTTCATTTTATGCATTCTCTCTCCCTAGTCCCTTGGAAATTTAGATTAGAATAGTTAGCTTATCTTGCATTAGAGTAGATTGTGGCAGGTAGTTTAGGAGCAAGAACCAGCTTTCTCTGGAGGTCTATCTAGAGTAGCAAGTCCCACAACTTGGAGATAGTACCCATGCTATCCAATCACACCATGAGTTCAAGTCTATGCACTTGTATAAACATAAGGGTGCTGTGATTCGGTGATAATAGTTACGCACGTGACATAGCAGTTCACACTTGCGAACATGTTCTGCAACATCCTCAATGCCCCTATAATCGGGTAAATGCAGAGACATTTCAAAGAAAACCTAAGGTGGTGGTGGGTTCATCATCCTAAACCAAATCCTTGGTTCCCTTTAGTGTTTCCTCCACCACGATCCACCAGTCCATCGATTCCTATACCTCCAAATTCACCAGAACCACTGGGTCCAATAGGGCTTGTAGGAGCTATGCCAAGTGTCCCCACGGTCCCATTTGAACTATACACCGATGGTCTATGATAGTTCCCCACTACTGCTACTTTGTCTCGCGCCACTCCACGATGCGAGACCAAAAGCTTATACACTTGCCCCTTGTCCAAAAAAAAAAAAAAATCCTCCAAATCTTTGGAATATGTGTAGCCATAGAAGACGGAACTAAAAATTATATCTCCTAGGCATGAATTTATCTCTTCCACTAGTTTAAATTGGGTCAATACTTCCTCTTGGATAGGGAAAACCAAGCGCCGAGGGCTCGGTCACTAGGTGATTTCAGATATGTTCCAAAAACTCTCCTTTCTCAATGTGACAAACTCTCACCAGAATCGAAGAGGTATCCCTAATGTGTTTGCCAAGATGGGGTAGCACAGACTACTCAGGTTCCACGTCTTACTGCGTGAACCTCAACTCCTTCCCGCAACGTCTATCTCCATAGATCAACCACACTAGCGGCCTCACATTGCCTAGTAATATCCCTTTCACATGCTTCACCATACATGAGACATCTTTCTTCCCTCTTCCTTTCTGTCATATCATCTGTCATCTTCCTCAACCCGAGTTCCTTACCCAGTGCTCAGAATGGTTTACCCAACCATTGGGAGTGCCTCTAAACTCATGGTAACCATTAATATCTTCATAGCTAGATGAATAACACGTAGAAATGTTCCTCCGGGTTCTCGTAGAAACTCAAACTCAACAATTTCTAGGCAAGAATACGTGGAAATGGTGTATTCCCAAGTGTAGCTAGCTAGTACTCCTCCCCACCAGTGATCTAGCAACATGGGTCCACATCAGATTTACATCCTATAACCTCTGGTAGTCTTCTTCGGTCCATATCCATGATCCATAATGCCAACTTGATCTAGATGCATAGGCTGAAAGCCATCCATATAACTCTACTAGGAAGAAGCAGAAAAAATTCTCATACAAATCATGGAAGAGATTCTCTTATACCCATCTACGTGTATTGAACTCAGGTCCATTACTGAATCTCTAGGAAAATTCATCTTCCATGCTCTTGAACCACGACTCAACATTTTCAAATGTTAATTGATCTGTCATTACTCTTTACACAGATCATGATGCATGTTATATCCCACTACAACTTTGAAAAGATGTCCCGTGAATAGAACAAAGATGTAGTCAATTTTACTCCTATATAAAAGAAAGGAATCCCATGCATTTCGGCCTATCACCCAACAAAGTTGAGCACTCACCTAAGGAACGCGTGGTGCTTAGTCTCTCTTTTATGTGAGTTTTAGTGGGAAGTATTTATCTATGATTAGTGTAAGAGTATTCAGGAAAGAAGTTTAGACATACAAGAATCATAGGGCTCAAAACGGCCTCCAGATCCTTGTAGCTTCTTCAGACCGGATGTTTTAATAGAATCCATAACATATATTATAATAGAAAGAAAGATACAATCATTCATTCATAGCATGCAAGGAAAGAGAACTCCTATGAACAAAATATACATTAAAGCTACTAATATCCATGTCTATTTGCAACAGGTAACCTCATTGTATTCATTGTTTCATTACAAAGAGCCATAGAGGGAAGACCGTAGTCATGCACATCACTAGGCTTGTATAACTATGCCAAAAGAAAAATAAATTACAATACTAAGCCTAGTACATTCCTTTTTGCATCAAAGTTCCACTCGCAGCAATCCTGCAGAGCTTCACCCATGTTATCTCTCTCTCTCTATATATTTCTTCCTCAATCTCTATATCCCACCGTATGTTATCTTGGTCTCTTTTACTTTCTGCAGAACTTGTATTTAGCATCTTCCAGGTGCTACCAACTTTCCTTTCTGTGCACTCAGATCCGTCACCAAGTGTCGAATGTGGTCCTCCAAGTGAGCATGTTTCTTCAGGCCTAAGCTCTCCACTCCATCTCATGATGATCTTCTAGAATATTCCCCCGCTAGCATGATTTTTCTGTGCCACATGTTGTCAGGGCTAGCATCTTATCTGTGCACAACCAATCACACTTTTCACGTGTTCTACCTTTGTTGAATAAATTGGCTAAGTCCCTAACCTCCTTCTTAACTCTTCCTTCTTTGCACTTTTACCTTACGCACCCTTCTATTACTCGGATCCCACGAGCCCATGCACCTTCATACTTGGCCAATATTCCACGGGCCCAATATTCCATACGCATGTTTCTCAAAGTCAACCATCTTCCTCAACTCACTTAGTTTAGCCATATGCATTTGTGTCTTCTCAAAAACCACCTTAGAAATCCCAAGTAATAGACAACTCAAAAACAACCAATTACTACTCCAAAATGGCCACCTCAAGTAGAGCGATAAGCTATCCCTCAACAACAAGGTACAAGATTTGAATAGTACTTCATTTAATTTCATTTTTTTCATTGTTTTCTAGTTTTCCATATGTTTTTCTTGAACTTTTCTACACATTGTAGTCTTTCTTCTGTACAAATAGTGGCATTTCCCCCTCCTCCACCGATAATATTCAAAATGCCAACCGGAGGATCAAGAAAAAGAACTTTTATAAATGCGTGCCAATTTCTCCGGCTCTAGTGGGACACTAAACATTTCCTCCTCATTTCGAATTCCAACCCTCTCACTTGGTGGCTTTCCTAGCGCAACGGGCATATCGGTTTTAAATAATATAGATTTAGATGAAAATTACTTGGGCATTGATAGCAATGACCCAACTAGATTTTTCAATACACGTGAGATGATTCAAGGCCAACAAGTATACTTCTATTTCAACATAATTTACCATATTGAATTACATTTCACTTTAGATTTATTTGTTTGAATATTGATTTATTTTATCACAAACAAGATCAGGCCACCCAAAGGCAGAAACAAGTAGCATTTGATCAACCCGAAAGCCCCCATACCTCTCCAGCGAGATCATCTTCATCAGATATAGATGGTGAACAGTTGCTACCTTTTCCTTTAGAGAACTTAATTGGTTATGATTGTCAATCCCATGTCGATGAGTTTATTCTACCTCATATTAGTCAGCTCATAGAATGGGAGAGAAGGGCTAAAGTACTTATTAATGAGATAATAAGTTATTATGAAAATTATTGGCAAAGGGATAGTTTATACGTTGTAATCCAAAATCAACCTGCGAAGATGGATTCCTTACTTACACAAGTAAGAAGTGGGACTGTTACGTATAACAACTATAAAGATGAACTTTTGGATAAGACATAAAACAAATTGGAAAATATTAGTGTTGAGGCCTAGGCATATTTTAACAAATGGTCTAAGGACAAGGATCTGGTAGCGGTTGCAAATGCCGAGAGAGATATAGTAGTCCTAAGTATTATCACTTTAAAACAATATTTTTTGTTAATTTAAAGTTTTCTTATTTTAGTAATATGTTGACTTAACATCACATTTTTTGTAGTTGAAATATGAAATTATGAAGAGTCAAGCAATGCTTTTCCAAGTTCACTTGGAAATCGCAAAGAACATTTTATCCATAGTGAAGAATTTGAAGGAAAATATTGTTTTGGTTAACAAAAAAACAATACACTGAATTGGATCTAGTTAAAGAACATGGCTTTGACCCTAAAATTCTATTTAAAACTAAGGCGGTGGCGATCAAATTTTTGTCCCATGGAGATGTGACAAAGCAAGAGGAAAGAATTTTAAAAATCTAGAAAGTGTTGCGAGAAGATCTCATAAGTTCTGGGATTATTTCTACCATTGGGGAAAGGGGTACAGTGGAGAATCCATTGGGGAAAGGAGTACATGAGTGGAAAGGGGTACAAAAAATTGAGGGTTGAAAATTTTCATTATTGAGTGTGGAAACTTGAAAAATTGAATCTATATTTGAAAATTTGAAACATTGAATGTTATGGTCATGGCATTTGAATTTTATTATCTAGATTTGAAATTTGAAACTTGAATTTGATAGCCTTTGAAAATTTGAAATACTATATAATCTTTAATTTTATAACTTCCTATATATTATGTATAGAATTTCTAGATTGTATATGGCATTTATGTTTCTTCTCTACTTGTAATGATGATTGCATTAGATGTGGATGATGACATTACAATAGAATCAGTCTCATAGATATGGATTATCATGAATTGTATGTGGACGTAGATTTAGCTTCAAGCACGATCATGGAATCTGGTTGATGATAATGGATAATTGTTTTAAGAAAATTTGGAATGTTGTACGACAGAGACATTTAAACGTTCTCAAATTCTTCTTCTCTATACTTGTAATGATATGATCATGATGACATTAGAATGGATATAGATGATGATGAATGATGATAATGGATAATGTTTTTTTAAAAATGGAATGTGTTAGGACAGAGACATTTCTGCACATTTAAAATAGATAAATAATTGTTTTAATAATAATTGGAGTGTCAAGATTATGATAATGATATGATGAATTTAATAATAATTGGAGTGTCAGGATTATGATATGATAATGATATGATATATATGGATGATGATGAATTTTATGTGGACATAGATTTAGCTTCAAACATGATCATGGATGATGAATTGTATAATGGATCGTGGATTATGAATTGTATAATATGGAAAAATCTTCCTCTTTGTAAAATTTGATTGTGTGATTTTATCCCACAAAGTTTTAAAAATATATCAAAGCATTTTACAAATATAAAAATAAATTAAACATAATTGTAAAAAATCAAGAAAGGTCATATGATAGGGTTTAAGTTACCTCTAGTGTTTTAGATGGCTGTGAAATCATCACTCGTAGTGTGCTAGATATTTGTTTTAAGAAAACTCAACACGAGAAATGGATTAGTAGATAGATGGGTGAGTTGCTGACATTGTCGATCCTTATAAGTATGATGTTCTGTGATGGATGTCAACCCATGTTTTCAAAAAGAATAAAAAAATTGTATTTAAATAAATGTAAATATATACCTATAACATCTTTAATGATAACAAGAGCTGAAACAAAAATTAAGGTGAAAAACAATAAAAGTAAGGTGAAGCGGGTACCTATTTAAAGTTAAAACAATCCATTATCAATAGCTTCTTCAAACTCAATGTTCTCTTACGTAGAGTGTGACGATGCACCAATTCCACTCTCAAAGTTGGGAACAGTTGTACTTGTAGCTGTATTATTTACACCTTTTCTTTTGCAAAGGGAATTCCAAGTGCAATTTCTCTATCGAAAGTAAAGGTTTCCATGGAGTAGTGAGATACATAACACCTCATGTAACTTTCTAGATTTTTATCCAACCTGTTTCCCAGTTTTGATTTTATAAATGATAATTCAGTGAAAACCCTTTCGTCCTCCACAGACCCCAAAACCATTGTTTGGCATAACTCATATAATCTGAAATTTCACTAATATCTTCTTGTAAGATATAACTTTGATAGATTCCTCGCCATAGCCTTGTAATAGCACCAATTTCAGAAGGTTCATCTAAATTTTTATATTGGTTCCTCATTGTTGTTGCAAAATTTGTTGATTGAAACTTTAATAAATTAGCATTCAATATACCTTTGATTTCCATACCCTTGAACTCTAAAGTCTTTGTGAAATGTTCCATTATTATACCCATGGATTTATGGAAATGTTTTCTTAAAAATTTGTACAACAACTGCATTATTTCAAAAATTACGATTCATCACACCCATTGCTTCAAAAATTTATCTTTGGATAATTTTTCTCTAATTTCGATGATAAGTATTTTGAAATTTTTTTAAGCTTTATTCTTGTTTCAACTATAACAGAGACTTAAAGAGATTACGTGTCACAGGGAACATCTTCTCATTCCAATCTGTAATATCTTGACATTTTTGCAAAATGTGCGATCTTATGTCCCTCCCATTAACAATGATGCGAGATGTCATCGTTGATATTAAATCTCAAATAGTTATTGGGATTTTTAATATCAAATAAAGCTTTCCAATTCTCGAAAATAGGTGTATCAAAACTTTCTTGGGAGCAGAAAAAGATATCAAGACTTTGACATATAATTTTTCTCATCCTTATAAAATCCACAATATAGATTAATCTCCCTTGTATCATGCTTCATCAATGTATTGATCACCTACAACATTGGAAGAATACCAACTAATGTAAGAAATATCTCCAAATCAGTTAAATGGAACAACAAGTCCCTCGCCCTATCAACTTCATGAAGATATTTGTGCATGAAAGCAACTAAGGAAGGATACTCCTGATGAACTCTACTTGCGGGTTCATTGTAAAGAGAACAATCTAGTCTCAACATCTTTCAGAAGTTTTTTGCCATCTGTAATTCCAATTGTGAATTTTTGGAACTCAAGAAATCACTTTGGGATGCTTTCCATATAGGCATGAAGATCTCTTATAAGTTCTTCTAATTTAGCAACATTTTCGTAGTTGCTTACCATTTTATACGCTAAATTCATTCTATGAGCCATACAATGAATTGGTAGCATATATGGGGCCACTGTTGTTTTTAATCTAACACAAAACCCTATTTGGTGACCCTACATGATAGATGCACCATCTTCTCTCGATGCATACCAACTTTGTAGCAATTTCATAATCAGTCATTCCAGCAATATCTTTCAAATGAGAAATAAGTATTTATGTAGGTTTTATACATTACATTTTTCAACCATTTTCATAACACCCGATGTATGAGGTGTCCTTATATGATTTTCTAAAGTATAGACGTGGATACATACCCATGCAGTGTTGTCAACTATTTTCACTTCATCAATTGAAAGAGAGATAAACTATTATTTACTTACATTCTCTTTCAAATATTCCTTCTCTATCATCGAAAGGTGTTTTTCCATTTCCCATCCACTAATTTTTGACCAATGAGACTGAGGTACGTTTGGCATTCCATTATATTGATACAAAACTTTGAAATCGAGGAAATCTGAAATCGGTATTCCTTTCTTTAGTATGTGAAATAAATTAGAAAATTGTATGAGTTTTGCATGTAGATTTGTTTGATTCATCTTACCAATTTGTGATGTTATCATTCCAGCCTTTTCGATGAGATTTTTACGTTTTTTCTTCTCTACTTCATAATCCACTGCGTATTTAACATGCATGTATTCTTTTTTAGTTTTCCACCAATGTTTTTTTATTTTCTAGTCATTTGGCCCCCCGTTATAGTCAAATATTGTTTTCCATAATATTTTTCTATAGTGTCCAACTTCATTTGCATTTATTGCTACTTTCCCAATTTCCACTTACATATTGTACATGTACATTCGGATGTGATTTCTTGAATTAGATGATTTTACAGTTCAATAAATACAAATTTTTCTACCCAATCAAACTTGTATGTCCCGCCAATGTCCACATATTCGTGTCCATTTTCAATGTTTTACTTTTAAAGTAGAATTCTCATAATATCACAATCACCAGGTTTCCTCTTTTATGAACCAAAATTTGAGTTTGATTTATGTGTTCCATTTTTGAGTATTTGTATGTGTAATATCTTGATGCACTCCTGGTTTCACCCAAATATGAATAATATCTTCGAGATCTGGCATCTCAACAGCTTATATCTTCAAGATGTTTTATATTATCCTAGGTGTCATTTGTTTCATACTTTGCGAATGCATATCCACTTCAATATTACCTTCCACACACAGGTCGAAGATCGATTCTTTCTTGTTGCAACTATATGGTTATTGGTAGTTTCAATATCTGTATCGATAGATTTTCCAAAATACTTGAATAGGGACTTCGAGATTTATTTGTTACTTTTAGGGTCTTTTCATTATTAGGACTAGCACCTTCCATTATTCTAAGTATATACAGCTCGCTCAAAAAGAACCCAAGTAGCGCGTTAGAGTGAAAATTCCTATCATCGTTAACTATTGCAATCCTTGTCATGCGTCAAGTCAACTATCCTGTCACATATCAACAACACGTCAATTGTCTCTCGTCATGCATCAACAAGGCATCAATCGTCTCTTTCTTGCATCAACATTCTAATGCCTTGTCATGCATCATCGTAATACCTCCTTATCACATGTCTGCAATACCTCTTTGTCGCGCATCATTTATATCCTGTTGCACTTCAACAACTAACATGTTTGTCACACATCTGTAGTACTTCCTTATCGTGCATCAACTATATCCTGTCACACCTCAACAAATATCGTCTTTCACCCAACTCTAAACTACTAACAAAACAAAATCTCTTGTTCTTAAGAGTATGCAAGTTCACAATAGTGTTAAGCTACTTTGGTAGTATCGTAGTATACTACCCGGAAAATCACGTAGGTTTTTATAGGATATTTTTTTAAATTCAGGAAAATCCAACCCCAAAAAATATATATTGTAAATTTTACAAAAATAGGACACCAATCCGCTCAAAAAAATCACCTTTTTAAATTTTCCTAAAATGAAATTTTCACCATATTATGAATATTCTCCACTAAAATTATCCTGGATTCTAGTTGCCTTTTAATTGTTCCTAAAAAATTGAAAAGAAGCAATTAGACCTTGAGTGACTTTATACGGTTATTCTTCTAACTTTGATTTTATAGGAACCATCATTTGAAAAAGAAAAAAATAGGAAGAAAAATAAGATCAACTTGTTTTGAAAGGAAAATATTACAAATATTAGTTCTCATTAATGAATAAAATAGAAACCTTTTCAGCTTGAGTGTACAAGTTTTATCTCCTAGGATTTTCTTATAACTTTAAAAGTTGCTGACTAAACAAACGAGGGAGAGGAGAGGGCGGGAGATAGCAGCTGATTGATTTATGCGATCGATTGAACACAACACATATTCTATCTAGAGATCGTATGTAATATATCTATGAGTTTGCAAGGTGAAAAGATGCAATATTCATATTTTCATTGTAAAGGCTCATTTAACTTCAAGAATGTAGTTAAAAGTACAACACATAGCAATGATTTACCAAAATGATATTTTCAACAATACGGTATTTAAAGAGTGTTAGATAAATAAAAGGATTATAAGTTTACAAATAAATATCAAGAAACGCAGATATGCAAAGTACAATGAGGTACAACTAGGCCATTTAAATATGTAGTATGATACTATTTTCAAGAAAAGGAAGGTGAAATTATTTACATAAAGTACATGAAAAATAAGATACAGGTTGAAGAGTTTAAAATACAACTCATAATAACATGAGGAAGCTGCATTTTTCCCAAATTTTCATGCTAAAGAAGTGTTTTAAAAAAGAAAACTGTACTTTCAAATTATATAAGTGAGATCAGAATTAGAAGCATCATATTTCACAAATAATTTAATAATGATCAAAAAAATGTCATAGATGATTAATATGGCAGAATAATTGAGTTCCAAAATGTTTTTTACAATGATGTAATCTTTATGAAGTAAACATTTCGAACACTAGCCCACTCCTAAACACAGCTAAGAATGCATAATATAAAGTTATGTGTACAACCCAACTATGATAGCTCAAAAAATAACTAAAAATATATATCTCAATAGAAAACATTAGCTCCACGGATAAATAAAATAAATGATGACATGGTTATATCTTGGTCCAGCTATGTATGATAGTCATGAGATGAATTAGGATCCTACAAGCTCACCTAGTGAGAAAACATAATCAAGTGGTGAAGCCCATGAAGTAATGGCCAATCCATACATATTAAATATCTTGAAAGAGTTAAGCATAACACATGTATCAACAATCCTAGTTTAATAAATAGAAGAAGGAAGAAAAATAAGAATCCTCAACAAATGGAAAAGCTATTTAATCAATCTAAAAAAACAAGTAAAATGGATGTACATCTACTAAGAAAGGTTGAACCGAGTAGAGTCGATTGGAAGCGTACATGGAAGATCTCGGTTGAGTCAACACAAATATCTTTGGGCTGACTCTAAATACACATGGGAAAAAGGTAAGCAACTAAAATAAAGCATACCCGAGAATGTAGAAGCATCAAACTAAACCCCTAAAAGGAAATTTATGGAAGCACACAAAACCCCTGCTAAAGGAATAATCGGAACTGAGTGTGCATTAATGGTAGAGGTTTCAAGTTTAAGGAAAGAGAAGAAATAATAGCAAGAAAAATAACCTAGATTTATTAGAGACTAAGCCATTTGAGGTGAAATGGGTAAATAAGTAGGTAAATGTAACAAACAAATATCTCATTATGATCTCTCACTCCAACATAAATGGCATGTTAGCACAAGTTACATGTAGACAAAAATTTCAATAATAATTTCTCATGAAATAGGGGACTAACACAACCAAATAAGTGAGATAAATAAATACAGAGCAAGAAATCGACTTACTAGTATTAATCTTCATGATCCGAGATCGAGAATGGAAAAAATGGTGAGTTTTCTGATTGATAGAGTAGATTAGCAAAAATGTGAGCTCGCTTAAATTGAGCCATGCGAGTCGAGCTGTGTGTGTGAGATCCTCTAATTGTGAAAATTCCATATCAAATTCATAGTGTAGAGAAAAATGACAAAGAAAAAAATCCCTCACTCATAAATGCATTCACAACCAAGGATGAGACACCATGAGGTAAATAATTTAAACCAAAAATGGGAAATCAACTCCAACTTCCACTAAAATGGTGACCATAAATAGCAAAAGAAATAGTTCGAACCCACACGGATGTGTCGAAAAACCAACTCCAAAGTATAATATAATGGCGGCCACAAACAAACAAAGCTCGAGAATACTTAACAAATGGCATCAAGAGCTTCCAAAACACAAATCATGGTGTCCAAAAGAGTTTAAAACCCCACATTTACAAGAAAACAAATACAAACACAGGCTTAAAAGTGGCCACCATTTCCAAATTTCTAGGGTTTCTCTTCTCCCAAGAATGTTCAAAATTACAATGCACAAATGAGAATACTTGTAAGGGTTTTGAAATATTTTTTTAAGCCCCATCAAGGTTAGGTTTTATGACATGGGGTTAGCTATGCCCATATGTGATGGAGAATAACTTTAGGCATGACTTATTAAATCATGATTAATCTTGTTTATGAAGGAATAAATAAAACCTTAGCCAATGTCACAAGGGGCCAAAGACTTAATTATTACCCATGCATGCATACAAAATTTTAAGAAAGACCCTTTGGAAAATAAGATAAAGAGGATTAATTATACCATGCACTAGAAGCCAAAGATGGGCTTTTAGGTGATAAATTAACTTGAGCTATACCTTAGAAAAACTAAAAATACCTTAAATCTTCCAAAATAGTCCATAGAGATTACTTTGTTCTATGTAAAAGGATTTGAATGTTCAAACATGAGTAAAGTGGAGCATCCAGAGCCTATCTTTTGGCTTTTGCCTATCATGCACCTAGTTCACAGGAATTGAATTTTTATAAATTGATTGAAATCATGCATGTACAGAATTATTTTTGGAGAGCTGGTTGGGTGAATATTTTGTATTTATACCTTTTTTTACAAGGGTAGTGGGGATTATTTTCCTAGAAAAATTATGCTATAGAATTCGTATTGTGAAACTTTGAATAATAAAGACTGAATTTTTCCTACATTCTCAATATTTTTTGCAGTGTGTAAAAGTAGGTTGTAGGAGTTTTTAAGTATTTTTCTTCTGTACATGTTAATAACTTCATGACACCTTCATTAACGGGGTTCAACTATTTTTTAATCACGTAATTTTATTTTAATAGATTTATTGTAAGTAAAAAATAGGTTAAGCGTGAATGGATTGAAGCCATCAATTTTTCATTTTTCGTTAATTATATTTCATGCAAGCTTATGTCCCACACAAATTTAGTGTATCACCATTTGAAGATTTCAATTTTAAGACCTTCCTAACCCTCAACCCAATTAGATTTAGTAGATTTAGGTGACCCATCAAGGAGAAAACCCTCTTTGGAGGTTCTCCGCAATCCAAGGAAGCCAAAACATGGAGGAATTCCCATTGTACCAAATGAATTTAAATGTAGATATCCCATCCGGTGGAGGTGTGCCTCATATCGATAATAATTTTTGGTATACGTAGTGGGACCTCGAATTCAAATTTTCATAGTTTTTCTAGGTTTTATTTGTGCTCGGTAATAGTTCATCCTTTCGGAGGTAAATTTCTATATAAATTTGATTAAATTTCTAGTCCAAACAACTTATTTTTATTTCTAGAAGACTTGGTTTCCCATATCTCCCATATTTTTATCCATCGGATGTACACCATTTTTACTAATATCATCCTCCAGTTTAGAGAAATAACTCTTACGACAATGAGTATGACCATGATTGAAACTTTATAAATTAGTATGGTCATATTTATAATCATTATGTTGTTAAGGATCAAGGTTATATAGGTTATGGAAAAAGTTTCTAACTAAAGGAAGATTTTGAAAGTGGTGTTCGAGAAATTGGAGCGAGATATGATAGGTTGTCAATGAGAAAGTGTAAATTTTTCAATCTATACATCCTAGTGCAAAATATCCTGTCATCAATGGGGAGTTTCTCTACCTAGTTTGTGTATCCCACAACATATATTTGAGGTAATTCAAAACTCTCTTCCATAATTGGTTGATTATATTACGTATTTTGAAGCATTAGAGGATGATAGGCATAAATTTGAGGAAACCTGTCAATGGCATGTTCCCACTTACCTTCCCCATCAAACTCCAATGCCTATTCCTTATCAACCATCGTAGACGAATTATCAAATTCCAAGTGTTATCGGTGTTTTAATTCCTACCCCCTCCGCAAAAATCGAGTTTACAACCTTTCCTTTTGTAAAAACAATTCCAAATTAGGCTAATACCCAATCCACCCCTCCTCCTTTATCCCCAAGCCCAATTTAAGAAGAAGTGAGAAAATCAATCGGGAGGGGCAGCCCATTCAAGACAACATGATGGAATTTAAGACAAATCCACGGTAATGGGTCTCCAAGTTTCAATTTGATCATATTCCACATTTTAATAAAGGATGCTTACAAGAGTTGAAGGTTGATTTAGTAGAGGATCAAGAACAAGAGAAATGATCAACATTTTTTACTCTAAGTGCGGTGTTTATGACAACACAATATTTATAGAAGTTGTTGATTTATCCTAGCTTGAAAAATCAAAAGATCATTTTCAGCTCTAATCTCAAGATCTTAACATATTTTTTTGATAGTGGATGATGATGAGAAAAATGACAAGGTGATGTAAGAGATTATGAAATATAATTTCCCAAGTTTTATGAGCTTCTCTTCTACCCGTAATGTTTAAGTTGCTCAAACTACCGTAGTTATAGTAGAAATGGAACAACCTTGTAATGTTACCCCTAAACTCGAGAAGATGAGCATGTCATGATAGATTTGGAGTAGAGGATGGATGATCCACATGAGTTTAAGGAAGAACAAGCAGAGGAGGATGCAAGTGTGTGTGAAGATGAGATTGAGATTACAAATTTTCACAGGAAACCCAAAGAGAACAACAAATTTCTGAATTGGCATAAATTCCATGCTACATTGAGGAGGAAGATTAGGTCCATGCTATCATGATAGGACCTAATCAAGAGGTAAGGGATGACACATGATCATTTGGTGAAGTTGGAGTTAAGGAGGTCACGATACAATAAGTTACAAGTGCATTTGAGCATGTAGAAGGTCATCAATAGGTTAAAGAGGACCATGGGAAGCAATCAAAAGATAAATTCATGAAGTAAGATCAATATCAAATTGTAAAATTTTATGGTTTAAAGTTACTTACATCTCCAATTGAGGAGAAGGAAATCTCTTGTAGCCCAAAAATCAGCTTGGATCAGGTGGAAGATTTAGGTTCAGATTAGGAGTATTTTCAGCTCCTTGATGAGATTCAAATTCTTTACAGGCCTCTTAATTCATCTCGAGGATATTATTAGCTTGACGAATAAAAAGAACACACAGAGTTTAAGGAGGAGATTAATCACATTTTCTCCCGAATACCGTGATGAATATTGGGAGCAATACATACAACTCCTAGCTGAGTTGGAAGGACTTTCAGTGAAGACAAGAAGGATGATGCCTCCCAAGTTTTCATGAAGCATCAAGGCATCCAGCTTGTGTCACTAGTTGAGTGGGTGTTTGTTGGGGATATATTTATCCAAGATAAGATAAATTGCAGTATGCTTATGAAACCCATAAGCATGAGTTGTGGGCCAATGAGAAGTTTTCTTCCTTTTTTGCAGCCTCGTGGAGATGAAATCATAAATTTCCCTTTTGACCCAGGAGGACCAATAAGGTGGAGGTTAGTTAGTACGTAATTGTTTTTACTTTCAATAAATGGCTTCCAACTTAATTGGAAAGCCTCATAGGAGTTGTTTACTTCCTCCAAGTTCCTTGTGCACATGTTGCAGCATTGGAGTTATTAGTTGTTTTCATGGAGGATTTTCGGTCTTTATCAAAGCACTATGTAGCCTTGGGTATGGATCATCAAGCTTGGTACAATTTTTTAGTTGGCATTCATGGGTTAAAAAGGCCATTTTAAAGGGTTTTAGCTGGTTAGCGAGAAACCAAGTAACCAAAGTCACCAAACAAGCTGAAATTTTTGGTGAATTATCAAAAGGGGTGTAGAAAATTTTTACAAGTTTCTTAGTTTATAGGTTTTGTGGCAGGTTGGGAAAATAGACAAGAAAATAACAACTTTATATGCAGCTCCAAAAGACTTATCCCTCACATAATATGTCTTTCAAGGTGTCACTTTCGCCAGGATCGTATAAGCCGATTCACGACTATTGTAGGACCCTTACGAAGATGCAAAATCGATCTTACATTAAACATATGCATACTACGATAACAAATTAAAAAAAAATTCATATGGCATGATCAATAAAAAATGTACAATCGAATTGAATTTATTCCCCATGATTAATTGAATTTACTAACTATATTGATTTGTACGAATTTCATTTATTATCCATTTAATTAAAGAAAGTACAAAATAAGTACATACAGCTCATTACATGAAAGTAACTTCATTTATTCATAAGGAATAATTGTACACATTTATGCCACATGAGTTGTGGGATATGATTGAAAGCATTGCATATGAAATTAAATCTAGAAGTGTAAAGGAAAAGAGGAACCCATCATTTCCTATTGACAAGATACTCTTCCATTCAAGTAGTACCTCCATGATTCTAATTGCCTCTTCATCATATCTGAAAAATTTAAAAGAAGTAGTTAGAGCTTGGGGTGACTCTATAACGTTATTCTTCTAGATTTGATTTTATAGGCATCACCATTTGAAAAGAAACAAACAAGAATAAAAATAATATCAACTTGTTTTCAGAAGGAAAATATTACAAATATGAGTGCTCATTAATGAATAATAAGGAAAAAAATTCAACTTGATTGTACAAGTTCTATCTTCTACAATCTACTTGTAACTTTTAAAGTTACAACTAAACAAAATTTTCAAGGAGAAAAGATGCAGTATTCAGATTTGCATTGTAAAGGATCATTTAACTTCAATAATGTAGTTAAAATTTCAACACATAAAGCAATGATTTACCACCATGCTATTTTCTAGAATACGTGATTTTATAGAGTGTGAGTTAAATAAAAGGATTACATGTTTACAAATGACTCTCAAGAAACATTTATGAAGAGTACAATGAGGTAAAGCTAGGTCATTTAAAGATGTACTATGATACTATTTTCAAGAAAAGGAACTCAAGATTCTTTACATAAAGTTCATGAAAAGTAAGATACATGTTGAAGAGTTTAAAATACAACTCATAATATCATGAAGAAGTTACAGTGTTTCCCAAATTTTCATGTTAAAGTAGTTATTTAAAGAAGAGAAATTGCACTTTCAAATTATATAAGTGAGATTAGACTTAGAAGCTTTAAATTTCATAGATCATTTAATAATCATCAAAACAATGTCATAGATGATTAATATAGTAGAAGTGTTAGGTTCTAGAAAAAAATTGTTAATGAAGTAATCTTTATTAAGAAGAGATTTCAAACACTAGCTCACTCCCAAACACAAAAATAATAATGAAAAATGGAAAATCATATGTGTAACCCAACTATGATAGCTCAAAACTAGCTCAGGTAGCATGCATGATCTCTAGTAGATAAATAAAATAAATTATGGATTATTGGAGCTTGTCCAAGCTATGTAAGATATTCATGAGTTGAGTTAGAAGCCCAACAAGCTCACCTAGTGAGAAGACTTAATCAAGTGGCCAAGCCCATGAATTAATTTCCAATGCTTACATACAAATGATCTGAGACAGAGCTAAGAATGACTCATGTAATAATAGTTCTTGTTTATTAAACGAAAGAAGGTAGAAAAATATGAATCCTACACAAATGGAAAAGATATTTATTAAAGCTGAAAAAGTAGTGAGCAAAATGGATGTACACCTACTAAGTAAGGTTGAACCGAGCATAGTCGGGATGAAAGCGTACATGGAAGATCCTAGTTGAGTGAATGCAAATCTCTTTGCGGTGACTCCAAATTAGTTGACTCCAAATACATGTGGGAAAAAAAAGTGAGAAACTAAAATAAAGCATACCCATAATGTAAAAGCATTGAACTAATCCCTTAAAAGGCCATGGTGGCCAACAACCATAAGATGAGTGAATAAAATATCAAAAATGATCATTAATGATGAGTTATGGAAACACACTAAACCCCTTCCAAGGGAATAACGGGGATGGCTATGCATAAAGGGAGAGGTTTAAGGAAAGAAAAGAAATAATAGCAAGTAAAATAACCGATATTTGTTATAGGATGAGCAATGTGAGGTTAAATGGGTAAAAATTAGGTAAATGTAACACATCTCATTTTGAGCTCTAACTCTAGCATAAAAAGTGATTTACCATGAGTTATAGGTAGACGAAGGTTTCAAAAAGAATTTATCAAGGCATAGGGGAATAACACAACTAGAGAAGTAACATAAATTAATAAAGAACAAAAATCATACTTACCAGGATTAATCATCATGATCTAGATCTAGGTATGCAAAAAGTGGTGAGTTTTTTTGATGATAGAGTAGATTAACAAAAGGAGAGCTCACTAAATCGAGCCATGCAAGTCCATCTATGTGTGGGGGAGCCTCTAATGGTCAAAACACCATATCAAATTCACAATGTAGAGAACAATGATTAACATAAAATACCTCACTCGAAAATAAATTCAAAGCCAAGACAAAGCCACCATGAGGTAAAATAACACAAACCCCAAATGAGAAATCAATTCCAACCTCAAAACAATGGCGGCCATAAATATCTGAATAAATAACTTGAATCCACACATAAGTATCGAAAAGCCACTCCAGAGACTAGAATGCCGGCGAAAAACAAATAGATCTTAGAATGCTAAACAAATGGCATCCAGAGCTTCCAAAACAAAAATCATGGCATCTAGAAGATTTGAAAATCCCAGTTATCGGGAAAAAATGCATACATTGGCTCAAAAGTTGTCACCATTTACCAAATTTCTAAGATTACTCTTCTCACCGAATGTTCCAACTTACAATGTGTAAATGAGATTACTTTTTAGGGTTTTTCCTAATTGTTTAGGCCCAACCAGGGTTGGGTTTTGTAACAGGGGCTAGTTATGCCCATATGCCACAAAGAATAACTTTAGGAATGATTTTTAAATCATGAATAATATTTTGAATGAAGGGATGAGTAAAACCTTATCCAAAGTTACAAGGGGCCAGCAAGTACTAATTGTTGCCCATGCATGTGCCAAAAAAGTTATAATTAGACCCTTTTAAGAATAAAACAAAGTGGATTAATTATACCATGCACTAGAAGCCAAAGATAGGATTTTAGGCGATAAATTAAGCTAAGATTTACCTAAGAAAAACAAACGATACCTTAACTGTTCCAAAATAGTACATGCAGATTAATATGTTCCGTAAAAGTTGTTAAATGATTAAACATGAGAAAATTAGAACATGCCAAGCCTATCTTTTCGCTTTTTTCTATCATGCACCTAATTGGTGGAAATTGTATTTTTGAAAATTGATTGAAATCATACATGCACATAACTATTTTTTGGCATGTGAGGGCTATTTTGATGCATGTGTTATTTTTAGAGAGTGTGTTAGGTCAATATTTTGTATTTATACCTTGTTTTTATAAGGGTAGAGGAGCATATCTTTATGGAAAAATTATGCTACAAAATTTATACTATGCACCTTTGAATAATAAAGAATGAATTTTTCCTCCATTCTTTATATTTTTTTAAGTTTGTAAAAGCGGGTTGTAGGAATGTTTTAATTGGGTATCTTTATTCCTTTATATGTTAATAGCCTCATATCACCTTCATTAAGTGGGTTTGATTGTTTTGAAATCACGTAAGTGTATTTTAATACCTTAGTAAGTACATAATATATTAAGCGTGATATGATTGAATCCATCAATTCTTCATTTTTATTTAAGTGTGTTTCATGTAAAATTAATTTCGTCATAAATTTGGTGTATCACTGTTTCAAGATTTCAATTTTTATATTCTTCCAAAATCTCAACCTAGTCAAATTTAGTTGTTTTAGGTGATCCACCAAGGGACCTAGGCTTCTCTAGAGGTTCTCCTCGGTCCGAGGCACCCAAAATCGTAGGAAATTGTATTGTACCAACCAATTCAAAGTCGGATAGCCCATCTAGTGGAGGTGTACTTTAGACCGATAACACCTCCAAATTCTTGTATTTGAAGACTTATCAAATATTTGGATTCCCTCTCTTGGCTTAGATTTATTCTGCACAAGTCATGTATCTTAGGATCATTCATCTTCAATACACATGGACCTCTTACTTGATGATTCCATTTCAAATCCTCATCAACTAAATTTCGATAACTTAAAAAGCATAAAAAGATAACAAAACTTTGTATTAAAGCATTGTTTGTGAATAAAAAAATACAAACTATTTACAAATAATGATAACCATTCCATATTTTGGCCGATATTTTAGTCATACTATTATCATATATTCACCTTCTTCACCTATTATGACATAGTTTAACCTTGTTACTATTGGTAATTTTTGTCTCATCCTGTTATGGTTCTTACACTTTCGGATCTTTTTACTTATGATTTTTCTCGAAGCTTACTAATGGTAACTCATCTTTTGAAATAAGATCTCTTTTAAAAGAAATCACTAAACTTCTTTACCTGGTTCTTTTTGACTTCCCATTTCAATATACAATGTTGAACCCTTACATCTTACTAGTTATGTGAGGTTGAGACTTGGGGGAATAATTTTCGTTACCAACAAGCACATTTTTGATATATAAGGCAAATTACATCAACCTAAAAATTCAAGAAAATTATAAAATCATTACACCTTTTGTTCTTCACGCTTTCATTGATAATGCCATACTTCTTCTTTGATGTATGAGGCTGGAAAGGAGAAATCCCTTACTCTCCTACATTTTTCCTTTGGTGTTGAGCCCTTGTTTCTTACTTGGTGACATGGGTAAACATGTAGAAATTCCTTCACAAAAATCAATAAATAATTAGTCAAAGTGCTTAGTAAAAAAATCCCCAAAAGTAATTTATCTACTCATGATAAAGAGAGAACGATTCATTCACCTAAATTTTTCCAATCAGTAGGCCATCAATGATCTAAGTCGAGTCAAAATATATAAATTGGAATCATCTTGGAATCAATAAGATAATCTTGACTAGAGATGAGTTACATTTTCTCATATGGATCACTATTACACCTTGTGTCATTGCATCCATTATCTTCACTTTCATATCACTAAACACCTCATTTTCATGTCCTTCTTGTCTCTCGATGATGAGCCCTCATATTCCTAGTTGTTCGAGCCACAAGTACACTTTGAAAAAATATATAATTTAATCATCTGCATTTCTTCTAATGGAATGGAATGCTTCTAATTATTTGCACCTACTTTCGAAATGTACCTCTTTTACCGAGTTTTACAAGTTTAAAAACATTAATAAATGTTTCACAAAATTTCAAAAACAATATAAAATTGTTCAAAAACACAAAAACAATGGTATCTAGCTATCTCAAATAAAACTTTAAAATAAATTTTGATCAAATTTTTCAAGAATCTGGATAACACAGCTTCAACATTTTTTTCCATTTGAAAACACTCCTCATCATCATTCTAGATCATATTTTTCCAATAATATTTATTGTCCGTGGTATATATCTATTCTCAAGGAAATAATTTTCTCGTTCACAATTTAACTTTGTGTGTGGCACACTTGGATTTTACATTTTATTCTAATTACAAATAAAACTTCAATGGGAGTGACAAGAGTCTCTTTTGGAGTATCTAAATATCACTTTGCTCTTCGTCCCAATCCAATCCACTCATGTTATAAGCTGTCACTTGGGGGCATTCAAATCTATTTAGTTATTCAATTTTTAACACATTGGAAGTGTCATTAGACATTGTTTTTACACGTTGTGTTGTAATGTTCTGATTTTTCAATATTGTGACAATGCTTTTGTTTCTTTCAATGTTTTTTTTTTTTTTTTTTTTTTTGTAATTTCTTTACCTTTACTATCGACCAATTGAGGGAAATATAATCGCATCTAAGTTTAAATAGATCTTTGGTGTGGTTCCTTCATGTTCATATTGGGTTTATTTTCAATGTTTGTTTCTTGTTTTCTTGTTTCTTGCATGTGTTATGTTTTCCTCCTCATTTATTTAAGCCATGGAATGTTTTCCTTTTTTTTGTGTATTCATGTTTGTTTGGATTTCCTTGCATTTGTGTTTCAAAGTTTTTAAAACTCGTAAAAAATAAAAAAAAATCAAATATTTCAAAATCCTTAAACATCATATATTTCAAAATAACAATTTTTTTGAACAAACATTCACTTATCATAGAAATTATACAATTATTAAACCCTTCAAGTGAGTCTTACAACATCTCAATATAATATTGATAAACATCATATATTTATCTATTACGCTAGTGGTTGTTCTAATCTTACAACTATCACTTTCTTCCCTTTGCATGATATGCTAACTCTATTTGGGGAAAGTCACAAAATTGTTTTTCCTTTGCAATATAAGTTCACCCGGGAAATTTATTTTAGATCATTTGCACAACGGATCCAAAAAGAGTGTCATAAGGAATTGCTTTAACTCTTCTTTTCTAATCGATCCTATTCCCACTTGGGAACATTTGCATCTACTTAATCATCATTGTGAAACACATTAGGGGCATAACTGATTGTCTTCTTTTTTGAATTTTTGTTTCATTGTTGATGTTTAATTTTTGGACCACTTGCAAGTAGTGTGATTACATCTTGGTTTCATCATAACACCGATGCCTACACCTACTCTCTATATTGGGTTCATTTTCCTTTTTATCTTTTCTTTGATGTGTGTGTATTTGTATGTGTCTATGGGTTAACCATCTTGATTATTTCATAATAATGGTGAAAAATCTATTATTCAACAGTAAAAAATAAGGTTTCTCTAAAATTATTCTCTAATTGATGCTCATGCTATGATCACGCTTCTTTTCCATCTTTGATCTAATCCCTTGTTTTCCTTCCAAACAACCGGTTTTCAACCACTTTGAAGAATTTCTCATCGGGTTGAGGGGCATTCCTCTACAATTATAGTCGTTGGGGCATCAAAATTCTTCACCTCGTCCTATTAATTAAGGCATACAAATGCTTCATCGCTTCCTCTTGGTTGGGGCATCTAAATTATTCACCATTGTCTCGCTTCTTTGATATGCATGTGTCTATTATCTTTAAAGAACTACTAATTTGCAATAACACTTTAAAGAGGGTAAAATGTAGACACCCCAAAATCAATCACCTATTACCAATGTTATCCCAATGCACCCAGTTAGTCACCCATTTTTGATTACTTGATTAAATTTATTAATTCACATACACTACACCAATTGGATTAATTAAATTAATCCATAGTACCTTGATGCTAATTTAATTATCATTTAGTAATTAAATGATTAATTAATTAACTATGCACATTCAACAACAACTTTGGACCCCACATGGACTCTACTTGGAATCCTCTTCCTCATCTGAGTCAACTCCACATGGAATCCACTTCACCAAAGGCATTCAACTACACTTCGAGAATCCTAGAAAGCAAGTACAATTGAATTACACATATAACCACTTTTCCGGATGCAAATTTTGTAATTAATTCAAATACTTCCCTGAAATTCCCCATAACTATTGTGACCTCCTGAAATGTTATTTTTAGCACATGCATTCCCCTGATTGTAACCTATTTTTAACCACTTATGCATATATAAAATGTAGGCATACTCTCTCAAATCTTCTTGGATTTAAACACAATTACTTTGTCAATTGTTTTCCAACTTCTTCTCTTTTGGAAGAAATAATCCAAGCCAAATATCTGTGTTCATAGCATTGGTCAATCTACTTTGTAGGTCATTAAAGATAACCCACAATTCCAAAAGGTTACAAAACTTCTAAGCTCTCACAACCTACTTGAGGTTTTCTCTAGAAAGCTGCAGGAAGGTTTGCAATTTTGTGTATCTATCCATCTTCTTTTTTTCACAGTTTAGAATGGGGTGTAGAAGAATATCTTGTTTCTTAGCATTGAGTGAAAACTTCGAGGCACGGGAGTGATGTAGGAGCATCATTGCATATATGAAATTTTCTTTTGGCTGGGCCTATTAGGTATGTCTTTGAGTCCATTTGGAGGTTTTGTGGTGAAGTTAGTCTATTTGAACCCTTTATTTGTAATAAATAGGTTTTGAGATATTTCCTCCAAAACCTCATGTTTGAATTTTAAATTTTTAGTGGTAGTTCTTAAGGTTATATGTTAGTCTAAGATTAATAAATGGTGTTATGAGGATTCATTTGACTTCTTCTTCCCTATCCTTAACATATTAAACTTACTTATCCCTTAACTAATTGTGAGTTAGTTTAATCCAAGTAGGGTTAGTTGTGTGAAAACCCTAACTAACTTATTCCTACTCATTTTTGTAAAGGAAATGTATCATGCATTCTATATGGAGGAGGAGAGGAAGGTGTAAGAGGTGAAGAGGAGTGTGATCTCTGTTTTGAGACATTAAGGCTCTTGAAGCTTGTATTTCATTGAATGATCTAGTAAAGCTTCTCCATACTTAATAAAACGTGTAAAACTCTATGTTTTTGGTATTTTTATATTAAGTGATTATGAAAATAAAAAAATGATATTCTCTAGAATGAGTTAAAGATGATCCTATAGGTTTGAGATGAATATGTAGGTTTATGAAGTTTGTGAGATTTGGAAAGCTATAAACCAAAGTCAATGACGGAGAAAAAATAGTGACAGGAATTTCTTGATGGATAAGAGAATGGTAAGACTTATTATGGGAATTTGAAGAATTGACTAATGTAATGAAAAAAATTTGAAAGGATAAATATTGAGAATGAAGATTGTGTAGAGTTTGGAATATAAATATTTCTAGTTTATGTAATGACAACTTGTGTTTTAATGCTAATCTATGTGGTATAGTCTATGCATGTTAAATTAATAGTGGGATGAAGAGTATAATCTATATCAAATGTTGAAGAAGGGATTGATAGTTTCTTGTAAGTAGTTTTCACAATCTTTATACTACATCTCTTGAGAAAGGAAATCTTCAAGAAGACTCGTAAGAGTATTTGTTACAATGTGTACAAATTGTGATAATAAGAAATTGAAGGTTTTGATAGCATGGTATCTTGAGTATGGTTTATAAGATTGTATAAAGGTGGAATAGGTTTGAGGGAAGTGTAGTAAGCTACGATAATCCTTGGAAATCAATGTATTATAATGTTAAACAAAAATTATTGCTCTTGAGCTTCTAATCTAGCTAGGGTTTTATTGGAAGGAAAATTGTGTGTAACTTAAAACATATCTATTGAAAATTATTGAAAATTTGAACATATGAATTAGAGCATGAAAAAAGTGTTGGTAATAATTTAGGAGTGAAAAGACTTAGTGAACTTTCGTGAAACTATGACAATACAGCAATTGTGTGTTTATCTTTGTTAGAGGGTTTCAAATTAGCAACATTTGTTTCTAAGTCAAGTGAGCCTTTATTAAAAAATTTGAATTTTTTTCTCCTTATGTGGAATGGTGTAATGAGGGTGATAAATAGTATTTAAAGTGGAAAGAGTTCTAGGATTGACAATAAGTGAGGAAACACAGTCAAAATGAGCATGTACAATCCTTAAGACTATGACCATCTAATTGCAAAAAGAATTAGTAGGGTCATGAAGATGTTCCAAGAGAATTATAGTCCATGGTGGTACCAGATTTTTATGATGTGATAGAAATCTTTAAAGATGATGAGAATGTTTTAAAACATCTAAGTCATGAAGATGACCAAACTATTTTTGTAGTGCCCACTTCCCTTCGACACCTTTTGTTATTGATTATGATACTGTCGACTATACTTATGGACATTATTGTAGCTTTTGATTTGGCATGATGTTAGATGTTAGAGATCATGGATTGTTGTTGATTTTTGATTCATATATGGTGCATGTGGTATTGGAGACATTTTATACTCATGATGTTATGTTGTTTGACATTGTTATATGTATATATGTATTTTGGACATGTGTTATTTCGTCATATTGAGTAGACCTAGATAATTGAACTAATTTTATGATCATATGGTTATTGATGAAATTGTAAATGATGTCGTTACTTTTTGATAATGTTTCAATTTATATATAGATGACTTTGGAGTTTTATTGTATATTTATTTTGGATGATTTGATGCGTGGCAAAAGGTGAAGGAGTTATTTTGTTTTGCGAGTAAACATGTCACAAAAACATCGGGGGATTGTAGACTAACAACATTGGAATCCTAGATGAATTCAACAAGGCTCACCATAACAACGTGTATTTGTTGTCTGTGTGTTTGAATTTTTGTTAGTGGTCCCCATGGGGGGGATCACCTTCGAATGTGACCAAGGGGTTATGTGTATTCTTTTATTTAGTTTCCTTTGTTTAAATTTAGTGTGTGGATTTTAGTGATGTATTTTCCCCTTTTATTATTTATTTTATTTGTGTCTAGATTAGGGAGTAATCATGTCGTTAAATAAATTAAAATGGGTCAAAAGAATAAATTTATTAGAGCTGATGGCTCTTGGATTATGTGTTGTAAGTTATGTGTAAGTAACTTGGAGTGTGAAAAACTCCACCTTCTTTTCGAAATTAGGATCTGTCCTTAGGGGCTGATTTTGGAGGCTTGTCAGACAAGTTAAACTTGTCCCACACCTCTTAAATTGTTACACCAACCCTACCTATGGGATTGGGTGGTCAAAATTAAGCCTTATTATGCATTTTGGGAAGCCAAGTTGTAAGTTTTTATTGCACCTTCTTGCATGAAATTAATTTTGGTCCTTATGGGTTGTGGGCTTGGATTGTGTGTGTAAGTAAAATATCATTTATTCACCCACTTATTAATTATGCCTTGGAGTTGAAGTTGACTTGTGAGGTGGAGTTGAGGATGAGTGATGTGGCATCCTACATGGAGCCACCTCATCCTCCTCTCTCCCTTTTCTATTTATTCGAATTCTTTTTCTATTTTGGGGGTTACTTCATGTTGGTTTGGTGCTCTTGCAATTAGAGAGAGTTAGAGGATTTTGGATGCTTGTGGATTTTTGGTGCTTTGAGACTGTTTAGATTTGAAGAAGCTTATTGTTGAACTTTTGGATCAAGCTCTATCATGGAGAGGTAGGAGCTTGACTCTTTTAAAATGTGTTCTTTTTATTTTATGCATATGTGAATGTTGTTGAGTGTTGGTATGCTTGTTGGTTGGTTGGGTAGATTTCCTAGGTGTGGTGTAGGAGAAGACTATGGGGATATTTTATGGGGAGGCATAAGATTTATTTGTGGAGAGAGTTTGGGTTGGGTGTTCCACCTTAGACAAGAAATAGCTTGTATTTCTTACTTTTGGGGGAGGCATAAGAGAATGGGGAAGCATAAGAGGTACTTGGGGAGGCATAAGAGTATGTAGGGGTTTGAGATGAATATTTTGGCGGGTTTTTAAGGTGGTCACCCATTCCCCATTGGGAGGTATAAAAATCTTCCCCGTAAGTCTTACTCTTTTTGGCCTTTGTGTGATGAGGCCTTATATATTTTGTTATTGTCCTTCTTGTGACTGTAACTACATTTTATTTTGGACTATGATATGATTGTGAAATCTATTTTGTGTTGTGGAAGCTTGTCTTGTTTCCATGAGTTGAATCCATTTCCTATTGTAATGTGGTTGGGGCTCGGGGGCCAATGAGGAGGACGACTTCTCCTCTTCATTGGAATTCTTGGTTGGGTGGAGAGCGTTGCCTCTCCCCCTTTTCTTTGTTGTGACCAAATGAAATCTGGCGAGATCTCTCTTGTTGTTGTTTCTTGGAGCTGTGTATGAAGACAAATCTTACGAGTTCTCCTTGGGTTCCCTTATTGTGAAATTTCCCACTTTAAGTGGATGACATTGTAATATTAATTGTGGTGAAAAGATGCTCTGTTTAGATATAAAGTTTACATTCAAATGAGAAAGACATATTTGGTAATCTGTTGTGATGAAGGGAAAAGAAATTTGTAAAAGAAGGGATTATTATTTCATTCAATGGAATTTGATTATTTTCTACAAAATGGTGTTACTCTTGTTTGAAATATTACTGAAAAATCTCTATTTGAAGACTGGAAAAAAAAGAATGTATTAAGAAGTATTATGTTCTCTGTGTTATTCGAAATGCATGGTTGAAAAGAAATAGAATTACATTCTTTCTTTTCACATATTGATTGAAGGAAAGTTGAACATTGTAAATTTAGAATGGAATGAACTTAAATGTTTAAAGTATGGCAAATGAAATAGATAAATTTCTAGTTTGAAATACGTAGATCTATGTTAGATTGTTTCAAACCTACAATAAATATCAAGAAAACATACAGAGTACCCTACAACAATGAAAGACAAATTGAAACATTAATACCAGCTAAGGAAGATAAAAAACACATCTCATATTAGTTTGTGTTGCCCTTGAAATTTACTTAGAACTTCATTAATCGAGCCAGAGGAAGAAAAACACCTTTACAGAGAAAAGAGAAAGGAAATAAATCCATTTTGAAATCTCAACCATAATAAATTAATCCTTGAAAATCCATCCAATTTCTATCAAGTGCGATTCTCCATGTCGGTTTGGCATGTTGGAGAAGGAAGAATAGCGGATCAAATTAAATCTGGTAGCTAAAAAGTTTAGTTCACATTTTTATGGTAGGAAAGATGTTTTCTTAAAATTCACCCATCTAATTTGTTGAAAATAATATTTTGTGCTTCCTATGCAAAGAGGATTTTGATCCCTTTCCAAAAGTCCTTATTTTCTCAAATCTGAGCTTCTAGTCGAAAGTTATGGCCTTTTGAATTTTTACTTCGTTTGGTTTCAAAAAAAAAAAAAACTGTCAAAAAGGAAATTTTTGTAAATCAGATCCGCGGGCCCAAAAATTACTTAGGGCACTTTTTTCAAAAATGAAAAAAGTCACAAGTTCTCCCGCATCTCCACAAGCCCGATTTTTCCCTTTGGCAATATATATATATATATATATACTTCCATGGGTTTGTGGGCCCACACCTTCAAAATTTTATTTTCAAAAAATTAGCACAAAATCTTAAGTCTCTCCGCCGGTCCACTTCCCCATCCGTCACTATAGGTTTAAAATGTGGCTTATTCAAGCATTGGAGGAGGCGTGTATTGTTTTAGACGATTTTTTTGCTTTTGGAAAATATTGGCAAAAAAATTCCTAAGTTTCCCCGCTAGCCCGCCTTCCTATAGGTCACTATTGGACTGACACGTGGCTTCGCTAGGCATCGGTGGAGGCATGGGTTATTTTTAACCTTCACACTTTTTAACACAAAATCCAACATTTCTAATTTTTTCCCCGATGGTCTGCTTTCCCGCTTGAAATTTTGGGTATGACACATGGCGCCTCTAGGCATTGGCGAAGGTGCAACTCATTTGAATTTTTTTACTTTTTGAAAAAAGAAGCTAAGAATCCTTAGTACCACCAATGACCTGTCTTCTCGCATTGGCTTAAAAATGTGCCACGTGTCCCTTATGGCTTGGGGAAAATTTAATTCCCTCAGCGTGAAGCCCCACTGTGGGCTCACGGGTGTGAAAATGAAAATTTCACTTTTTAGCTAAAAGTGCAAAGTGCCAATGTCTCCATAGGTCTGCCGATCTGAAACCTTCCTTGGGCCCGTAGGCCCGCCTTTGGGAAAAATTTCCTCCCTAGGCCTGTCAGCCTGTAACTTAAGAAATATGAGGAGTTAGGAGGACTTATTTATATCATTAGAAAGGGGAAGAAATTTCCTATCTAATGGAAATGTTTTCTAGAAACCTTAAGTGTGTTAAATATGTGAAAAAATAGGTTGAAGTGTAAAGATGAGTCTGAGAGTGGATAAGTGGGAAATTACCCCTTTTAACTTAAATGTTTAACTCTAAAGCATGGGTTGACCTTTTTAAGGGGTCACGTTATGGAATAAGAGAATGTTTTCCTAACCTCATGTAAATGAGAACCTTGTTTATTGTTTAGACCTGGTGGAATTAAATACCTTGGGTATTTAATTTGTTTTGGCCTTTGACCCTCTAAAATTAATTAAGGAATATTTAACTATAGTGTTAATTTAATTATTTATTAAATTAACACCTAAGAGAAATTTAACTATATTTGGATTAATTACACTCATTAATTTTGTAATGTGGATCTAATGTTTGTTACAACGAGAAAATTTCATTTATTAAATTATAATTGACTTTGAATCTTTGTTGTGACAACTGTTGCTTGAAGCCTAGTAGTGGTCACACTTTTCAAAAAAATTATTCCATAATTTTTCTATCTAAACCTAGGTTGTTCTTGGGTCTTGAGTGGTCATTTTAATGGGCGTTACGGTTTATTATGCTTCAAGGACAAAGTAGGAAGGATTACTAAGAGTTAAGTAAGTAGCAATACAATTGGAAGATAAGGTGGAAGTCATTCTAAGGTGGCACAAAAATTTATGGATAGCTTAAAAAATCATAAAAAGGAGGTTTGTAGTGTTGAGGTGATGAATTCATTGAGAGTTCTATGGAAACCCTAAGTAAGTATTTGTAATCCTAAGTAGTCTCAAAAACTTTGAAAGAGAAGTGAGGAAAAGAAGAGTATAAAGGAGATAAAATGGGTAAATGAAAGATATAAATGATTTCAAAAAGTGTAACAAAGATAACATAAGTTAAAAAAATTCATAGTGGTTGAAATAGTCGGAAATCATCAAACCCTAGTATTTGACTTGATACCCTTGGTATAGGCCTAAAAATAATAAAATTAGTGTTAGAGGAAATGGTAAAGAGATAGAGCTTGAAATATTGCATGAAGTACTAGTTTGAAAATTGGAATACATATATTATTTTACATTTTCTTGAAAATGGATAAGTTTCTCCATACATAGTGATTTGTCTCAAAATCGGGCTAATTAAGCTAATGCTTCAAACCGGAAAAAGGAGTATAAAAGGAAAAAGGTGAAGATTTGAATGGTGAAACTTTGTAGAAACTTGAAAGGGGATAATAGGTCATATAAAAACTTACCAGTGGGCCCTAATTCTAATAAATGAATATTTTATGTTCAAAAATACATTTTAGGAGGGCTAGAAACCTAAAGATTGGTCTAAAGAGAGTTTGAGTGTAAATGAAGTGGAAGAATATTTTCAAAAATTTCACCAATGTTGATAGGTGAAATATAACATGTGTGAAGTTATTTCAATCTTTATTTAAGTTGTATATAGAAAATTTATTATGAAATGCTAGTTTTGGGTCTTGAGAAGAAGTGAAATTTTGGGTGCATTTTGAATATTGATTTCAAATGAATGCTCTAAATTTTATTTGTGTGATTGAATATGATTGTGTCTACATAATTTTTGGCATCAAAGTAGGAGAATGGAATGGAAGAAGTATAAAAATTTATAAAGAAGATGAGAGAGGAAAAAGAGAAGAAAAAAAGAAGAAAAGAAGAGAGAGATGAAAAGAAAGTATGATTTATGGTTTGAAAATGAAATCAAGGAGCTGAATAAGGATTTGGATAAGTTAGGGAGATGATAAAAAATACAAGAATAATGAGAGAGAGAGAGGTATATTTGTCTTTGAGATGAAAATAAGTGTTAAATGGCCCATATAGTTACTAATGAGGAAGAAAAAAAGAGTGCATCCGAGAGAGATGATAAAAAGAGAAGATAGAGAGCTAAAGAATACTGAAAATAGGATGAGAAAAAAAGATAAATAATTTTCTAAAGAAGTGGTTCAGATTTCGGATGAAGAAGATATAATCACTAAATTTCTATCTTGTCTTGAAGAAAAACAAGAAATTGAAAGAGAGGAGCGACAGAGAAAAGAAGATAAAAAGTTCATTCATGGAGCTTCTCAAGGGGATTAAAGGCTTAATTTTTTTAATCTAATCTTGTATGTGTATGTGTGAATTTAGGTAACAGAAGATAATAAGAAAAGATAAGAAACCATGCCTTGAATTAAGAAAAAGAGAACAAGAATGAAGGAAAGCAAAAAGAGGAAATTTGCAAATAAGTGTAAGCTCACTATGGATATGTTAAGGGAGAAAGTGCGGTAGTGAATTTGATGAAAGGATCATGGAGAGATCTCAAAAATATATGGAGTTGGATTAGTCGTGAATATGAGGTGAAAAATAAGGCAAAACCTAGAGAAACCTTGGAAAGAGACGAAACAACGAAAAGAAAGTGAGATGAAGATGCAAGATGAAGAAAACAATCAAGAATATGATGATTTGCAGAAAGAAATAGTTCTCTTATCATATATGGAGTAGAAAAAATATGAATAATACAAGTTGACAAGAATAAAAGACAAGTAAGGTACTAATTATCCACTATTTTTGCATTCTATGGATTTAAGATTTTTATATGAAAGTATAGACCAAGAACTAAAGGAGAAAAATGAAGAAAAACATGACATTAAAAGAAGATAAAGTTAATCATTAATAAGAAGAAGACAAGGAAGAAAAAGAAAAATATTGAAGAATGAAGGTAACAAGGCACACAAGCAAAGGAATAAATAAGAACGAAGATAAAAGAAAGAGAAGAAACGTCAAGATGAACTCAAGATAAGTAGAAGATGAAGGAAATAAAAGAGGCTAAATAATTGGAAAAAGAGAAAGAATACAAAATCAAAATCAAATCTCAATTCTCTCCTCTTGGGGAGTATGATGTAGGTGAAGCATTCAAAATAAGCAATTGTTGTTAGGCTAGGTATATTAGGTGTGTGTTGAGTCCATTTGGAGGTTTTTGTGGTGAATTTAGTCCATTGTGACCTTTTGTTTGTAAAAAATAGGTTTTGAGGGATTGCCCTCCAAAACCTCATGTTTGAATTTTCAAATTTCTTAGTGGTGGTTCTTAAGGTTAGATATTAGTCTAAGATTAATAAATTGTTTTATGAGGCTTCATTTTTCTTATTCTTACCTAACCTTAACCTATTCAACTTACCTATCCCTTAACTCATTATGAGATAGCTTAATCCAAGTAAGGTTAGTTGTGTGAAAACCCTAAATAACTTGTTCCTAATCATTTTTGTAAAGGAAATGTATAATGTATTTGAGATGGAGGAGGAGAGGACGGTGTAAGAGGTGAAAGGAGGTGAAAACAAGGAGCGTGATCTCTGTTATGAGCCATGAAGGCTCTTGAAGCTTGTATTTCTTTGAATTATGTAATAAAGCTTCTTCATAGTTAATAAACTGTGCAAAACTCTATGTTTTTGTTATTTTTTTTAGATTAAGTGATTATGAAAATAGCTAAATGTTATTCTTTAGAATGACGTAAAGATGTTCCTATAGATGTGAGATGAATATTGAGGTTTATGAAGTTTGTGAGCTTTAGAAATCTATACAATAGATAGTCACCGTAGGAGAAAAAGCAATGAAAAGGAATTTCTTGATGGATAAAGGACTAGAAAGAATCCTTATGGGAATTTAAAGAATTTAATAATGTAATGAAAACAACTTGAAACGATAAATACCGAGAATGAATATTGTGTAGAGTTTGGAATATAGATATCTCTCGGTTTATAGAATGATACCTTGTGTTTTAGTGTTAATCTCTTTAGTACATTATATGCATGTTAATTTAATAATGGGATGAAGATTCTAATATCTATAAAATGTGGAAGAAGGGATTGATAGTGTCTTGTAAGTAGTTTTCACAATCTTGATACTACATCTCTTGAGAAAGGAAATATTTGAGAAGACTGGTAAGAGTATTTGTTACCCTTTGTACAAAAACTATGACAACAAGAAATTAAAGGTTTAGATAGCATGGTATCTTGAGTATGGTTTATAAGGCTGTAGAATAGTCGAATAGGTCTAAGCGAGGTGAAGTAAGCTATGATAAACCTTGCAAAGTAGTGTAGTAAAATTAAACAAAAATAAGTGTTATCACACTTCTAATCGACTTTGTGTTTTATTGGAAGGAAAAATGTTTGAAACTTAAAACATATCCTTTGAAAATTATTCAAACTTTTAACATATAAATTAGAGCATGAATAAAAGTTTTGGTACCAATTTAGGAGTGAAAATACTTGGGAAATTTCCTAAAACTCATAGATTAATGTCAACTTATCATTATCATTGTTGGAGGGTTTTAGATTAGAAACATTTGTTTCTAAGCCAAGTGAGCCTTTATTAAAAAAAATTGAAATTTGTTTCACCTAGAATGGAATATTTTAATGAGGTGATAAAGACTATTTTAAGTGGAAAGAGTTATAGGAGTGACAAGAAGGGAGAAAACTAAGTCAAAATGAGCATGTACGGTCCTTAAGATTATGATAGTCTAGTTGCAAAAAAGAATGAGTAGGGTTATGAAAAAGTTATAACAGTATTATAGTCAATAGTGGTAGAAGATTTTGTATGATGTGATTGAACTCTTTAGAGTTTATGATGATATTTTAAAACCTCTAAGTCATGAAGATGACCAAACCGCTTTGTTACATGACCCAAGGTCATAGTAGCAATGATTACTAAGAGTTAAAAAGGTAACAATACACTTGGAAGTTAAGGTAGAATTTTTTCTAAGGAGGCATAAATAATTGATGCATATCTTGAGAAAATAATAGAAAGGTTTTATGTAGTGTTAAGGTGATGAATTCACCGAGATTTCTATGGAAACCCTAAGTGAGCATTTATAACCCTACGTACTCTCAAAAACTTCAAAAGGGAAAGGAGGAAATGAAGAGTATAACAAAGATAAAATGGGTAAATAAAGGCTAGAAATGATTTAAATAAGTGTAATAGAGATAAATCTAGGTGATTGAAGAAGTTGCAGTGGTTGAAATAGTGGGAAATCATCAAACCCTAGTATTTGGCTTGAAACCCTAGGTATAGGCCTAGAAAAAAAAGTAGTGTTGGGAGTAAATGGTAAAGAGATAGAGCTTAAAAATTATCATGAAAATGGGAATCCATATATTACGTTACAGTTTCTTGAAAATGGTTAATTTTCTCTGTACATAGTGATTTGTCTCTAAATCAGGGCCAATTGCACTCGTGAGTCAAAATGAAAAAATGAGTATAATATTAAAAGGGTGAAGAATTGAATAGTGAATCTTGGTAGATGCTTGAAATGGGATAATAGGTCATATAAAAACTTTCAAGTGGGACCTAATTCAAAGAAATGAATATTTTATGTTTAAAAATGCAGCTAAGGAGGGCTAGAAGCCTAGAGATTGGTCTAAAGAAAGTTTGATTTAAATGAATTGGCGAGAATCTTTTCAAGAATTTTAGTACAATTGATAGGTAAAATATAACATGTGTGAAGTGATTTCAACATTTTTTAATGTTTTATATAGAAAATTTGTTGTGAAATGCTATTTTTGGGTCTTGAGAATTAGTGAAATTTTGGGTGTATTTTGAATATTGATGTCAAATGAATGCTCTAACTTTTGTTGGTGTGATTGAATATGATTGTGCCTACATAAAGTAGTGGAAATATTTGAGGTTGAATAATATGAGCACATGTAGAAGACATAGAGTGAGGATGAGAAGAATAACTAACATGAGCTTGAGAAACATCCTTACGATGTTAGATGTCATATTTTAGTGATTCAATTGCAGATTCCATAGCTTGAAATTTATCTTAAAAATGTAAAGCTCAAATTGACTAAAAGATGGGTTGATTGATGAAAATAGGAAATAAAAATCAAAAAAAAAAAAAAGTAGAACTTACTTGAGCAGGTGGTATATCTCTTGGGAGATACATGGTGTCTAGGGATTTTTACGAACCTCTTTGCAAGGTGCATGCATTTTAAGTAATTAAAAAAAAGATATTTGACGAACCTTAGTAGCCATCATAGAGAAGATGATATTCTCAAGAAGGATCCAAAATACTAATCATGAGTGGTGTTCACCAAATGAATAATAAAATATTAAAATAAATAAATGCATAATTATAAATATGTAACAACACCGAATATAAATAATTAATTACATATTTAACCCAAGAAAGATAACCTAAAAAGTACAAAACCTTAGTTGTAAAATGAAGGAATAGAGTACTTAGCTAATTCATAATAATCGTGAAGGTATGCCAAGATGGAAAATGGCTAGAATAGGAACTCGTAGTGTCGCAATCTGAATTAAAAAAATGTAGGTGTTTCATAAGTTCTTGGACTAGGGCCCTTATTGAGGGTCGGGGGTTCTTGGGCATCAAGACCATGTTTGCGGTACCTATGACTACTTAAAAGTTACAAAACTCGGTTTCGAAAGGTTGTAATATGTTCACTGCTTCTCATTTTTTATCACATGTGATTTGCTTTAGACTTCGATTTTATTCACCTGAAACCTATAATAAAAAAGAAGAACCTGTAAAACCATCAAACCACATAAAATCCTAAAAAGAAAGATGTAAAATTAGGGGTTAGAATATCCTCAATTGTTAACAAAGTGAACTTACTATAAAGTGTTGCACTATATCTCAAACCCAATGTAGTTCTAATATTCTATGTGTGCGTCTTTGTTGAAATAATGCCCTAGGTGGCTCTTATATGTGAAATAATTAACTTACCTCCTATGAAGTGTATCTAGAAATAATGAAATAATGAACTTCCCTCCCGTGAAGTGTATCTAGAAATGATAGTCTTGTTATCCAAAATTCACCCTGGGGTAAATGTTTAATAACTTGCACAAATTCCTTTAGGTTAGAGGAATAAAAAATGGTGAATGGCCAAAATTTTAGATTTTTGTGTACCTATTTTCTTTCCTCTAACTTCTCTGTCCAAGAAAAATTCAAGTTGTTAGTAAAAATTGTAAAAATCCGAAAAAATGAAGTCAAAGGCTTATTTTAATGCATTGTGGGTCTGGAGCCTATGGATGGTACCACCAGTGCAAATCATACCAAGGTTTCTCATACCGATTTCAAGTCCGATTTGTAAAGAAGACAGTGTGTATTGTGGGTTTTTCAGAAAAAAAGTGTCCCAAGCCACACAAGTTCAACCAGGACAGATGGGATGTGAAAATGAGAAATAGCCAAAATATAAATGAATTGGTTAAGATGGAAAAAATTGTCCTATATGATCCATGGGATAGTTGGGACGTTGGGACGCGTGGGACCCGAAATCACCGCAGCAAGTGGGATAGGGAAAAAGAGGAATTCAATGGCCCTGACGGCTGGTTAATGGCGAACAATTAGGATACGAAAGCCTGAATCTAGTGATGTGGAGATAGGAGGCTTAGACCTTCTAAGTACGCATGGGACATGAGTTCCCCAAACAACCCGCAATAGCCGCAATGCAAAGGAAAAGTTGATGCGTGACCCCTAAACATCAAACGGTCATAACTTTTGACCCAGCTTTGTTTTTCATAAAATTTGACTTTTTACAATGGGAACGACATCCTCTATGCCAAAAAAGTAGTATTATTATTTTTTTTGCGAGGGTAGGTATATAAAAATACAATAAACATATTCAGCTCTAATCAATTAAATACCTACTCCCATTAAATGACATAAATGCCTGCGAGACCCAAAACAACTGCCTACACTCAAAATTCCATATCTTTTGTGATTCTCAACAAAAATGCACAAGAAATTATATCATTGGAATCGTGGTTCGAGTCCAGGTGCACGTAAATCAATAAATCTAGAATTTAATTAGGATTCAATGGTGATTTTCTAGAAAACGTGTGTAGTTCGAACAATGATTTTAGTGGTGGTTGGGATGAATTCAATGAAGCATGGGTAGACATTTCTCACTGTCTGTAAGTTATGGGACAATATGGAGGGCCTTTTACAAGTAACATACCATCATTTCAATCCATTTATGATATCTTGTAAGTGGTGGGAAGTCATATTTCAGGATTTTCATTCTCTCTCTCTCTCTCTCTCTCTCTCTCTCTCTCTCTCTCTCTCTCTCTCTCTCTCTCTCTCTCTCTCTCCTTTTAGATTTCTATAAATTAGACTGGGGATTATTGTAATGGAGATATTATTTGAGTAGAAAAACTCTGTCTAATTTGTTTTTGAAGCCAATGTGCTAAAGGCCCTTGTAGTGGATTCCTTGCATGGTGGTCCAGGCCCTTATCTTGTAATAGATTGAACTATACATATCCATAAGGAAATAGATGCAAGTTTTTGGATGTATCTTCCCCTGTTGTGTTTGTTTACATTCTTCTTGCCCTTTCAAACTCATTGCAAATATATTGTGTCTATTTATTCTCTTGCAAGGATTCATTATCATTGTGTGTGCATGAAATATTGTTGTGAATGTGGTTGCTAGATTGTGGAGAACTGTCATCACCCCTTCTAGTATGCACTTTTCTTCTATTTTTCACACATTGGATACTATTCTCATACCCTCCTTTTCTAGTGTATCAAGTCTTTAGTTTAGGATTTGTTTTTATGCACTCTGTCTCCTTAGTGCCTTAGAAATTTAATCAAGACAAGATAGTTTTTCCTGCATTAGAGTAGATTGTGGCAGGTAGTTTAAGAGCAAGAACCAAATTTCTGTGGAGGTCTATCTCAAGTAGCAAGTCCCAAAACTTGGAGATAGTACCCATGTTATCTATTCACCCCATGAGCTCAAGCACACACACTTGTGCAAAGCTAAGGGTGTTGTGATTCAAAGATATCAAGTCCCTTATCCCTTGTGTAGAACTAAATGGATTCTTAAATACTCTTAGAATGCTCTTAGATGCAACTTTAGCTAGTGATAGTTAATGCTTAGTGTTTGGTTATTTATTATGGTCACATATATTTGTATTTATATGATTCACTTGTTTGAATTTTGTAATTAACCACTAAAAATGCCAACTAGTAAAGAGTAAGATGCCTAAATTGATAGAAACAACCCAAATATTTAAGAAAAGTATAAAGAGGTCGAGGGCACCCGGAGGAGCCGGGGCGCTTAGCACTAGTGTTGTGGCTAGGTGTTTTTGTCTAAAATGAGAAATGTTGAAGTACGAAAAGGAATACTAGGAAAGTAGGAGTGTAAGACCAAGAGTGAAAATAGAAAGTACGAAAGGATGGCCAAAGATAGTGGTCAATTATTAAAAAAATATTAGGAATCATATGAATAGTGGTATCTAATCGGGACTTGAAATATACCCAAAGTACATGATCTAGTGTCTACATCCACAACAGACTTATGTAATATTTCTTGTTTGATGTACATTGTCAACAAAAGAGAATACAAGTAGAGATTGAACCCGGATAAGATGTAGGTTGTGAAGAAAAGGTTGAAAACCCAAGGAAGTGTCCCAAAATCTCAACAAGTGATTACCGAGATCATCTTTAAGCTTAATTCTCTTGTGAGTGAGGAAAAATAATTTTTAATTTCTCTCATAAGAAATAATTTTTTTAATTTATTTGTACAATGTATTCTCTAAAATTTCTTGTCTGACACCCAAATTCTCAAAGGGATAAACTATGCCACCTAAAAAATGAATATACTCATCATCCTTCAATTCGAGGAACTTTTTTCATTGTCACAAGGTTTATGTTGAATTCTACTAACCCCAATGAGCTAATGAAGTATAATTGATGCCAAATCCTTGATGTTGATTATGTTAAGAATAATTGATGATGTGCAACCACATGTCTAGGATGGAGAGACACCAAATACAACATGGGATAAATTGGCAACCATCTATAAGGTGAAAATTATGACAAATATCTTCCATCTGTAGTTAAGGCTTCACACATTATCCATGGGGTTTGATGAGAAAGTTGAGGAATTCTTTCATCGGGTGGCTAAGCTGTGAACAAAATTGTTATCACTCGGTGAGACAATCAAGGAAAAAATCTTGGTCTTGAACACCTTGAGAGCTCTCCCTTCCCAATATAGAGTATTTTTCATGATATTGAACATCTCCAAACATGAAGTGTTATTCAAAGAATTTGTGAACTTGTTACAATAAGAAGAATCCACCAACTTAGCCATGGATGAGCTAAAAGATAAATACCTTATCTAAAAGAAGAAATGTGGTCATATGTTCTGCAAGGACTCCCAGAGAAGTAACCATAGAAACAACAATAATAATAGTCTCCACATAGAATAAAAATCTCAAAATTCAAAGTGGTGGTGTCACATCTATTAAACCAACAAACAAAACATGAATAACTACTGGTATAATGGCTTGAAATAAGCGTATTTTAATCAAGAAAGCACATCATGGTGCAATGATTCTTAGAAATAAAAAGTACATCCCTATTAGAAGAAGTAGAAGGGACATCTCGAGTTCACCAAGATGATGGATTTGATGAGAAGCCACCTAAACAATCTGATGGTGGTACATGTTGGTGCCCATTTTGATCTTCTACCATTTTTTCATTTTTCCCCTTTTCTCTTTGTTCTCTGAAATGGTTTTTCCTCATGAAATCAATGATGTGAAGTTGTAGCTCCATTCTTGTGCATTGGATTGTTTTAAAATTCATTACCTTGCCCTAATTTGCTAAGGAAAGTGCATTTTTGCCCTATTTCGAGAAAAAATGGCTTTGGCTCTTCCCATCTTTCAAATTTTATGAAAAAAACTCGTATCTATGTTTAAATGCATTGATTTGTTTATTTTTTCCATTATCAAACCATTTTGAGCAATCTCTAAGTTTGCCCTGAGTTTTTCCCTAGTTTTTCCCATTCAAATGCCTTTACCATTGTTCCCATGTTTTCCCGGCCTTTGGAGTTCAAAATTGTTCATTTTATACTTGTATGCCATTAAAAATCCAATTCCATGATAATAAATGCTTTGAAAACATGTTTCAGTTGGTTCAATTTTGAGAAATTGTTTGTCCTTAGTGAAAAAATTGAATTCTAGGGCATCCCTAGCATTTTCTATGTTTTGATGGTCAGATAAGCGTCATTTTCCCATTAATTTCATCTTCAGCATTTTAGGGCATCACTGGAAATTTTTGCGTTGTTTGACGGTCATACGGGCATCCTTTACCTGTCAAATTTTAGCTCAAACATTTTCTTATATGTGTCCGTTTGTGGTTAGACATGATTCAAAGACTTTTCTCGAGCAACTTAGCATTTTTTTATTTTTGGCAAAAATTCTAAATTTTCCCCGCAATTCTATAGGCACTCATCCAATTATAGGGTGACACGTGGTAGTTAGAAAAGTCAAAACGTTGGAGGGGCAGAGCTATGGAGGTATGGTGGAAAAATTTCCTTTGGTGAAAAGGAGTTAAGGTAAAAAATTAGAGCACATGCCCTCAGCAGATCAGAGGTGGACACGTGTCATGTTTTCATCAAAAGTGGGATGGAATGCTAGCAGAGTTCTTGGAAAAATTTTCCCTTTTTGGTGAAAAGTACTAAAAATGCAAAACAAGCCCGCAAGCCCACTAGAGTAAATTAATGCCTTAGTCTTTTTTGTTTTAAAAGGAAAGGCAAAGCAATGCGGATGTCCTGGGAGAGTTTGAATATTTTTAACCTTTTTGTAAAAATGGTTAAAGTCTTAAAATAAGGCGCGACCCCAAAAAAGAAGAAAATTAAAGGCTTGCAGGGATGGCGGGCCATTCGAGACAAAAATGGAAATGTTTCCTTTTTGGTAAAATGAGTTAAACTGGTAATTTGAAGTGTGGCTCCGTAATGAATCAAAGGGAGACACGTCTTAAAAGAAATGGTAGAGGGGAGTGTGGGCCACCGGTGAATTTTTAAAACTTTGAAATTTTGTGAAGGAACTATGAAGCAAAAAAGGGAGTTATGGCCCCGCAAATGTAAATCAACGATAGCCACGTGTCAAGGACAAAAGCGGAGGTGCAGGTCCACGGGGATAATTGTGAAAAATTTCCTCTTTTCCAAGAAAGGTGGAAATGTGTAAAATTGAGCCGTGACCTTGGATCCAATCATATTATTCCACCGTGTCACACAAATCTAAAGGGTAGACGGCAGAGAAAAATGTCAAATTTTAACATTTTTTCAAAAGTGTTAAAATGTCAAAAAATGATCCCAAGCTAATTTCTAATCACATTATGAGACATGGAGGGCTCAAATTGAAAGGAGAAAGGAAAATCGATGGTAACTGTGTAATTTTTAGTTTGGCCGCCATTTGAGCTCTAGGAAGCTTGGAGATGTGATTTTTGCATCAATTTTCACCAAATTTTTGGCGAATTCATGTCATTTTGTCTTCAAGGATCAATGGAATCAATTTGAAAATTCAATTTATAGATCTGAGGTACTTTTGAAATGAAATTTTGTTTGGGCTCGAGCAGAAACGTGAAATACCAGATCCAAAAGTTACAGAGGCAAATTTGGAAAGTGTAAAGGTGAAATGATGGAAGAGGAAGATGTTGTGGGTACTAAAGGAAGAATACATGCTCCCATGACAAGGAATGATGAAGATTTGTAATAATTTACTTTTTTGAATGCCTAGCATCTCCTCCTCAAAAAATGGTTAAGTGTCACTTTCACAAAGTCATGAGTGAATTTGTAACAAACTAAGATGCCAAAGGATATTATTTTCTTGTGAAAGAAGGATCAAATGTAATAGAGATATATATAATACAAGTTTTAAGACATGCAAATAGTTAGGAAGTTGAAAATCATGAGAAAATTTTGAGAGAATCTCATCTTCTGAGAAACCCTCCAAAAATTTGGTTAATTTCTTATGTGTTAGATCTTCATTCATGTTGAGTTGGTTACAAGTGTATAGCCATCACACAACTCTAAGATTGTTCCTGAAACTCTCCCTTCCTGATGAATCTAACAAGCTTTTGAATTAATCTATGTTTTTCTAGGCAATGTGATGTATGTTATCATGTTTAAATGTCTATAAATAATTTTCCTTGTTCTTGTTGTAATCTTGCATTGAAAATCTTTAGAAATCACACAGATCTCATCCTTATTAATAGTTTAGTGGCATTTAAATTTCATTTTTCAAAAGATCTTTCATCTGGCATTGAAAATAAGTAGTTTAAAATCACTTCACCTTCATTTATTGACAGAGATTTCTTGTAAGCCTTTAGGGGTACCTTAGGCGTGATTTGATAAGAGATTTTGATGTTTAATTGAGTCCTTTAACTCAAGATTTTGTGTTGGGGTCTCAAATATTGTGTGAAGATTGCAAACCATGGCTTCCATTTGTGTATCTCTTCTAGTTGAAAGAACATCCTAACTATTTTGAAGCATTTTATCTGATATTTGTTCAAATTTTGTAGAGGTTGTCAAAGATCTAGCATAGTCAAGTTTGTCTTGTCAATATCCCACCAAAAATCATTCTAAACAACTTATCCCACCCTTAACTACCCCTATTTGACTTGTATACCAACAAAAGAACAAAAACCACTTACAAAAATATGTAGAACAATTAGGGTTCCATAATGTCTTTAGTAACATTTGCTTTGTGTTGAAAACAAACCCATATTCTTGGAGTGACAACTTGTGAAAGTCAGATTTGGAGTGTTGATCATATTTTTCCCAAGGCCCCTTCATACTATTTGCACAAATTGAGGGATATCTTCATCTCCTTCACCATTTGAGGGTTACAAAATAGGTCCTCTTACCTTGGTTGAAAGGATCAACCTAAAATAGTTAGGACAAAACCAAGTCCTATTTGAGTGCCGAGTTAGATCACATCCTTGGCTACAAAATGACATACATCATGATCTATTTGTCTTTAAGCTTCATGCCATATATTTGATGTTGCTCAAACTTAAAAGGAGAAAAAAATTTGGTTACCAATACCAGTTGTGCCATTTCTGGGACATTCTTAGTTCAATATGATCTATGTGCATACATATTTAAAATATTTGAATGCATATCAAACCTTGGTAATGTCTCTTTCAAGATTTGTCTGCAAATATATTGTTAAAGCATCATTCTATACTCAGATTTGTAAAATGGATGAAAAGGTTTCAAACTCTGTCTACAACTTTATCGAGCCTTAGTAGTTGCACTTCTTTGCTTTTGTGGTTAATAGATTCAAGAAAAGGGACATCTGATCTATAAAATTTGGTAAGATTTTCAGTGCTAATAGGTATTTGACAGATTATTTTAGTGCATTTTCACAACTAGGGTGAAAGTCCTTAGTGGCGACTCCATGTTGTTTTGATCTTGATAAATACCAGTGTCTTAGCTTTCTATCATTTGTTTTTGGTGTTGCTAATCTCTACAAACATGGAAGGAAGAATATCTCTCTTCAGGAGGGACCCAAGTAGAAATTTATTTCAAGGATTGGGAAAGAATGTTTTAGAGGAAATAAAAGTTTGGAAGGTTGTTGAAGGTCAGACATTAGGAAAATTTATATCCATTGGTGAGAGAGATCAGCCTTTAGTAGAGGATTATCACTCTTCTTCCAAAGGATTCTAATTCAAGAAATCTTCTCATTAACTTGTTTACTTCAACTAGTGAAGGTCCTTCTACTGTACTGTGAGTTCCTTCTTCAATCTTCACCTATGTGTTTCAATTCTAGTAAAACTTTCCAATAAAATCAGCACCTATAGAATACCAATCTTCTTAACCACATTCTTGAGCCCCTAATACCTTGCGCTCCTCATCAACTTGTGTCACCCTCAATATCACCACCTCAAAATCATATGGCTCAGCCTCCCCCTAGACCTCCATTTGTTATTAACACCTTTGGTCCTATAAATTTTAGGGGAATGAGTGGTTATCCTAATTTTGTCCCTCAAGATGTCAAAAATATATTGCCAAAGATCCAAGGGAACAATGCTATAACAGGTGGTCAGCATTTAAAATTATTTATTAATATGATGGAGGACTTTGAGATTGAGCATGAAGATGTGTATATTAAATTGTTCATTCATACACTAGAAGAGGATGCAAGGGATTGGTACAAGGCTCTGCCTGATAATTTTATTGACTCTTGGACTGAAATGAACAATGCATTTAGATTGAAATAATGTGCTAAGACTAATCCTAGGTTTCTCTTCTCTGAGTTTGAAAATATCAAGAATAACCCCAATGAATCAGTTCATGACTTCAACACAAGGTTTAACAAAACTTTGAGAATGCTTCCTGTTAATCTGATGCCATGTGATTAGTCATGCTTGATGAAATATGTAGATGCATTTGATAAGAAGGCAGCCTATTACCTAAGAGACAAGAACCCTACCAATTTAAGTCAAGCCTTTACCATGGCACTGCAGATTGAAACTAACATTAAAGCAATTGGGAAACCTCTCAAGAGGGATGGTGTAAAGTTGATAAACCATTACAAGCCTCAAGCAAGAAAGACTGTAGACTTGGACGAAGTGGTGAAATATTTGGCAAGGCTTGTCAAAGAGATTTCCTACAAGTTGGCAAGAGATGAGAAGGGAATTGGGAAAACTTCACGAGGCTAGCAAAAAGTACAAAACCATGATAGATTTTCCAATCATCATAGTGGTGATCAGAGATCTGATGATAGAGGTAAAGGACCCATGGGGTATGTAAATATAAATCCTTAAGCATGTGAAGGAAGAGTGTTACATGATCCCCTAACTGCTAGGGTTGCTACTATTGAGGAAGTTGCTGATATTGATTGGTGTGATAGGTGTTTTCTGCCCCATCCTCCATGTGAAGTGGACAAGAAATATTGTGAAGATAATAATGATGATGGTATTGATGATGATATTTTCATGGTGGGTTGTTCTTCAAGCTCACAAGAAGGAGCAAAACCAAATGAGGTAATAAGTGCAAGGACAACTATAACCTTTTGGGATTGTATCAAATGGGTACAAGTCCTTCCCTCTCATACTCTTGAAGTTGATGTAGTGTAAGATTTTGAAATTCCTAACAATGAATTTGAATAATTAAGAGCTTTGATGATCAAGAAGTTTGATGGAGGTATACCTTCGAGGAAGATAGAAAATTGTTAACGAATATTGTTGTGGCTCAAGAGAAAGAGTATAACACTAGGAGCAAGGTTGTTAAGGGAGTTGGGCCTCAAGCCAAACCTAAAACACCCTTGCTTACAATTATTCCCAAAGAAGCTCCTAGAAGAGAAACACCTACCAAAAGCTCTGCTGTCCCAAGAAAAAATTATAGTCCTCCTCATGCCCAAGTTGCCAAGAATCCCTTGCCATCTAATGAATCTAATTTATTTCCTTCCAATGTTACCTTTCCAAAGAGTGTTACATATGACATAGCCTGTATTTAGCCAAATCAAACTGAGTGTTCCTCTCATTGAGTTTCTTAGGATTCCTGAGCATAAGAAGAGAGCATTTGAGTACTTGGGATTAAAAGAGGAGAAGAGTACCCCAAGCAGAAATGTAAATGTTGTTGAAACTCCTCCTCAAATCATTGCAGACCTTGAAACACCACCAATATTAGAGGATCTTGGAGAAACACCTAAGGTATACTTGGGGACATCCTTGGTTGATTCCCAATTGAATGTTGATCCATTCTTTACAACTTTGATCATAAAGGATAGACTACTTCACAATTGTATGTTTGATTTTGGTGCATCATGCAATGTCATGCCTCTAGAAGTCATGAATGATTTGGATATCAAAGTGACAGTAGCTTATGGAAAGTGTAATGCCATGGACTCAAGAGAGGTGTTGATAGTTGGTTGTGTGAAGGGTTTGGTGGTGCAACTTGCATCTTATCTTGGGAGAAATTTAAAATTAGATGTTGTGATTGTTGATTGCCCTACCAAATGGGGTATGTTATTATCAAGGAAATGGGCTACAAGTGTTGTTGGGACTAATCAAATGGAAATTTTCTTTTCCACTATTCCCATCGAGGCATTATTTTCAAGATCTATGGAGAAAATAAGATGTTACACCTTATTGAAGATCCCAACAATGCTTCCTATGAGGTGTTTTTTTCTAATGTTGATGTTGATAATTTTATTGGGTTTGCTTATGGTAAGGAGCACAAGATGGATCATTCAAATTACCTTGAATAGGTAGGTTCCCCTTGGACCTTGCTATTTGATGGAGCTTCCTCCAAATTTGGAAATGGTGCTGGTATAATTTTGATTTCTCCTAGCTTGGAAGAGTTATTTTTTTCCTTCAAGCTTAATTTTTAATGTACTAACAACATTGTTGAGTATGAATCCTTGTTGTTGGGTTTGAGAATTGCATGTAAGTATGGTGTCAAGGACATAATTGTAAAAGGAGATTCAGAGCTAGTTGTCAAACAAATATGAAAACTGTATGCTACAAAAAATTAGCGGATGAAACTGTACAAACATGCAATTTGGGATCTAATTTAGATGTTTGATTCCTTCAATATTGTGCATCATGATAGAAGTTTCAATGTTTCGCCGACAAGTTGTCATTGTTGGTGTCAAGATTTGGAAATCACACTGTTTCACCTTATTGTGAGTTCAATATTGAAATTTTAACTAGGCCAACTATCCCTGACAACATTAAGCATTAGCAAGTGTTTAGTGATGATGCTCATGTGCAAAGGTTCTTACAAAATCAAGGTGATTTTTTTGATCAACATATTGATTTGGAACCATTGGTATGTAATGTTCATGGAAAAGAGACTTTGTTTGGAAAGGATATCATCCAATTGAAAACTAACACCATTCCTAGATGTCTTGTTGCACTTGATTCAAATTTTAACAATGTTGATTACATAATCAATAGAAACATGTATGCCACAACAGATGTGGAAGAGAATAACTTGGGAACTAATGATAAACCAATAAAATTTTGGTTGGGTAGCAATCTAAATAAAGAAGAAAAATAGTCCTATGTTTAACTATTGAAGAAATCTCAGACCATCTTTCTTTGTCTTATTCAGAGCTAAAAGCATACAGAGAGGACTTGTTTTAGCATGAGATTCCTCTTGAAACAAATGCCAATCCCTTCGATAAAATTAGAGGCCAATTAATCCTCTCCTCTCCATGAAAATTCAAGATGAATTGAAAAAAATAAAAGAGGGAGGGATCATTCAGCCCACAAGGTATTCATCTTGGGTTGCAAAACATTGTGCTAGTCGAAAAGAAAAATGGAGATATCGAATTTGTGTAGACTTCAAAATCTAAATAGAGCTTCATTGAAGGAAAATTATCCTTTGCACAAACATGGAAAACATGTTGTAGTTAGTGACTAGATCTGAATTGTTGTCCACCTTAGATGGTTTCTCTTGCTACAATCAAGTTGTTGTCAAGGAGTCGAAAAAATTTAAACATGCCTTTTCCACTCCTTGGGGAACATATGTTTATGTAAGAATGCATTTTGGTCTCATGAATGCTGGAGCTAGTTTCCAAATAAAAATGGATGTTTCTTTTTCTAGTTACATAAATGACTTCATTGTAGATTATCGTGATGATGTGACTTTGTGTTCTCAAGGACTAGAAAAGATCACTTACAATACTTCGAAGATTGTTGATCGATGTAGATAATATGACATTTATCTTATTCCAAAGAAATTTCATTTTGGAGTGCAAAAGGCCAAGCTGATTGGTCATATTGTTTCAAATTTTGGTGTCATGAATGACCCTAAGAGGGTAGAAGTAATTAGTAAGGTTCCAATTCCAAGAACAAAGAAGGGCATCCAATCCTTCTTTGGGCAAATCAATTTCATTAGAAGGTTTGTGTCTAATTTTTTTGAGTTGACTCTTCCTATTACATGCATGTTAAAGAAAGACCAAGTTATCAAATAAGAGGAGGTTGTTATTCAGGATTTTGAAGGAATCAAAGAAGCATTGAAACATGCACCTGTCTTGCAGCTCCGAATTACAAGAATCCTTTCCAAATATTGTCCTTTGCTTCTTAAAATACCATTTCATCTATTTTTCTGCAGAAGGATGAAGATGGGATTGAGAGGCCTATTTCCTTCTTTAGCAAGGCTTTACAAGCTACTAAGTTAAAGTACACAATCATGGAAAAACAAGCATTTTCCTTGGTGAAAGCAACAAAGGTTTTCAAGCCTTATATCTTAAGTTCAAAAGTTGTTGCTTATGTTCCCCACACCATGGTAAAAGACATCTTATCAGAGATGGAGATCTCAAGAAAAATATGTAGATGGGTGAACAAACTGTAGGAATATGACATGGACATCCAAACCACAAATTTGGTAAGAGGTTTGGGCTTGGCTAAGCTTATGGTTGAGAGCAACCTGCAGAAAATTGAAGTGAATGAAGTAGAGGAAGAAAGGGCATATGTTCTTGAGAATTTGGTGAGTTCTGAGTGGTACAAGGATGTAATATTTTACCTCAGACACCTATGCTTACCTAATCATTTAAATAAAAATCAGAAAATATCCCTAAAGATGGTTTCTCCAAAATACATCATTACTAACTCGGGGCTAGCTTGGAAGAACCCTAAAGTTGTCCTCTTGAAATGTATAATCGCAGATGAAGCTCCTGCAGAATAGTTTCGATTTCCATGGGGATTTTGTGGAGGACACTTTGTTGGGAGGGTTATAGCATACAAAATTTTGAAAGCTAGTTATTGGTGGCCTATTCTCTTCAAACATGAAACCCTACTTGTTAAAAATGTGAAAGCTGCCAAATAAGTTTCTCCGGAAGAATGAAAGATTCAGTTCCCTTCCTTTGTAGCATGTATCAATTGAGGATCATTTTAAACAATCGGGAGTAGAATTCATTGGTGAGATCTCGACTCTTCTAGTGTTGGACGTAAGTGGATCCTTATAGCCACAGACACTTCACCAAGTGGGTAGAAGAAATCCCCACCAAGAAAGAAACACACCAAGTTGTTATTGACTTTTTATTAAACCACATCATATGCAGATTTGGTGTGCTAGTAAAGATTGTTGTTGATAATGCCATGTGTTTAAGAGCTAAGCCCTTGATGACAATGTGCAAGGAGTATGGAATCAATCTAACTTATGGTTCAAACTATAACCCTCAAGGAATGGACAAGTTGAGTCCAACAATAAGAACTTGTTGAAGATCATTAGAAGAACCTTGAGTTGAACAAGAGAAAATGGGGTGAAAAACTGAAATTTGTAGTTTGGGCTAATAGAATCACTACCAAAAAGCTACCGGTAAGAGCCCATTTGAGTTTGTGTTTGGAACTCAAGCTCTTCTTCCTTACATCTGCAATTATCTTCATTTCACTTTGTTCAACAACTTGAAGATCAAGAGGTCAATTGATATGAAGCAAGGATTAATCGATTGTTGAGTTGGATGAAGAAAGATGAGCATCACACCAAAGGCATGTCGATTTAGAGAGAAGTTGAAGAGGTTGTTTAATAAGAAGGTCACTCCTAGGGCTTTCAATGTTGGAGATCTAGCTTTTTTGTGGGATAGAAAAAATGAATATAAGGGAAAACATGGTAAAATTGGTGCATTGTGGATGGGCCCTTACTCAATTGATATAAAAATTGGTGAAAATACCTTTTTTTCTCAAGGACTTAGATGGGGAATTACTTGAACTGCCTATTAATGGCAAACATCTGAAAAATTTCTTAGATTAATCCCCAAATTTGAGGTATGCACCACTTGTACAATATATAGTGTTTGGCTTTTGCTATGTTTTTGGTGTTTTGTCGGTTCATGGTTTGCCTTGGTGTGTGGCAGCGATTTTTGTCAGTTTCTCAGCTAGTTTTTGTGGCTTTGACTCATGACTCCATTTTCCAAATGGATTATTTTGGCACTTGGTCTACTTTTGTTCTTGTGGCACTCACTGGGAGTGCCCATCCCTAAGCAGGAGCCGATGTTGGTGCCCATTTTGATCCTCTTCCATTTTCCCATGTTTCCCCTTTTCTCTTTGTGCTCTAAAAATGTTTTTTCTTCATGAAATCGATGATGTGAAGTTGTAGCTCCATTCTTGTGCATTGGATTGTTTGCAAACTCATTACCTTACCCTAATTTGCTAAGGGGAAGTGTGTTTTTTTCCCTATTTCTAAGAAAAAATTGATTTGGATCTTCCCATCCTTTAAATTTGATGAAAAACAACTCGTATCTATGTTTAAATTCTTTGAGAAGTTCATTTTTTCCATTCTTGCACCATTTTGAGGAATCTCTAAGTTTTCCCTACGTTTTGCCCTAGTTTTACCCATTCAAATACCTCTACCATTTTTCCCATGTTTTCCTGGCCTTTGGAGCTTGAAATTGTTTGTTTTATACTTATATGCCATTGAAAATCCAATTCCATGATAAAAAATGCTTTGAAAACATGTTTCAGTTGGTTCAATTTCAAGATATTTGTCACCCTTAGCGAAACAATCAAATTGTATGGCATCCTTGGAATTTTCTGTGTTTTGAAGGTTAGACGGGCGTCATTTTCCCATCAATTTCATCTTCAGCATTCTAGGGCATCGCTGGCAATTTCTGCGTTGTTTGATGGTCATACGGGCATCCTTTGCTCATCAAATTTTAGCTCAAACATCTTCTTATATGTGGTCATTTGTGGTTGGACATGATTTGGCAGCTCTACTCGAGCAACTTAGCATTTTTGTGTTTTTGGGAAAAAGTCTAAATTGTCTCCGCAAGTCCACAGGCCCTTAAGCAATCAGAGGGTGACACGTGGTAGTTAGAAAAGTCAAAATAGTGGAGGGGCGGAGCTGCAGAGGCATGATGGAAAATTTTCCTTTGGTGAAAAGGAGTTAAGGTAAAAAAATTGGAGCAAGGGCCTTCGATGGATCAGAGGTGGACACATGTCATGTTTTCATCAAAATTGGGATGGAAGGATGGCGGAGGACTTGGAAAATTTTTGCCTTTTTTGGCGAAAAGTACTAAAATGCAAAACAAGGCCGCAAGCCCACTAGAGTAAATTAATGCCTTAGTCTTTTTGTTTTGAAAGGTAAGTCAAAGCGGTGGACATCTGGGAGAGTTTGAAGATTTTTAACCTTTTTCCTAAAAAGGGTTAAATTCTTAAAAGAAGGTGCGGCCCTAATAAAGAAGAAAATTAAAGGCTTGTGGGACGGCGGGCTGCCAGAGGAAAAGGGAAATGTTGCCTTTTTGGCAAAATGAGTTAAAGTGGTAATTTGAAGCATGGCTCCACAATGAATCAAAGGGAGACACATGTCAAAAGCAATGGCAGAGGGGAGTGCGGGCCACCGGTGAGTTTTGAAAACTTTGAAATTTTGTGAAGTATGAAGCAAAAAGGGAGTTATGGCCCCGGAATGAATCAAAGAATCGCCACATGTCGTGGATAGAAGTGGATGTACGGGTCCGCAGTGATAATTGTGAAAATTTCCTTTTTCCAAAAAAGGTGGAAATGTGTAAAATTGATCCACGACCCTAGATCCAATCATATTGTGCTACGTGTCAGCGCCAAATCTCAAGGGTGGAGGGGCAGAGAAAAATGTCAAATTTTTTACATTTTTTCAAAAAGTGTTAAAATGTCAAAAAATGATCCCAAGCCCTTTTCTAATCACATTGTGACACGTGGAAGGCTCAGATTTAAGGGAGAAAGGAAAATCGATGATAACTGTGCAATTTTTAGTTTAAGCCATTATTTGAGCTCCAGAAGCTTGGAGATGTGATTTTTGCATCAATTTTCACCAAATATTTGGTGAATTCAAGTTATTTTGCCTTCAAGGATCAATGGAATCAATTTGAAAATTCAATTTATAGATCCGAGGTACTTTTGAAATGAAATTTTGTTCGGCTCTAGCATAAATGTGAAAACCAGATCCGAAACTTGTAAAGGCAAATTTGGAAAGTGTAAAGGTGAAATGATGGAAGAGGAAGATGTTGCATGGTGCCAAAGGAAGAATACATGCTCCCATGACAAGGAATTCTAAATATTTTAACTAATTTTTTTTTGAATGCCCGACATCTCCTCCTCGCAAAATTGGTTAAGTGTAACTTTCGTAAAGTCATGAGTAAATTTGTAAAAACTAAGATGTCATAGGATATTCTTTTCTTGGGAAAGAAGGATCAAATGTAATAGAGAGATATATAATACATGTTTTAAGACATGCAAAAGGTCAGAAGTTGAAAATCATGAGAAAATTTTGAGAGAAGATCATCTTCTGAGAAACCCTCCAAAAACTTGGTTAATGTCTTCTTTGTTATATCTTCATTCATGTTGAGTTGGTTACAAGTTTATAGCCATCACACAAATTCTAGAGATTGTTCCCGAAACTCTCCCTGTTGATGCATCTAACAAGATTTTGAATTAATCTATGTTATTTTGGGGAATATGATGTCTATTATCAAGTTTAAATGTTTACAAATAGTTTTCCTTGTTCTTGTTGCAATATTGCATTAAAAATCTTTAGGAATCACACAGATCTCATCCTTATTGATATTTCAAAGGCATTTTCAATTTCATTTTCAAAATATCTTTCATCCGGCATTTAAAATAAGCAGTTTAAAATCACTTCACCTTCATTTGTTGACAAAGATTGCTTGTAAGCCTTTGGGGGTACCTTAGGTGTGATTTGATAAGAGATTTTGATGTTTAATTGAGTCCTTTAACTCAAGATTTTGTGTTGGGGTCTCAAATATTGTGTGAAAAGTGCAAACCATGGCTTCAATTTGTGTATCTCTTCTAGTTGAGAACATCCTGACTGTTTTGAAGCATTTTATCTGATAGTTGTTCAAATGTTGTAGAGGTTGTCAAAGATCTAGCATAGTCAAGTTTGTCTTGTCAATATCCCACCAAAAATCATTCTAAACAACTTATCCCACCCTTAACTACCCCTATTTGACCTGCATACCAACAAAAGAACCAAAACCACTTGCAAAAATATGTAGAACAATTAGGGTTCCATAATGTCTTTAGTAACCTTTGCCTTGTGTTGAAAACATACCCATATTCTGGGAGTGACAACTTATGAAATTCAGATTTGGAGTGTTGATCATATTTTTCCCAAGGCCCCTTCACACTATTTACACAAATTGAGTGATATCTTCATCTCCTTCACCATTTGGGTCCTCTTACCTTGGTTGAAAGGAACAACCTAAAATAGTTAAGACAAGATCAAGTCCTATTTGTGTGCTATCCGTCTCTCCAAAAATCTGAGTGCCAGCTAGATCACATCCACAACTACAAAATGGCATACTACATCATGATCTATCTCGTCTTCAAGCTTCATGCCATATCTTTGATGTTGCTTAGACCGAAAAGGAGAACAACTTTGGGTACCAATAGTACACATACAACCTTAGCACTCATTTCTCAAATCATGTAGCACTTGAGGAATTTATGGTGGATAGACTCAAGATATAGTAAAAACATGTTAGGTGACATGAATCTATTGTATTCATTGATATACCAACCCACTGGAGATCAGGTTAGGATCATAGATGATAAAGAGTATGTTGTAGAAGGAATAGGCCAAGTCACCATTCCTCTCAAAACATGCAAATGTACACTCACAAAGGTATTATATGTTCCTAGATTAACATCCAACCTCTTATCAATTCACCAACTTTTGAATCATCGTCTGAAGGTGGAATTTCTTGTTGATAATGGCATCAAAACCTTCCTTATCAAAACCTCTTATCAATTCGCCAACTTTTGAATCATCATCTGAAGATGGAATTTCTTGCTATATATTTTTTGAAAGATAAATTATTTTCTTTAGATGTTGTTTCATCTTTTGTTTTAGCTATATTTTCCTCTACAAAGAGAATATACCGGCATCCGGAAATATGGTTATGGTCATCTCTCTATTGGATCTTTATACCAACTCAATTCAAAGGAGATGGTAATGGGCTTTGCAAGTTTTCCAATTCATTACTAGTTTTCCCGGATGCCTTGCATGTGATTTAACAAAAATAGAATAATGTTAAACCCTAATTATAAAGTAACTTATAGAAACAAATGATTAACAATTGTTAGATACAATATAACACAAGCAAGAAAAAGTAAAATATGAAACTCTATGTGGAAGAGAGATAAGAAAGGACTTAGTTGATTCATGATTGATCATGGACTAATGCAGATCGAGTAAATTACTAAATACGAGGGTATCTGTGACATTAATGCTAAGATTAAATTTTGTAGCTATCGATAAGGCCGACTAGGGCAATTGGACACTAGATTCTTCTTCCGGGTACCCATGACTGCAAAATTGGTCGAAATATTTATTTTCTTGTGTTGCAAGTGTATCACTAACATTCATTGTTAGTCACATGTATGTCACAATATGTTTTCTGAGGTACCTATAACATGTAAAATAGAGATTCACCTGTAAAACCCACAATACCACATCAAATCCAAAATAATAAAGATGTGATATGGGGAGTCAAAATGACCCCAATTGTTACTGACCGAGTGAATTTATAACTAATCACTGCACTATATCTCAAAATAAATGTAGTTCTTTTGAGTGTGTTAAAGAATCATACCCTAACATGCCCTTGTGCATGTGCACTGATAAATGGTTGTAGCTAGATGTAGCAATGTAAATAGATGTGTGGATGGAATAATGAACTTCCCCTTTGTATGTAGTGTATTGATAAAATGTATCCCCTTGTCCCTTGTATGGATGCTAGATGAATTCCTTTATTTATCTTAAATGCCCTTGGATGTAACCTTAGGTGATTATAATAGATGCTTAGATCTTAGTCCCTTATTTTGGTCACATATATTTGTATTTATATGATTCCATTGGTTGAATTTCTTCATTGAACACCTGGAAGGATGACTCGTAATAAAATAGGATGCCCAAAAATGAAAGAGGCACAAAAGAGGAAAGTAAGATAGAAAAGGTTCAGGGGGGATCCCAAAGGGGATAATTCCTAGCCGGGAGATGGTGTCCAAAGTCATAAAAGATAAACAAGTAAAGTCTTGACTGGGCTGTAGGGTGTGTAAGACCAAATAGAAAATAAAGAAGATAGAAAAGAGGTCAAAGATAACTATCAATTACTATTTTTCTCTCTTAGGAATCATATGAAAGAAAGTATGCTTTTAGGACCTAGAAATGTACCCAAGTGCGTGATTTTGTGTCTACATTTCCCCCTCTTTATGTTGTTCAAGAATACTCAATAACATAAAGTATATAAGAGATGTGTACATGATAATCGTGTAGAATGCAATGGTGATATTGTGCCGCATAGACAAGTGAAAGGGTGGAATGATAAAAAATGAAGAATGGATGTTGAGAAAGAGGAAGTAACCCTGGGAGTGAAGGGAATTGTATTGTACATGTTATCAAAAATTCACCCCCCAAGGTAATTTTAATAACTTGCACAATTTTTTCAGTCCACGGAAAGTACCACAAAAAAAATTCCATGGAAAGTGTTGTAGACAAGGCCACATAACAAGGTCCTTGGAAAGTGTCGTAGAAAAAGTCCAGTAGAAAGTGCCGCAGAACAAATTCCACGTGAAAGTGTCACAAAACAAAGTCCGCAGAAATTTCCGTAGAAAAGTCCACAGAATAATGTCCGCGGAAAGGCCACGTAACAAAGTCTCAGTGAAATTTTCCACAAAAAATTCTATAGAACGAAGTCCGTGGAAAGTTCCACAGAAAAAATGTGTGAAAAATGCCACAAAAAAGGTCTTGACATCCTCTATATAAAAAAATGGATTTTTTATTTTTAATAATGGTAGTTGGGTGAAAATAAAAGAAACATCTCCAGCACCAAAAAATTAAATTCTCAGTCCCGTAAAAGGAAAGAAATCTCTGGAAAACCCAAAATAGTTACTCACACTTAGAAGACCATAAATTTTGAAATTCTAAATGGATTTTCACAAAATTGGTATTGTTGGAATGGTGATTCTGAGCTCGAAGCACAGAAGTTAATAAATTCATAGATCTATAAATAATCAATGATTATTTTAAGGAAAACATTTCAATTTTTGAACAATGATCCTATTAGTGGTTGGAGAGGCATTAAATGAGCATGGGAAATCATTATTTCACTACTAAAAGTAATGGGATAGCATGTGGATCCTTTTTCAATAAGCATACTATCATTTCACTCCATTTATGACATCTTGCAAGTGATGGGAAGTAAAATTTTGGGATTTTCATTTCTCATTCTCTCTCTCTCTTCCAAAACTCTATAAATAAGAATGTTAGGCTCATTCTCTTAAGATATTTTTGAGTACCAAAACACTATAAATTTCATTTTGTGAAGCTAATGTGTTGAGGCCCTTGTAGTGTACTCCTTGCATGGTTATCGTGTCCCTTATTTTGTAATAGATTGAACTGTGCATATCATGAAGAAATAGATGCAAGTTTGTGGATGTATCCTCCCTACTATGTTTGTTTGCATTCTTATTTCCCCTTTCAACCTCATTGCAATATATATTTTTCCTATTTTATTCTCTTGCAAGGATTCATTATCATTATGTCTCGTATGGAATATTGTTGTGAATGTAGTTACTAGATTATGGAGAATTGTTATCTTCCTCTCTAGTATGTACTTTACTTCCATCTTTCAAACATTGGGAAGTTATTCTCATCCCCTTTTTTGGTGTGTCACCACTTTCGTGTAGGATTTATTTTCATGCACTCTCTCTCCCTGGTCCTTTGGAAAGTTATATTAGGATAAAATAGTTCTACCTACATTAGAGTAGATTGTGGTAGGTAATTTAGGGGCAAGAATGGGATTTCTCTGAGTTCTATCTCAAGTAGAAAGTCCCACAACTTAGAGATAATACCCATGCTACCCAATCACAACGTGAGATCAAGCACCCACACTTATGCAAACCGGAGGGTGCATTGATTTAGTGATGAAATTTCTAGCATGCCCGATGGGATAGAAGAACTCTTCATTTTAATTGCAACAAGATTGATGTGCACTTTTTGTAAGTTTCTAGCTTGTAAGAAGCTTTGACTTGCACATTTGGCGATTCCAAAAGGAAAAAATCCATTGGTTTCATTATTCCAAACTTGTTAGATTCATGAAAAGAATCCAAACAAGGTCAAGAACTAGAGAAGAGGAATTATTTGTCTATCTACACTTATTCCCTAGATAGAGAAAGAAGAGGGAGAATAGCTCAAAGTTATCCATATCCACCGAATTAAACCTTATCTACACCTCCACTGGATGCCATTCATTCAATCAACTAGATTTCTCTTACCAATCAGGATGGTGCAACCCAATCCCTATGTCAACTTCACTAGAAGCAAATTTTCTTACTCTCAATGCATAAAATTGAGTTCCAACAAACATAAAGAAAATTCCATATTTTACTTGAGAGAACCAAAACTCCAACCGACCACATCCGGGACATTGCAAATTTCTGTAATTCACAAAATTGTTGAAATGGAAATTTTTGTTAAGTTATTGGCATCCTCCTTCAAAGGTAAAGCCTTGCAATTGTTCTGAAGTCTAATAGTAGGGTCTATCCATAATTGGGATCATTTATATAAAACCCTCCATAATCAATTTGGATAAAAAGGGGATAATCTTTCTTTATTGGAATAATTGAAAACAATCAAGAGGGATCCTAATGAACATATGACCAATTTCAACTTCAGATTCTAGCAAACGTGAGATAGTATTCCATTAGCCATGAGAATAGTAGCTAAAGGTGCTTTCCTATACTTCCTTAAATCTTTAAATTATAATATTTCCATGATGATTCAATCCATTGGAGGTATAAATTTACTTGAAGCCTATAAAACTTCTATTAGAGATGAAAATTACTTAATTCAAGCTGGTAAAATTACACCTAGGCCACCTATGCCTCTCTATCTAGAAATAGGATCCCCAAGCACTAGTCAAGCACCTACATTAGCTCACATTCTTGCTTTAAGAAATCAAAGTTTGGATGAATCTTATACGTCATCTTCTAGTACCTCAAGTGAGCTCCAAAAAGACATGAATCAACTATAAAACATGGGTAATGAGTTGGTGACACTTAAGAGGCAACAAGTTCAAAATTTCAGATCATACCAGCCTCAAACCCAACCCAATATACCTCCATATCAGCTCAATAGGCCACCCATCCAAACTACAAATCATAAACAATTCAAACATCATGCTAATAGCCCATTTGAGCCTTACAATCCCAATGATGGGTCCAAATCTAGAGCCTTGGTACCATTACAAAATAACATGGCTCAAGAATATGACTGTGCTTCCCACGCAATCAACCTCAAAACCAATAGATGTGTTTCAATGGTGGTTTGAATCAATATATTATGGTGACAACAAAGGGTGTGGAAAAAGAGATAGGCCAAGAGGGATTTCAATAGTAGGAAGCAACTCAGCAAGAGGAACCTCCGAATGAGATAAGACTTGTCAATTGGCAGGTTGAATATTTACGTGGTATAAATCAAACCCCTTCTCAAAGTCTAGTAGCTATTACATGGTCCAAGAAAAGGAATATTGCAGAAAGAAAATCATCAAATTCAAATGATCCACAACCCTCAATTACTCCACAAGGTGGTAGCAGTCAAAGTACAACTCCCAATGTACACGGTCAACCCAAGCCACCTTCTAGATTAGCTCAAGTGCTGGGTAGTAATAGCCCATAGGCAAGAGAATAATTTTCAAGGCAAGGGGAAGAAGAGAGATAGATCATCTCCATTCAACATCATTGAGCAGATGAAGAAAATGACTACAAATATATCAATGTGGGAGTCATTAGCTATCCCAAGACAAAGACACCTATTACAAGCTGCTATGACAAATTGGTCAACATCAAATCAGTCATCCAATCAACAAGAAAAGGTGCTTACCAATACAACTCAACAAGGAGGAAATCAAGGGGGCCACGAAGGTAATAATATGAATCCCCCATGATTCTATATCTCATTGATCATCATAGATAAATTGGTGCATAATTACATGATTGATTTGGGAGTAAGTAGCTCAATCATGCCAAAACAAATAGTTGATCAGTAGGGTCTTCAATATGAAGTCATTTGTAGAGGTGTGGTATAATTGGATGGGAAAATGGTATAAACACTTGGAGTAATCAAATGTTTAAGCCTCACATTTCATCTATGTCCCAACGTAACCATCTTGCAAGATGTATCAATCATATACTTGCACCAATATTTGCATTTAGTTTGTCAAGTGACTTCACCACTAAAATTAGAGGTTATTTGTTTGCTGATTGCTCACATATGTTATTCAGAATAAGGTATGATGCTAAGGCCACTATCATATCTGATCCTATTGCAAATTTTCATATTGAGCCTCATACACCAAGTCCAATAAATGTAAATTATTTAGCATTTGATCAAGAAGATTATCCAAGCACTCATGAAGAAGGTAATAAGGTCAAGTATTCTAGACTTGATCCTTAAGGAATGGGGACCAAGAAGCATGCTTTTGACCCTTATAAGGAAATGGAAGAAGTTTAATACATCTATTGTTTACACGAAGGAAATCAACCTCTTCCTAGCATCACGAAGCCAAATCACAAAGATGATAATGAAGTATGGAAATTTTTCTTTGATGGCTCAAGCAGTAGACAAGGTGCAAGAGGAGGAGCTATGCTCATTTCACCATAAGGTACAAAATTTTACTCAACTTTCCATTTCCATTTTCTTGCTCAAACAACACAATTGAGTATGAAGCCTTAATTCAGAGATTACATTAGGAAAGAAAGATAAATATTAAAAACTTACAATTTTTTGGAGATAGTAATCTAATCGTGAACCAAGTCAAAGGAAAAATGTTGATAAGAATGATCTGCATTGAAAAACTACAAAAACGGGCATGGGATCTTATTGAATATTTTTAAGGTTTTAGTATCAATTCCATCCCAAGAAAGAATAATGAAGCAGATAGACTAGTAACAATTGAGGATACATTTGATGTTGTAGAAAATATCAAAAGTGAGAAATCTCAACCTTATATCAAACCGGTTGTGAGACTAATTGAGAAAGATAACAACATAAGTTGGCAATTATTTGAGAATGATCAGTAAATTGTCAATTTTATACAAGAATAAGATGAGTTCTTTGCTTGAAACTAAGAAAATTTGGGGAAACAATATGATGACCAAGTGGTGTAGCTAGGAACTAACAGATTGCCAAAAGGTCTTGTAACTTTGGATTCAATCTTCAACCCAAATGATCAATTAAAAAGGAAAAGGAAAATATTCAAGTGAAGGGTGAAAATTTAGAGGCCATTTCAATATATGGAGGAAAGACATTGAAAATTATCAAAGTAAATACTCAAAAGGAGAAAGATGAATTTGTTAAACTTTTTCAAGAATTACCAGATGTATTCACCTAGACTTATAAGGATTTAAGATATTTCAACCCAAATTTAGCACAACATACTATTAAGGTAGATCCAGAATCCAATCCTATCAGTCAAAAGAAAAGGCCGGTGAATCCTCACATCGAACCTATCATGAGAAAAGAGTTGAACAAGCTAATTGAAGCTAGCATCATATTCCCTATCAAACATTCAATATGGGTTACAAACTTGGTGCCGGTGAAAAAATAAATGGAGAGATCAGATTGTGTGTAGACTTCTATGACTTGAATAGAGTTTCACTCAAATATCATTATTCACTTACTTCAATGGAAAAATAATGCAAGTAGTAGTTGGTTCTGAAATGTTTTCATGTTTAGATGGCTACTTAGGCTATAAGCAAATAGTGGTGAAGGAAGAAGATCAAGTATAAGAAAGCCTTAACTATGAAATGAGCACATACACTTATAAGAAGATGTCATTTGACTGTCGATGTCAAGAAACATTTCAGCAAATTATGGATATGGCATTCAAAGGACTAATCAACAAAATAATGCTTGTATATCTAGATGATATCATTGTGTTCTCAAAAATACAAAGCAGCCTCCTCTTCCACCTAAGGCAAGTATTTCAGAGATGTAGAAGATTCAGAGTGTTGTTGAATCTGAAAAAGTGTGTATTCTTGGCACACGAGGAAAATTTTTGGGCCACATTGTTTCAAGAGAAGGGTTGATAATTGATCCATGAAATATTTGAAGCGATCCGAACACTTCCATTACCACAACATAAGAAGTCTCTCCAAAGATTCTTGGGAAGAATAAACTTTATGTACAGATTTGTGCCTAGGTTTTCCACTCTTATAAATCCTCTAACAATTATTATGTTGAAGAAAATTCTATCATTCAAATGGATAACAGAATGAAAAGAGAGTTTTAGGGCCATCAAGGATGCAATATCACAATCTCCAAATCTTATCAACCCAGACTTTTCAAAGGACTTCATGTTGTATACTTTTGGAGGATCGAGACACAATCTCGCTTATCTTGGTACAACTAAATATAAAAGGTTCGTGAGCAACCCATAACATTCTAAATTCAAATCCTAGAAGATTACGAAGTGAGGTATTCTTTTATCAAAAGCACATTATTGCTGTCATTGGGATATCAAGAAGTTCGGACACTTGGTATCAAACAACAATATTCAACTACTAGTGTCTCATGTTGGTGTTAAGGATGTTATCCTAAACAAGGATTTGAATGAGAAGAGAGTATGTTGGATTACTCGGTAATGGAATATGACATTGAAATCAAAGTGACAAAGCTGGTTCGTGGCAAAGGTTTGTGTGAGAAACTCACTTCCAAACAACATACTAAGTCAAAAAGTGAAGAAGAGGTTGTCTCGCTACTATAGAATGATCAAGAAAAGCTAGCTAACAATGCACCGATTCCATGTTGGACTGAAAACATGGTGCATTATCTCCAAACAGGTTTGTGCCCTCAAGAATGGAACAAAGCAAAGAGAAGATATTCCTTATTACATTCCATTCTCGTATGTTCTCATTAATGGCATCCTATTAAATAAATATGTGAATGGGGTGTTACTGAGATGTGTCCCAACAAATCAGATCGAGAAGGTATTGCATGAGTTCCACGATGAAGAAGCAAGAGGCCACTTTTCTCCACGAGTGACAACCCTCAAAATCATGAAATCTGGTTACTATTGGCCCGCAATGTTTATTGATTGCTACTCATGGATAAAGAAATGTAGAAGGTGTGCATTCTTCATAGGAAAATAAAGGTTAGCAACCATGCCTCTTTTTCCTAGATTGTATACAGCTTCATCACACTCCTGAAATAGAATTTGCAGCCATAGGAGATTAAATCAGCATGGTATCAATATGGGGGTAGGTTCAGGTGTTGTCATTGCACTCCAATAAATCAGATTTGTAGAGAGTCAAGTGAGGGAAAACTTCCAAATCAAGAAATTTTCTACTCTCACAAACAAAATTATAGGTTCTCTTATAAAAGATGAGAGTACAAGCAACAGAAGGAAGTTCCAGTCCAAAGGTAGTGCTTCAATGACTCATGGATGTTGGTCCTCAATTTCAGATCATATTTAAGGTTACTAGGTAGAATTTGTGCCCAATGGATACTTCAAGGTCACTAATCACTTAATATAGAAGGAAGATAACCCGGTAAGTCACCAAATTTTTATCCAAAATTCACCCCCAATGTAATTTTGATGACTTGTACAATTTATTCATTCTACGGAAAGTGTCAAGGAAAAGGCCGTAGAATAAAGTCTATGGAAAGTGCCATGAAAAAGGATGCAGGAAAATCCCTATGGAAAGTGCCATAGAAAAATTCCATGGAAAGTTCTCAGTAGAACAAAGTCCATGGAAAGTGCCGCAGAACAAAGTCAGTGGAAAGTGTCACAAAAATTCCACATAACAAAGTCTACGGAAAATGTCGAAGAAAAGTCTACCGAACAAATTTTGTGGAAAGTGTTGTAGAAACGTGTATAAAATGAAGTCCATGGAAAGTTTCATAGAACAAATTCAAAGTGGAAACCGCTATAGAAAAGTCTACAAAAGAAAAGAAAACGGTAGCATTTTCGCGTGAATTTTCAAATAGGCATAATTTTTGATCCAGTGCTTGAAATTTGACAAATATTATATCATTGGAAAGATCTTGACATCCTCTACACCACAAAATTGTATTTATTATTTTTAATAATGGTAGGTTGGTATAAATAACAGAAACATCTCTAGTTCTAAAAACTAAATTCTTAGTCCCGTAAAAGGCAAGAAATCTCTAGAAAACCCAAAATAGTTGCTCACACTCAGAAGACCATAACTTTTGCAATTCTCAATGGATTTTCACAAAATTGGTCTCATTGGAATCATGTTTCGAGCTCGAAACACAATATTCAATAAATGCATAAATTTATAAATAGTAGATGATGCTTTTAAGGAAAATGTGTCATGTTTTGACCAGTGATCCTATTAGTGGTTGGAGATGCCTTAAATGAGCATGGGAAATCATTATTTCACTGGTGAAAGTTATGGTATACAATGGGGATCCTTTTTCAAGAAATATAATATCATTTCACTCCATTTATGACAACTTGCAAGTGATGGGAAGTAAAATATCAGTATTTTCATTTCTCATTTTCTCTCTCTCTCTTCAAAAACTCTATAAACAAGAATGTTGAGATCATTCTTTGGGGATAGTTTTGAGGACCAAAACTCACAATTTGGTTTGGTGAAGTCAATGTGTCAGGCCCTTGACTCGGACTCCTCGCATGGTGATCTTAACCCTTATTTTTTAATAGATTGAACATGCATATCATGAAGCAATAGATGAAAGTTTGTGGATGTATCATCTCTTTTATTGTGTTTTTTTGCATTCTTGTTTCCCCTTTTAACCTCATTGCAATATATATTTGGACTATTTTATGCTCTCGCAAGGATTCTTTATCATTGTGTTTGTATGGAATATTGTTGTGAATGCAGCTTGCTAAATTGTGTACAATTGTGATCATCCTCACTTGTATGTACATTTTTATCATCTTTCACATATTGGGAATATATTTTTATCCCCTTTTCTTGTGCATCATTGCTTTAGTTTAGGCATTATTTTAAGCACTATGTGTCCCTAGTCCCTTGGAAAGTTAGATTAGGATAAAATAGTTCTACCCGCATTAGAGTAAATTGTGGCAGGTGTAAGTTACGAGTAAGAACTAACTTTCTATGGAGGTCTATCTCAATTATAAATTCCCACAACTTGGAGATAATACCCGTGTTACCCAATCACACCATGAGCTCAAGCACACACACTTATGCAAACTAGAGGGTGAAGTGATTCAGATGATACTGATAACAAGTTATACATGTTGTTGCACTTGATGTAGGGTTTCTTATTGTTGCATATTAAAAACAGAATTGGAAAATAAGATTAAAAGAGTAGTCAAATTCATATATTATGACAACTCTGTAAAATTATGTAATGTTAAGTAAATGTGTGTAAAATTAGTAAAAGGAAAGTGTCCATATAATGATCATGAGTGTAAAAGGATATAAAGATGTTGTGAAAATGTTGTGTAGAGTGAGTTTTTAGGGTAATTTCACTAAGGGGATTTTTTTGGGTGATCTCATGCCGAGAGAGAGTTATTTGGGCTATCTCACGCCAATAGTGATTTTTTTGGAGGTATCATGCCACAAAAGAAGAGTATTGGGGAGAGAAGTCTAGTGTTACTCTCTTTTCATGAATTCTTCCCAATTATATGCCACCGTAGATGGTGTGATCCTCTTTTTCTTATTTGTACCGTATTAGTTATGATTTTTATAGATTGTAATGGAGATATAATGTATTATACTTCCTATAAGACTTTTCCTATACGGTGAATATTACTCTATAAACTACTATAGATTGTGCTGAAATGAGAAAGTAGATGTATCTTTCCTAGACATAGTTGTAAAGGGGAATTCAGAACTCCTGTGTGCTAGTGTCTTAATTTAGGTGCTGGTGTTTGTGTTGAATTGAGGACCCATGTCGATTTCTACGTCATTTCTCTAATTATAGTCTATGTGTTGATTATGTACTGTGTGCATATATGAAATGCAGCTCGAGTTGCTATATGGGGTGATGGATTCACCTAATTTATGCCCCCTCATTTGGGGTGCATGAGATTTCAATAGGAGAATGTGACCCAATTGATAGGAGCTTATTCTAATCTAAAATTATATCCTCAGTAGGGGCGAAGGGATGTGCATGGTAGAAACCAAGGAACATGTAAAAAAATCGCATGTGTTAGTGCAATCAAAACAAGTAAGCATATAGAAGACCATGTATCAAGAAACAAAGAAGACATTATAGACATTGAAAAGTAGGTATTGAAATGAGACATTTCTCATAATGTCACAAGACAATCGTGGCTGAATCCGCAAAAAGCATATAGTATGCATCTAATAAAATGGACATATGCCGCAAATAATAACAAACAATGATAAAAATGAAAATAAAGATGTAACGGAAAACCATAGCAGAGATTAGTCCTACAAATAAAATGCTACACATTAATCACCCATTAGCATGTTAGAAATATATAAGGTATGTCATGACATGTATATCCTAATTGAAAGTACTCGCTAGTAAGAATAGGAAGTAATACAAAATGAAACAATAGCACCCGTAGTGTGAAAGAAATTAGATGCCCTCAAGAGCCTTTGTGGTTCTCGTAAGAGGTAAAGTTCCAAGTATCATTGCAGTTAACGTGTAATTATTTGTAAGAATTTTATATCCACAACTAGATAACAAGTTAATTTGCATGCGTAAATATAAAATATATTGACATACTAAGTATCTGGATAGCATGGGAAACAAATTGTACAAGTATAAACAAGTAAGAATAATTACAACAAAGATAAGTAGTATGTTGTGTATGAGTGAGATGGGAGGGTATGCAATGTGAATGTGATAGGATCATTGTTCCCCCAGTGGATATGGATGATTATGATATGAGGATCATTTATTAAATACCCTCAACAATAAATAATGAACCATAGAAAAAGAGTGCATCATTGGGATATGGTTAAATAATTTACATGAGAAAGATAGATTAGGAAATGTACAACATAAAAAGTGAATGTGGTGAGGTTCATTTAAGATTTAGACCCTCGTAGTGGATTATGAACCATGGAACCATAATGTGTCATAGGGTAGTATGATGTGTGAGAATGAAATGATAGGAAGATGTATCACGAAGTTTAGAGTGTGAAATGTGTAGTGTTTGAGGTTCATGGATGTAACATGCCCTTAATAGTCAAGTGTCAACCTTAGCACAAGAGTGCATCATAGGGTATTATGATGATATAATATGTATATCAAGTTGTGTAAGATTACCTCAAAAATAAGTATGAAACACAAAGGATAAGATTACAAATGGCGATAAATTATGGTGCTAGGAAGGGGGGAAGTATGCATGATGCCCCCCAAGTGTATGATGTGTATAAGAATCAAGTAGCATCATCTAGAAGATCATCAATATCATGGTAAAATCCAAATGGAGATGGATCGAAACTTGGTAAGAAATAATATGAGGTTGATCATATAATGATTCATTATGGCAGAGATTGTACATGACCATTGTATATTCTTCATCGTTGAATGGTGGTTGTGGACAATCTGTGCGTATAAACATGTCATATTATGAGTATATCTAAGAAATGAATCATCAGTAATAGAAATATGACCAAATTGCATAGGAAATGAAATACTAGTGTGATTAGGATCAAACATTCCACCAATGTAGTCAATCCAAGACTTCCCAAGTGTAAGTGGAGAGGAAAGAGGAGTACGCGTAAGAATACCGATAAATTGAAGACCCAAAGTCCATCGGTAGTATTAAAAAATACACATCCTTGATAAAGGAGAGGAGAAATGAGGAGTTTCACGGTGATCATCAAGTTTGAGTCCAAATCGGTCTAAGCCCTCGTGTCTCCAAATGGTATCGAGAGAAAGTGGTATCTAATGGAATATGAGGTAAATAAGAGTTATGTATAAAAAGAGTACATGTGAAAGGAGGTTGCATTGAGGCAGATTGAGATAAGGCAGGTGATATAATGTCCAATCTATGGAAATCCCCTTGAAAAAGTATCATAGCATTAGTATAAGGATGAGGTTTATTTAATTGATATTCACTAAGGCCAATAACAACAAAAGTATCATCAAATTAGGACTCATCTATCTCTAAAGGAGTGACGTTAAGATTTTGTAATGCAAAGATCGAAGCTCCCTAGAATTAACCTAATCATCAAAATATTCAAGTTGGAATTATCATGTTGAATAGCAATATCAAGGATATTGGTAGGAGTGGAGCCAGATGTAGGAGCAAGAGGATTCTCGATAGGCAAAATAGTGGTAACTATGGAGTAGACAAGGTGGGTGAAATGATATCAGTAGTATGAGTGGGAATGGATGGTATGCTTGTAGAGGTAGAAGAAGGTTATAGAGCACTAGATTTTCCAACATCATAAGTACTAATATTTCTATATGGAATAGGCTACGATGGAGGAATAGTCATAGTACTAATAGGGTCTATGTGGAAAAACTTGAATGGATCTGGATCAGTGACAATGGTATGTTCATAGCCATCATGTAAAAAATTAATTCATCAATGAACTGTAGAAGTAGCAATGTGCATTGCGTGAATCCATGGTCTACCCAGCAAGAGATTAAACTTAAATGATGGATCAATAAAAATTAATACCATAGGAAAAATCTTATGCCCAACTTGTACAATGGTAAAGTAATAATACCAAGACATGTGCGAGTGGTGGAATCGTAGATGCGATCGAGAGTAGAGTGTTTAGTAATTATATTATCAAGTAATGCCTATTTCCCAATAAAGGAGTGAGCACATAGATTTATAGTAGATCCATTATCAATAAGGACACTCTTCATAAAAATGGTGTCAATAGTAAAGTGATGACAAACAAAGATAAAAATGGATTGTCAACAACAAATGTCACTATATCCTCATCACTAAATGATATAGAATGTGGAATATTTTTGAGAGACTGGATAAGATGTGTGAAGGCCATGTAGGTGAATTATTACTTTCAATGTGTATAAAGTGAAGGAGGCCTCTAATGGATGACCAAAATCGGGTGTACTATGAAATAAATCATAAAGAAATATTTTTCTTGTGTATTCTTTAGCTTCTCTATGATGTCATAACCCTTAGAGGTGGTGGTAGGAGCTATAGAAGTGATAGGTGGTGGACAGAAATAGGTTGAGATGTAGGAGGATGAGAGTGGTGAGTGGTAAGTACATTGATGGTTGTATCATCCATATGACTAATGAAGTAGGGAGGATGTTGAGTATGAACTTGCATTGAATCGAATAGATATTAGCCATGTTGAAAACCTTAGTTGGGGTGAAAGAAGGATAACAAAATTCATCCATGAATTCGGAAGAATGAGAAAGATTCTGATGCATTCTCAAAAGGTAGGGATTGAGTGAGTGGGTTCACTAAATGATAAAACAAAAATAGAATAATTCTAAACCCTAATTTATGAGTAATCGATAAAAATAAATGAAGTACATATGTTAGATACAATATGACTCAAGAAATAAGAAAGAAAAATTTGAAACCCTAAGTGTAAGAGAGATAGGAAAGGACTTAGTTTATTCATGCTTGATCCCGCATTGATGCAAACTCAAAAAACTACTCAATATGAGGGGATATATTTCATCAAATATCAAATTAAATTCTACAAATATCGGGTAATACCAGACTAGGGCACCTCAAATTAGACATGGGTTTCTAGGTGTTAGGTTTTTATTCTTGGCGCTCGTGACTACGAAAGTGGTAGGAATTGAGTTTCTATTTTGTCATAAAATTATATCTAACATTTTTATAGGTCACCTCTATGTCACAATATGGTCACCAAGGTACCTGTAACCTATAAAATAGATATTTTCCTATAAAACCCACAATACCACAACAAATCCAAAATAAGAAAGATGTAATATGGGGATTCGAATGACCCCAAAGCAATCACCCATCCGAGTGAACTTACAACCAAGAATTGCACTACATCTAAGACTCCATGTATTTTTATGAGTTTGTAAAAGAATCATGGCCTAGGATGCCCTTGTACAAGTGCACTTGAGAGTGGGATATAGCTAGATGTAGCAATATAAATAGATGTGTGGATGGAATAAATAACTTCACCTTTCTATGCAAAGGTGTATGTAGAAAATGTAGTTCCTTGTGACTTGTATGGATGCTAGATGATTTCCTTTAGTGCTCTTAAATGTCGTTGGATGCAGATGTAAGTGATGATAATATATGTTTAGATCTTGGTCCCTTATTTTGGTCAAATAGATTTGTATTTTTATGATTGTCTTGGTTGAATTTCAGAATTGACAATCGGAAGGATGACCCATAAGAAAATAATATTTTCAAAAGATAAAACATACCCAAAAGAAGTGAGTAAGATAGAAAAGGGTCGGGGCACCTAGACGGGATGAGGTAGCTTGTGCTCTAGTGTCTAAATTCATAAAAGATAAACAAGTAAAGTGTTGGATAGGTTTTAGTGTGTGTAATACCAAATAGAAAATAATAAAGATAGAAATGTCGCCAGAGATAATTATCAATTACTAGTTTTCTCGCTTAGTAATCATATGAATGTAACCATGCTCCTAAGACCTATAAATGTATCCAAGTGTGTGATTTTGTGTCTACACTAGATAAACAACATAGGGATCCATTTAAGGCAAGCACCTTTAATCCCAAGAAATGTTTGGAGCCTGTTCATAATGATCCGCTCTGGACCATTACCTGCTCCATTTTTTAGGATATAAGTACTTCCAATTGTTTGTGGATGACTAATCTCATAAGATATGGGTGTTTTTTATTTAATTAGAAGAATGATGCCCTCATAATTTCTATATCTTCTATAACCTTGTTGTGAAGGATACTGTCCTAATCTCTTCTTCTACTACACTCGAGATAGAGGTAGGGAATTCATGTCAAATAATTTCTTGGAATTCCTGAACCAACAAGGCATCAAAATATTTTGACTACTCCCTACACACACCAACATAATGGAATTGTTCAAGGAATAAATCACACTATAAAGGAGATGTATCAAAGGCATTTTTTCAACATCAAATATGGAAGAATGGTATTGGGTAGAAGCATCATGTACAATTTTTATCTTCTCAACTAGGCACCAATGAAGATTCTATAGGAAAAAATACCGTAAGATGTATGGATTGGTAAAAATACATCAATTTACCATCTACAAATATTCATTTGTATAACATATATTAATGTCCTACTCAAAAAAGGAAGAATATCGAGTCACAAACACCGATGTTCATCCTATTGGTTTATAACACTACGTCGAAAGCATACTACTCTTGGATCTTGAGATGAAAAAATCTACAAAAATCAAGATGTGGTTTCGATTACTCATCCTTTGACTTAGTAAGGAAAAAATAATAATCAACTTCAACCACCTCTCATCAATTTCTCTTTGGGTCAAATGATGAGAAAGAGGAGACTTCACGTAAAATATGAGCCTGCAAGGGGAGATGTATGTTGATCTTTGAAAATAAGAAACTTCTACCATACATACATCCACTAGGTAGTTCTTCATATCGGTAGTAGAGTTATTTTCTAAAGTGGGTACAAAGCACCGTAAAATAGTCCCATGTGAATTATCTCTCAGAACTTTTTCTAGAGTCGAAAGAGGATTCAAGCAAGAAATGAGGTAACTTTTCACTCATAAGTATAATTTTTGATAGCCCCAAACCTGATAATGTTAGAGAATCAATAATTCAACCTCAATTGAATTAATCCATATATATTGAGTTTTACTCACTCATGGAGAATCATAACTTGGGACCTTTTCAATCTACCTCCTAGAAAGAAACCCATGTGCTACAATTCGGTTTTCAAAACTAAATATAAGATAGATGGACCCATAGAAAAAAACAAATCACAACTTGTAAAAAGGGATATGCTCAGAAATAAGGAATTGACTATGAATAAACCTTGACTCCCAATGTAAAGATCAAAACCATCGGGTTATATGTGTATTACCAAAGACAAAATGGATGGAAACTTCAACAGAGGGATGTCAAGAGTTATTTCCTCAATGGTGATCTCAAAGAGGATATATATATGACCCAACAAGAAGGATTTTTTTATGAAAATCATCCTAAAAAGGTATGTCATCTCATCAAATCATTATATGGACTGAAATAATATCTTAGTGAATTGTACATCAAGATAGATGATCACCTTTTGTAACACGATTTCACCTATATCCCCTTGATTATAACTTGTACATAAATAAGGTGGGAAAAAATTCAACATTCTTGTTTTGCATGTGGATTATATTTTTATCATAGGAATTTTAGAATATCATGCTCATATTGTGAAGAATGACCTTAAATGACCATTCGACATGATTGACTTAGGCTTACTCCATTACTGTATTTTCTTGGAGATATGTAAAAAAATAGAATCAATTATTTATCTCCCATATAGGATATGCCAAGAAACTCCTAGAAAAATAAAATATGTCAGATTTTAAACCTCTTTCAATACCAAGAGAGAAAGGTTTACAATTATCATGATTCTAAGACTCACCTCAAGTGAATGTAACTCTCTATAGACAATTCATTGGGAGTCTAATCTACATGATCTACACTAGACCAACATTATGTTTATTATGAGATGTCTCTCGATATTCATGCAGGATCCAAAGAAGTGTCACTAGGTTATAAAAAAGCATGTTTTGAGATATGTCTGAGGTACACTTGAATATGGTCTAGAATACAAGAATAATACTCAGTTCTTCTTGTAGGGATACAAAGAATCAAACTATGTTAGATCTTCGCATGATTAAAATTCAAATTTAGGATACATATCTCATCTCAAATAAGGACCGATATCGTGGATCGGTGAGAAGCAAATTTTTTGTTCCTCTTTCATCCACCGAGTTAGAGGATCATACCACACATGGAGTTGTGTGTGAGGTGATATGGTTACGTCACATTTTGGATGATATGAAAATTCATGAAGAGAAGCCACGTATTCTTCATTTCAACAATTAGGTGTATTAAATATTGTGAATAATCCTATTTTTCATGAAAGGAACAAGTGTATTTAGGTTAAATGTTGCAACATTTAAGAGCAAGTATTAAACCACCACATCTAGCTCCATTACTACCCAAAATATGCAAATATAGCTGATATACTCACCAAATTCCTTCAAAAGGGGAATTTTGAGATGTTTCAGGAGTACATTTGTAAAAATAATTTAATAAGGTGGGAATGTTAGCATGATTAGGAATTTCGATAGCATAGCAAGAATGGAATTTCGGTGAAAGTAGGTAGGTAGAACTAATTGCTTTCTTCCTTTGTAATCTCTCCATCCATCTTGTATACATGTTGATCCTTTGCATTAATAATTTATCAAGATTTTCATGATTTGGATTCACAAATATTAAGGACATTAAAAGGATGACCAAAAACCGCCCACTTATCCCCATCTTGAGTATAAGAACAATCAATAATATTCAAAGAAATACTAACTCTCAACCCTATTGGTAAAGGTGGAATTTACATGTCTCCCTACACTTGTGAAGACCATCGAGAAGATATTTTGCCAATTTACCCTACATGGATGGTGGTGGGATCCAACCCCCACCGAGGAAAAAGGTGGATTTCCCACCGTAACATATGTGGTGGTGTCTAGGCAAAGGTGCTGGTATTATATATATTTTTATTTAAATAGATGCAAAATTTGATTTAATAAAAAAGTACATTGTTTTTGTAATGTTTATAAATGTATAAATATATATATTAAAATTATTATTTTAGTCATAACTCAACTACGAAATAATTTTCCGCTTCACACATGTAAGATCTATGCAAAAGCAAGAGATACAAAGTACTATATGCATATTTTTGTTTTATTTTCAATTGTATTTCAATAGATGCTAAGGAAAATCTTGGAATGCTGGAATTTAACTAAAAATATCTAAATATTAATGAAATGTAGATAAATTTACCAAAATATAAATGAGTGTACTATTGAAACTAAATAAATTTTACTATGCATATATGAATGCAAGCTAAAACCATCCTTATGGAAATAAATAAATCATAGTTGGATGAAGTATGATCCTAGATGGATTTTTAATGATATTGAATCATATGTACTAAATTTTCAATGATTTTTATGCAAACAATATCTTGTATTAGTCATATATGAAATGTGCAATGTCAACGCGTTTACGGAAAATGTGTTGAAGAATTTAAACTTGAGGGAGTGAAACATTAGAGGAGTAAGAGGGTCAAAAAATTAGGGTTAAAGAGAGGAAGTAAATTAGTGTGGAAAATAATGGGGAGATTTATTGTGTGAAAATATTATTTATTACAAGTGGGGAATTTTGAACCACATGCCATTTTTCTCAATAACTTGAAAGAGAAATGAAGTGTAGTTTACATATCATTGATTTAATGCACTTTGGAGGAAGAATAATTCTGAGGGAAACATGCATATTTTTATTATAGAACTATATCCTGTTAGGCTATGAAAATTTGGCTATTAATGTTCTTTATGTCATTGATTTCATGCATATTTTTTATTAGGTTTTCTCATAAGAAAAAAGGTAATGATCAAGGTTTCCCCTCAAAAATAGTCACAATGGTGTTGTCTAGCAAATGACCATCGGGATAAAACCTTGACCTTCCATTTTCCTTGATGCATATCATGTACATCCATTAAGGATCACACCGATGTTTGAATCCCAAACTCTATGTATGTTAGATATGGAAACATTACGTTTAAGGTTTTTAATGTTCTTGATTCCATGCACATCTTTGATAATTGTTTCACTTTAGTGTTTAAGGTAGAAATAAATGTTTCCCCTCAGCAAAAATCCTAATGATCTCATCTATTAATGAACACAAGTAAAAAACCTTAGCCTTCAATTTTCCCCATTTATTTTCAGCCACATCTACCAAGGCTACCGTTTGGAAATGAAAATCAACAAAATTAATGTTTGAGGCATTGGAAAAAGAGGAGGAGAATGTTTGTGCATACTCACCCCATGTTATAAATAGGGAATATTTCGGTTTGAATATTATAATTTGGTTGACTAGTTGTCTTAATTTTCTTACATCAATTTGATTTATAAAAATGGATATCAACATTATTACTTGTTAAAATTTAATTATTTCAACATTGGTATTGTGCATCTTGTTTATGGATAATTTTTTTGGAACTATTTATTTTTATGTATATAAAAATGTTGGTGTCTAATTTATCAATTTTCACTACTTCCACTGTTGTTCACAAAGGGTTATTTATTTACAACATAGGCTCCTCCTCGATGGGTTGGTTTTTTTTTTTTTTTAATTTTGGAAAGTTGAAAATTTTGGAAGATATTTTGACATGTCTTACGAAGGAACTATTTTAAAAAATTAAGAGAGATTATTTCCTGGTGGTGCATGAAAATAATGAAATATGTATTGAGAAACATGAGTCAACTTAATCAAAAATAGTATTGATCTTAATATTAACATTGTGCATTGTATTTTCTAGCTATATGGAGTATCCATTATATGTAATTAGCATATTTGTTAGTTCTATGGAACCAACACCTCCACCTAACACAACAAAAAGAAATGGATTTTTTTCATTTTTACTAAAACAATTGGGAAGATATTTTTACATATGTTTAGAATGTCTGAATTAGGGAAGATATGATGAATTAAGTATTGAGGAAAATTAGTCAATTTAATCAAAAGTATTATTAAACTAAAGGATAATGTTTTATCATCTCTTTTTAGCTATATAGAGGGGCTGCTAAGAAAAAACAATTAAATTTTCTATTAGTTATATGGTGCCAATGAATGGGCCTTAGGAATTTTAATGAAACACATTTTTAGATATATCAAAAATTAGGATCCGGTATTTTTTATTTTATATTTTACGTTGTAAATATTTTCAATAGACCTTATTTAATTTTTTGATAATTTGAAGACATTAACGGAAAGTTAATAATAAAAATGTGAGATTTAAATACAAGCATATCCCACCTATTCCACGACTCAAATTATCCCACCCAAATACTATGTGTTATCTTATTTCCACTCTATCATCTTGGTCTTGATCACATCATTCACATGAGTGCAACTTGTTCTTAAAGGTTCAAAAATATAAAATAGGGAATATCCAATAGGTTATAGGTTTGAGACCTAACCATGGTAAATTTTAAGACCCCTTACCAAAATCCAACCTAGAGTTTCTTTAAAGAATTGTAAAAAAATGGGTTTCATTTTAATGGATAATATGTGGAAAATTTATATAGTGATGAATGCATATAATATATTAAGGAAAAGAGGAGGAAAAATAGGGACCACCGCGACAGTGTATAGGTTCCATATACCAAAAGAGAACAAGAAAATTTTTCATGACCATATAGACACCCGGTTATACATGCATATGTCCTATCAGGTTGCATATGCAATCACCATGTTACATATACATCCATGTGTCTGCGTATGCATATGCCTAGTTGCATATGTAATCGAGTGTGTGCATACGTAGTAACCCAGTCACATATGCATCCAAAGATCTACATACCTGCATATGTAAATGCACGGTTGCATATGCAACCAAGCGTGTGCATATGCAAATCACCTGAGCTTCATATGCAACTGATGATTGCATAAAGACCCGAGATATAATATATATATAGACATCCAATTCCTTATACATCTATGTAGTTGCATATACAAACTCCCAGATACATATGCACATAGGACATCTACATATGTATCTTTTTAGCTTCATAGACAACCGATCGTGTACATATGTAGCCACCCGTATGAAATTTTTAACCATTTTTGTACACAACCAGCTTATCTTCTCCTATGTCAACCTATTTACCAAAAGTCATCACTATTTACCTGCCTCTCGGTTATAAAAACCATTTTTCACCACATGCTCTTCCCCTCCCTCACCTATGTATAGGCTTGAGCCCTATTTCATTCTCTCATTTATCCTTTCTCCAACTATAAATTTCACTCCAATCTCTACCTCTCGCTCTAAAATCCAAATTACTATAGGCTATTAAATCACATTTCAATCTAAAATGTTTATGCTCGATAAGCTCCTACAAAGACATGTCTACATCTACAATATAGAAATGGCTTCCCATTCAACATCCTCTTAGACTTGCTCATAAAATATACCCAAATTTTAATACAAAACCCTTATGTGCTCCCAATTTTTAAAATTTCTCAACCTAAAGGACACATTAAGTGACCGGGAAGATAAATTTTTATTTTGAGGGATAATTTTCATGCCATAATATCACATGGATACTAGTTTACTACAATTTATTTTATCCAATTTTGAAAAATCCACATATGTCTTCAATGTAACACTTCCATCTCAAGAATTTTCTTGTAGGACATCTCCAGAAGATATCTAGAGCTTAATAGGGCATCCATACAAAAATTTTAATCCTATGACGTTAAAATCATTACTCTCATACTCGGATAAAAATTATGTAGAGTCCCACTTTGATGTACAATTTGAAGGTAATAATATGCTTTTTACATTTTTCTCTTCTATTATCATAATCAAATAATAGCATGAATTGTACTATTTTCAATGAAAAATGTGCTAGTATTGCTAACACCTCTAAATCAAGAAGGGCATTATCTATTCAATCCAATCAACACAAATTTTTATAGGCCATGATAGAATTTCTTCAGGATAGGATAGTATTGAAAGGTAGATAATATGACATACTATACTTTGGGATATTGTTAACATCCTCCATTCCCTAAGTTTCCAACAATTTTATTGGTGTACAAATATATCCAATACGATATGACATGACTTTACATATACAATTTGACTTTGAGGTCAGAACATTGTCATGTTGCAATTATATACTCACATTATATTTTGAAGCATTTCTTGATTTGAACTCAAAAATGCTAATATTCCTACTACACTTGATGAAAAAATGAGAGTAAATTTCCTTTCAAATGATGAGAAAGAGGTAAGTTTAAAGTTTTAATTAGTGCAAAATATTTTGATGAGTTTATTTGGAAAATTATACTAATGTTAACTTTTCTTTCAGAAGAAAGAAATTTTATCACATGCAAGAAGATAATTTGCAATAAGAGTTCATAAAACTCCTGAGGATTCTACATTTTCATACATGGATGTATAAGTATCTTTGACTGATTTAGTTTAGAGAAAAAACACAAATGAGTTCTATTACACCCACTCAATTACAAGCGCTTCGAGAAACTACATCAATTATTCTAGGTATTAATATCAGTCTGTCAAGCTATGAACTAAAGGAACATATATTATTTAAAATATATTATTAATCAATTATTGAGCTATGCATATTTTTAATCATTACTACATATTTATAGTTTCATCTGATAGTATTCGTGAAACTTCCGATCATGAAGTTGAACCAGTGGAATCCACAAGGATTCAACCACTAACAGTGGAATAAACTACTACACCTAAACATACTCTATAGGATAAGTATAATATTCATTATTATTATAAGTCACTTCAAACTTTAACTTTTTTTATAAATTCACTAAACATTAAATTCTTGAGTTTTTTCACATTTACATTTTACAGCTTCCTTTTCACACTTCTCAAAAAAAAAAATATGCCACCGCAACCGCTGTAAAGACAAGTTCAAACAAGGGGAAATAATCTCTTTTCCATCTCAAACCGGTGGCATAGTTCATTTGACAGGAATGGAGTTTCAAAATTTCTCCTTTGGTTGTCTATCTACTATAATGGCCACCACCATTTTACAACAAATTGATTTTGATGATGATTTCTTGAGTATTAAGAGTGGTACTATTGATCCAACTTACTTTAATCCACATAATATGATTTAAGTCCGCACCCAAATATATCCTTTTTACAGGGACGAGCACCTAGTTTGACATACGGCACACCATCTGCAACTCGTATAGTATTATAGTTTGATGATCAATTAATAACTTTTTCATTGCATAATTTATTAGAAGATAAATTTTATGATAATATTAATGATTTTGTTATAACTGATATAGACACATTGAAAAAATGGGAATTATGGGAAAAATAATTGATGAAGGAAATAAATTCCTATTATCAAAATAATTCCAAAATAAATTCATTATTTACTTCAGCTTAAAATGATCCAAAGATCATTTTGTATTGTTGAACAAGGATCTCTCGGGTGCCATTATAGTAGAGAATGGATATAACGATAATGTTTTAGATATAATGTTAAATGATTAGAAAATTTAAATAGTAAAGCCAAAACTTACTATAATAAATGTGCTAGAGAGAAAAAATTGTTTGTCATTGCAGATGTGGAAAAAGATAAAGTTGAAATAAGTTTAGCTCTTTCTTTGCATTCAAATTTTATTTTTATATATTAAATTTTTAAATAATAATATTTCTTTTTTCAAATCCAGGAAAAATAAGAAAAATTGAAGAATGAAGTATTGGGCTTGGGTCTTTGTGTGCATGTATTTTTGCTTAAGTTAAGTTAGATGAATAAGAAATACCACCTAAATAGTTCTATAACAAAGCCAACTCAAAATCTAGGCACCATAAAGATGAGAGCTAAACAAGATAAACACTAACCATAATGCATTAACTTTGAACCAAGATCAAATTAACATGCTAAAGTATTCAAAAACTCTACTTCTCTATATTACCAAAAAAAGAAAATGGACCTATGTAGAATCCATGGCAATCAAATTGATTATTTTGATCTTCAAGAACCTAGGAATGGGAGCTTGTCAAAGCAGCTTGGCTACAAGACCCCTTTGACAATTCCCATATGACCCAAGCACTTGGATAGAAAATTCAAGAAAGGAGGCTTAGCTCTTCAAATGGTGAATTTCTCAAGAATAAAAAAAAAAATCTTATAGTCTATTTGCTATTTTCTTTGCTTTTGTCTTCTCAAGGAACTTAGGTGAAAGAGTAAAGGTAGGAGGATGGCTCGTTATATAGCCCAATGGATAACGAAACCACTACATCCCTTGCATGTGGGATAATAGAGATGTTGAGTTAGTTATGGATAAGGGGGTTTAGATAGGGTTGAGTTAACTTTAGGATGGTTTAGCTTATTCTTTAGTGACTCATGTGGATAAAGGGGGCTCATTAATTAATCAAGATGATTTAATTAATAGATGTGCAAGCTTATAGAAGCTTTTACAGGAATATTAGCATGATTTAGACTATAGAAGGGGATTAACTCAATTAAATATTGATTTATGGGTTAGATGAAAGGGGAAGCTAATTAATTAATAATTATTATTTAGTCTAGATAGAAAGGAGGATTTATTAATGGAAGGTTCTTAATTAGGGTATTTGTTGGATAGGTGAATTAATTAATTAGTGTAGTGTAATTAATTAACGATGATAGAAGAGAAAGATGAGCGCTTTTGATTATATGTCGCAAATTTTCAGGAATGGAGATAATTAGCACAATTTAAGTATTTAAATTACATGGTCATAATTATGGGTGTCTACATTTTCCCCTCTTTGGGGTGGCATAAGTGATGCCACTTCAAAGATAGTAGACAAATAAAATTTCTAAGGGGTAGAAGAAAAATTATTAGAAGTGAGATATGCCCCTCGAGTGTCGATGGGGTGATGAAGGACGATGATCGATGATCAAAAAGGTGAGAAATAAATAGAAGAATGGTCCGGGGTAGAATGCCAAGGTGAAACAGATGATTAGGGGTGTGAGGAAAGTGATGTAGAAGAAATATGGAGAAGTGAAGAGAAGAACTTAGCCTCTAGCCTTTGTAGTGGAACAACTTTAGTGTCATCATATTGCCAAAAGATCTACGTCATCAGTCCTTATGATAAATAGAATGAACAAAAGTGTAGTATGACATGAAAAGGCATATACAAAAATGTCCAATGCTAAAAACACCAACTCCATGCAACATAAAAATGCAATTCCATACGAGAAAGTGAAAGATTCCTAACTCCATGCAACATAAAAATGAAATGCAATACTAGAAAGTAAACAAGCTAAACTAACAGAGAAACATAATGTAATGTTTTAGTTATCAAGATTTGAATTTGACCTATGTGACTTAAGCAACAAGGGTTAAAATATGGTGCCCCAAGAAAGGATGCATGCAAGGGGAATAACGGAGGACACTTACGTCCTATGAAAAGAAATGTCCACTATGAAATGTATCCGGAGTAACTTGTTGTGCCCAGAGTACAGATAAAGTAAGTAGACAAGATTTTGTTGATGGAGGTAGATCAAGATGATCCGTGAGTCGTCACACATGAACAAGTGAGAACCAAAGAGTAACATTTTGTAGGATGATTTATATTGTTTAGAAGTTTTTTAAAACATATTTGAATGTTTTTTGTGTTTTTTCTAACATATTTGAATGTTTTTGATGTTTTATCTAACATATTTGAATGTTGTTGATGTTTTTTTAGTTTTGGGAAACTATGTACAGAAGATGAGGAAGCATGGATGCTCCTAGTGATAGATGGGATGTACAAGGGCATAAGACCATGTGCATGAAAAAAAGGTGAAGATGCAAAAATGCCCCGAGAAATTAGGTGGGAGTATTCATAGGAAACTCTTCATAGGTAGAAATAGGAGCCAAGGCCATTATGGATAGGTTCAACATGATGATGAATGTAAACCAATGAAGTGATGGGAAGAAGCAAGGATGCCCCCAACGTAAGTTGGCCTAAAATCACATGATAGAAAGGAAGGAGAATAAATTATTTTTTATGAAAAGGGACAAAAGTGTCTCGTAAACATGGCACAAAAAGTAATCTTATACACATGGATGTTTTGAACGAAGTCGAAGAATGCATGAATGATATGAATGTAGCTTAGAATCCTCATGATGAATAAGTGATTAGCCAAAAACACAAATCATGAGATGAGATAAGGATTAAAGTAAGTGTCCGAACAAGGTCCAAAAAAAAGGACACTTGGTAACATACTAATCCTGCCTACTAATAGAGATCCAGTGTGTGCACAAGGAATTTAATTACCTCTTGAAGAGAATATTTAATAGACAACAAGTGAAGACACCCTAGCCAATGTGTAGGAATGATTGATTTTGAAAGGTGATTTTTTGAATGGATGGTGAGAGGATAGTCATACATTGCTCCACTACCAACTAGGCGTCCATAGTCCCAATGGAGATTCATTTGATTCTAATTGCAACATTTCTCTACTCCCAGCTTAGATGTCCATGGCCTTGGTAAAGTTTATTGGAAATACCCCAAGAGAGAGTAATATATCAATTTGATTTTTCTTTGTAGATTTTAGCTTTATATTTTTTGATTGATTTTTATTCTTTTACTCTTTGAAAACTTATTTGAGCTCTCTTACTTGACAAGGGGTTAAGAAAAAATGATGGCTTGATGGAAGGATATGAAAGTGATTGTGATAACGACATTGGCTAGTGTCAACAAATATGTCCAAAATATCTTCGCAACAAGTTTATTATATGTTGAATGTGATAGGATCTCTAAGAGGTCATTCATTCTTTAATATACCAAGGTGATAAAAGATCAGGGTCAAATGGACACAATAGAGATAACTATCACAAAATGCGTGTGAATAAGCTAACCAAAATATCACCAAAGGGATGGAAATGGTAGGAAGACTTGTAGAGGAAGAGAAATAAAGGGAATAAAGAACATCCATGTGTACGTAAATACCATGATTTTAATGTTTGATCTTTGTACCTTTGATTTTTGTTGTGTTTTCTCAATGTTTTTTGTATTTTTGCATTTGTTTTTTTATTTTTATATTTTTGTTAGTTTTTGGAAAGGTGGGACCAACAAATTCACTCTACATGGTAAAATCCAACAACGATGCTTGTAACTTCCTGGGATAAGGGAGACTAGGCGTGATTGCTTATCAAGAGTCTTGTTATCCCCGATCTTGATGATCGAGGTGAGTTCACACTTAAAAAATTACTCATGATTTGTTTTGAAACATGGGTTTCATTTGTGGGAGTTTGAGTTCCCTATCCATATGTTTTTTCACTTTGTGCCATACTTGATGGGTACATTGGTGTGCATTCGAATTTTGTTTGATATTTAACCTTGACATCCTTTGACTTGTTGGGAGCTATAGAGCTCTTTGTAGTTTTGATCTGATCTTGATTAAGAGACTGTTTGGGTTTCTTATAAGTTGATGCGTGACTTGTCTGATCTCGAGAAGGATAAGAAAGTGAACGTGGACATTTAGAACTGATGTGAGAAATAACCATGGGCTTACCACAACCATTGATAGAAGAAATATGTGATGGATGAAAAGGATATGGTCCAAGAATTGAAGAAAATGGGCTACTGGGATGTGATCCATGGATAGAAGATGAAGTGCTACTAGGATGTGGCCCAAGAATAGAAGAAGAAGGGATACTAGGACATGACCCATAGATAGAAGATGAAGGGCTACTAGGATGTGGCCCAAGAATAAAAGAAGAAGGGATACTAGGACGTGACCCATAGATGTAAGATGATGGGCTACTAGGATGTGGCCCAAGAATAGAAGATGATGGACTACCCGGGGTGATCCATACCTAGAAGAAAAGGGGCTAGTTGGGCATGCCCCAAGAATAGAAGATAGTGGAATACTCAAAAATGTCCCACAAATAACATAGGGAGGGCTACTAGAAGGTGACCCACACCTAGATGAAGATGAAGGGATACTTGGCATTGACCCAAGAAGAGATTGTGATTGAGGAATTATGATCGACAAAGATTTATCAGTGATGGGAAGATATGCCATGGAGTTTCCTCACGTAATGAAGTATGTGAAGATGGAAGAATAAGAGGAGGATCAAGTTGCATGATCTGAGTTTCTTCTTCCATTTATTGATAAAGGAATAAACCTTTTCCTCACAATACATGACGCATCAAAGTCTAAAGAGAATCCTTTCTCGTAATTTGCTAAAGGAATATCTTCATAAGCTCCTATAAATTCCCTAATTATTTCTTCATTCTAAAAGAGATTAATCGGTATGAGTTGTTGAGTGACCACTAGGGGTTGATTGGAAGAAATAGGTGCACTTGGTGTGGAAGACTTAGAAGATGTTTGATGATGATTGATAGAAGAATATGACATGAGAGATGAAGAAGATGTTGAGCTAGATGTCTCGGGAGTAGAAGAAGGTTGTGTGGGCCTACCTATACGATGGTCTATTTTCTATAAATTAGTAGGATTAAGTCCAAAGTTTTCATATTGTAATGCATGCGTTAGTTTAGATGTTTGACTAGAAGGAATTTGAGTCACATGAATCTTTAAAGAAGGAAGACTTCATGGGGGTGATTGATGAAGAAGGTCCTGTGAAGAAGGCGAGGACCGTGATTCAAGAATCGCATTGGATGAATAATAAAAAGGGTCCTTTGAAGATAGAGAGGACCATGATTCAAGAATTGTATTAGATATTTTATTGGATGGATTTGGATTTTCATGTATCTTTAAAGGAAAAAGATGTCATTGAGGTGAATGATAAAAGGGGTCTTGTGAAGAAAGGGTGGACCGCAACGTAGGAGTCGAATTAGATGAATGATGAAGATGATTTTTGTGACACAAATATTTAGAGGAGTAGAAAATTGTTTAGGTGATTGATAATAGAGGTCCTCCGAAGAAGGGGAGGACCATGACTTAGGATTTGAATTAGATGAATCCAAATAGTAGTTTGGATCTGAATCATCAGAAGAATTAGAGGAAATATTTGGATTGGAATCCTTAGAAGAAGAGGAAATGTTTGTATTAGAATCAAAAGAAGGGTGGGGGGAACTCGAATAATAATTTGGATCAGAAATGTCCAAACCATACCATCGACTATGAGATGAAGGTGGGAAGCGGGTTACCCATATGGTCTATCTATCATGAAGAACCAAACGAGGTTTGGTCATGATACGAATATTTTGATTTGTACACCAAAAATTTGATTCCTTATTGTCATATGTATGAGGAAACTTGAGATAATTAGTCAGGTTTGGTGTCATTTTAAGAAAAAAATTCTAGACCTAGATAGTTTGATGGAACTCCTTCAAAGGGAGGAAAGTGACTTATCTATTTAGGAAGCATAATTAATACCAGCTAGACATTCCATAAGTATTGATATGCGTGTGTGATTTTCCAAAGAAGGTCTAAGGAAAATAGACATTGTGAAGATGTAATATCAATGAGATAAAAAGGGATTTTCCTAGAAAATAAGTTTTTGAATGAATAATCATAAGGAACAATCATGCAAGTGTGAAACACAAATCCAATCAACAAGGAAATACACCATATGAAAATGTGTGTGCAAAGTGAGTTTGATGCAAATATGATCAACACAATGTCAATATTTACGTCAAGCTCATAATGAACAAGGCGTAAATTTTAACAAAGGGTAGATATGACTCCCAATCAAAGGATACCATGATAAGTTCAACAACCAACAAGGCCAAAATGTTAAAGGGTGAGGATTACAAATGTAAGCCACGTAACCATACCAATTGGACACATTAATCAAGCTTCATGAAGAAGTGAGATATTAGTGCCAATGTTTGAAGAAAAATTGAGTCAAGGTATACTGAGGATGTGTTAAAATGTGCGCAGTGTAACACCACAATACGACACTTAGATCATGTTTACGAAAAATGTGACATAAGTATCTTAATTGTGTTGAGACAATGCAAATGAGGCAACACGTCAAAGGGAGATCAAATGATGAATCAATCCTAACTATGATGATGATCTTGAAATCAAGATCAAGTGGCCATCAAAGATATAAGGATGCATCCACACACTTTATATGTTTAACAACTCAGCTACAAACATGGATGAGCGTAAATGAACAAAAAAGTGGTGAACACTATCTATGACAACACTCCCGAAATATACCTTCTATTTCCTGGAATGGGAAACAAGAGCACAAAGGTGTAGATAAAAAGATGGAAATGAACTAAGCGTTACTTGGGAAGAGCTTCACCTCGTCTTAAGGTGAGAAAGAAGCTAAGCTAAGTGAAATGTCATCCAATTTCCATGATGAAAGGCACTTAGATCCAACTTAAGTGGATTCTTTTCCTTGTTCAAAAAATAAATTTCTGAATCCAAACAAGTTATGACTTCATGATGGCCAAGATTTGACAAAGGACTAGTAAAGTGGGCCTCAAAACAAAATGGCCTCCTTAATAAGATATCTCAACTAGGTGTTAGAAAGTCGTCCTAAGAGTGAGAATGATTTACCCAAAAAGACGCGATGACTAATTTGGGAGTATCTCATATTTTCCGCCCTTAAGTATAGTGGGAACTAATTTCATCTATCGTGTACTCTTGTTAGGGTCATGATACAAAAACTTTGTAACACTAACTCATAAGTAAAACTAGTTAAGTGGGTATGCAAGGTGCTTCTGTTTCATCCACAAGGTTACACGTCAGTGGACTACTTTAGGGTTCCTAGTACCACCCTATTATTGTATCTTAAGGTGTTATGCCAAAGGGGTTATGTTCCAACTAAGTGGATAGGGACGTACCCATTTCCAAACCCTGCAATACAATGTGATGAAGATTTTTTCTTTTTATCTTGTTTAATTTTGATGTGGTTTGCTTGAACACCTTTTAGCAACCTGTACGACAACTGTATTATTAATTTGACTTTTTTTATTCCACCTTTCTTTGACAAGTGTTTGTTTTTGTCCTGCACAATGGGTTTAGTAATTTTCTATAAAAAGAGAAAACATCATTTTGATTCTCAATATCATCCAAGGACGCAAGAGAAGAGCATACATGATGTTTCCAAAATCCAAGAAGATGCTAAATGAAAAAACACTTAATTCAAACACACCAAGTTAACTCATTCCAATTCAGATATTCTTAACAATTTCAAAGCATCAAAAAGACCTAAGAATCATTTCTGATTCCCAAGATCACCCCAAGGGATGCGAGGGAAGAGCATACGTGACCTTATTCTTATAAGCAAGAACATAAAGTCTATCTAGTCTAGAAAAATCATGTAAACATACCCTGCAAAAATAGGCATTAATTAGATAAAACCTGCAAAGAAGTTATCACCTTAACACCTTAATCTCAAGAAAATTGAAAGACACACATGCACCCCACTTTAGGTGTGTGTGTGCGGGTTAGGAAAGATGCGCCTCTATATTTTTCGACTTATAGTGCACTGTGCCACCCAAATGGTATGTGCGTTAGGATCAGGGTGTGTGCACCAAGGAGGTAAACAACAATATTAGGATATGAAAGAGCACATGTGCCATTAGATAGGTGCACGCGCCATGGTTAGTGCATGTATACCACAACCTATAAAAAATAGCGTTAGATTCTCGATAAAGTTCCCGCACCACTAGAAAAGTTTCGTGCCACTAGAGAGATGTTTGCACTGGGTTAGTGTGTATGCACTGGTCTGACAGGTTTTCCCATTGCAATGAAGGCATAGTACAAAATAGCATCTTTCCTAGGTTAGTGCGCCCATGCCCTGGTTAGGTATGTGCACCGAGGTTAGTGCATGTGTGCCAGGGTTGGAAAAAAAAGATTCAAGCTTCGACAATGCACCCGTGCCATCTAAGAGGTGCCTGTGCTGAATAAGTGTGCTTGTACCCCTGTTAGTGTTCCCGTGCCACTCTTGTGACCAAAGTACAGCAAAAACACAACAAAGCTCATAATACTTCAAATTTTAACAATTTAGATTGAAATTTGCAACAACCCATTAAAATGATAACTATAAATGAGAACCTACACATATAATACTAGCAAAAATCCCAAGAACTTAAACAAAATTTACTATATGTGCATATCAAAGGTTAGCCAAAAATAATATAATTCAATCTAAAAATGCTAAGGGACTAGGAACTTGTCCCACCGGACGTGCCAAATGTGTGCGTGTATTTTTGCTTAAGCTAAGTTAGATGAATAAGAACTAAAACCTAAATAGTTCTATAACAAAGCCAAGTCAAAATCTAGGCACCATCAAGATGAGAGCTAAACAAGATCAACACTAACCATAATGCATTAAATTTGAACCAAGATCAAAATAACATGCTAAAGTATTCAAAAAATCTACTTCTCTAGATTACCAACAAAAGAAAATGGACCTATGTAGACTCCATGGCAATCGAATTGCTTTTTTTGATCTTCAAGAACCTAGGAATCAGATTTCATCAAAGCTTGGCTACAAGACCCCTTTGACTATTCCCATATGACCTAAGAAATTGGCTAGAAAATGCAAGAAATGAGGCTTAGGTCTTCAAATGGTGCATTTCTCAAGAATAATAAAAATCTTATAGTCTATTTGCTATGTGCTTTTCTTTTGTCATCTCAAGGAATTTAGGTGTAAGTGTAAAGGTAGGAGGAGGGCTCTTTATATAGCCTAATGGATAAAGGAACCACTACATCCCTTTGCATGTGGGATAATATATATGTTGAGTTAGTTGTGGATAAGGGGCTTAGATAGGTTTGAATTAACTTTAGTAGGGTTTAGCTTGTTCTTTAGTGACTCATGTGGATAAAGGGGATCATTAATTAACCAAGATGATTTAATTAATAGATGTGCAAGCTTATAGAAGCTTTTAAGAGGACTATTAGCATGATTTAGACTATGAAGGGGATTAAATCAATTAAATATTTATTTATGGGTTAAATGAAAGGGGAAGCTAATTAATTAATAATAATTGATTAATTTAGATAGAAAGGAGGATTTATTAAGGGAATGTCATTAACTAGGGTATTTGTTGGATAGCCGACTTAATTAATTGTCGTAGTGTAATTAATTAACAATGATAGGAAAGAAAGAAGATCACTTTTGATGATATCTCTCCAATTTGTAGGGAAGGATATAATTAGCACAATTTAAGTATTTAAATTGCTCGGGCGTAATTATGGGTGTCTACATCTCCATTTGAATAATTCACGAAAAAATTTAATTACTGTTATTTCACTGAAGGAAAAAATTGTGGTCCTTAATTCATAGAACAATACGTTGAAGAAAATTATTAAGGATCATAATGGATCCAGATATATTGTTCAAGCTTAAATCTAATGTGGATCCCAATTTAGTTTCAAAGGGTGATATTCGGAAACAAGATATTAAAATTCTTGCTAGTATTAATGTCGCAACTAAAGATCTAACTAAATCAGGAGCACTAAAATATTATGCAAGAATAGAGGGAACATCATCAAATAAGACAATATTTTCATACATTGTATGACATTATTATACTAAGAATTGAAATATAAGTCTCAAATATCAATTGATATGTTTTTCACTTTTTAAAAAAAAATTGAAACAATGTCAATCAACACTTTATTATTATATTGTTTTCATAACATCTCTAGTGTTTAGTTTTTCATAACAATGTAAAGTACAAACTATGTGTTGAATGTTCTATTCATAATTAATTTTTTCATATCTTATTATTTTATTGTATTAAACAATTAAAAGGAATAAGAATACCGAAATTGTTTAATACAAAAAAAAAAATTGTAATAATTTCATATGAAATTTTTAAATAGGACTATATTTATAAAACTTGCCTCTTACCAAGGTAAAATCCTAAAAATGAGGGAGCTAAAATAATGTTTGAGTAATTTGTTTTTCTTTACGAAATTTGCATCTACTGTGTCAATAGAGCATCCACCTCCAGGTCATAATTAAGATCATATTTGTTTCTCGTTGTGTTAGTGACTCCTCTTCTATCCTGTAAGTGAAGTCCAAGTCACAATTCCCTTTCATAAGGAAATGCATCGACTAGATAATGTGAAACATACAATCTCAAACATGTATCCAAATTTTTATCCAACCTGTTTTAAAGTTGTGATTTAACAAAAGATAATGCACTAAAGAAATTTTCAAGTTCTATTGATCCCAAAATCATCATTTGGAAAATCTCATATAAAAATAATAATCGCTAATATTTTCCTATAGGACGTTGTTTGGATACTATTTTTTCCATTACCTTGTTATAGATTCATTTTGTGTTGGTTCATTTAGATGTCAATATTGATCAAGAATTGTAAGTGTAAATTTTTTGACTAAGCAGACAATTAATATTTTCACAAAATACATTTAATCTCAACTCCATTTATCTCGTATAGTCTTGTTGAAATGCTTTATCGTAATAGACATATAACTCACAAATAAATTACTTACAATTTATTCACTATGACCATCAATGATATTCTAGTGAATCCCATACTATAATCAAAGTGATTCCTCTATAACCCTCAAACTAGAAATAACCAACTTGTGAATATTCTATGTATTGCAATTTTATGTCATTTTATGGAATGTTACCAAATGATGTGTCCTTAGATTGTTTTCAAAAGTTTAGACATGAATACAAACCCACGATTTTTTGTCAACTACTATGACCTCATCAATAGATAGTGAAAAAAAATAATGCATTTTTTTAGTTTTTCTTTCAAATCCTCCTCAATAATCGCTAGACATTTCACAATTTCCCTAAAAAAATTTTTGACCAATGTGATTGTGGAAGATTAGGAAATCCGTTAATTTGAAATAAAACTTTATAATCCTGAAAATTAGAAATAGGTCTACCCTTTTTTAGAATATGGTAAATAGTTGAGAACTATATATTTTTGTGTCATAGATTAGACTGAAAAAAATTCCTCATTGAGTTGTAATTGTTCCTCCTTTCTCAAAAAATATTTTCTAGTGGTTTCTATTCATTTTCATACTCTTCAGCATATCTAAAATGCATGCTTTATTTTTAATTTTCCATTTGTGGGTTCCTTTTTTACTATCTACTTGTTTAACTACTACATAAATGTTTCCACAATGTTTCTCAATTATGTCCATCTTGAGTTTCATTTTTATCCTTTCCAAGTTTTTAGCTACAAATAATACATTTACATTTGGTTGGAGTATCATTACCTTTTCTGGTTGTACTAGTTCAATCAATGGATACTTAGCTGCCCATTCAAACTTAAAAGTACTCTCAATGGTCCATGTGTTTCTCTTTCTTCACATATATTTTTGGGTTTTATTATCACATGTAATAGGTGTTTGATCACACTGTGTAGAAATATCTTCAGTTTTTTGGATCTCATCAACATAAATGGGATTGTTTTCTATTCTCTTCCTTTTTGAAGAATTGGGAGTATGGTTCAAGCTGAAGTTGGTGTTTGATGACTAGAAATGTCTTCTCTTTTTACATATCATTATCAAGAATGTCCTCAAGTTGAGGCATATATTCAACTTATTGCATATCTATTTCTTGTTGCATCTCTAATGTAGGCACATAATCAACATTATCCTTAAGTGGAAGCATGTCATCATTAATGGGTTATGTAAAAAGGGTATTTAAAATTTGTATTATTAAGTATATTATTGGATTTTGTAATGTGAAAATAAATAATAATGTTTAATTATTTAGTTAATACACAATACCTGTATTTTATGTGTATGGAAGTTTCATTTTCTTGGCCCCTTTTTGGATGACTAAAATAAGATAAAAGATTCCTTTTTTATGATTTTCCTTCCAAATCTCGAGAAACAAAGGATCCCTAGCAAGAGGAAATGTCAACCAAATGGATGGAAAGCTAGGTGTCTACATTGTTACACATTTGAAGCACAAACTATGAAATCTAGCAATATGGGGAGGGTATCTGAAATATGCTACTGAGAATCTATAGAGTGTAGCTAGACATCAACGTTTAGCCAGTGTCTCAGAAATAAAATTGGGTGGCTAAATCATCCGGGAATCGAAATAAATGAATCGACATCACGAATATGCATTTAGGTGTTTGTGGTATAGTCGAGTGTCTATAAAATGTAACTGAACATCTAGAGTGTCCGGGCATCCAAGTGGCTAGGCATCGGAGAAAATAATCGAGTGTCTAAACTATGTTGTTGGGTCGTGCCTAGACTATGTTGTTGTTGAAAGAGTAGATGGTGATGTTTAATATGTATATGTGGGAAAATTTACTTGATGTATGTTTCAATGCATTGGTGATATATATGCATACATATGAAATTTATTATAAACACTAGTAGATTCGACCCACTAATTTAACAAAAATGAATTTTTTTAAACCCTATTCCGAGTAACTGATGTAAAATATTATATACAACTATTAAGTTTAAAATGATGCAAGAAAATAAACAAGTATGAAACCTTAAGAAAGAGATATAGAAATAATAACTTAGTTGATTTACGTATGATTTAGAAGTGCTTTGGACAGGAAAAGATGTTGAAAAAAATGTGAACAGTGTTTGCAAATACTCACGATAAATTTTGGAGCTCACGAACGATGTTGAAATGGGCACATGGGCATCGCAAACTACTATTGGGTTCCCATGACTACAGAAATAGAGATAATATGACTTTTATTTTATCACAAAAGTATCGTAAATATTCTGGTTGATATATTCTCGTGTTGCTCTTTGATCACCGATGGTACTGTAACTTCCAAAATATATATCACCCGTAAATACCACAAAATGGGGAGTCGGGCTAACCCCCGATGGTCACCCCAAGAGTGAACTTATAACCATGCCTTTCCCTAAATCTCAGACTCCATGTAGTTCTTGTGAGTGTGTGTGAGAACTATTCCCTAGGTTTCTCTTATGCAAGTGCACCTTATAGTGGATTGTAGCTAGATGTAGAAATGTAATAGAATCTATGAATCGAAAAATTAAATTCCCCTTCCTATTTTTTTCATGCATAGTTGCATCCATTTTCCTTTGAGTGGATTTCTATATGGATGCCTTTGGAGTGCTTTAGATGCCTTTGAATGCAAGCTTAGGTGATGATAGTATATGCTTAGTGTTTAGTCCTTAATTTTGAACACATAACTATGTATTTATATAATTCCCTTATTTTACTTTTTTAAGTGAAAACTGGAAGGCCAACCCATAAGTTAAAAATATGCCCAAAAGATAAAAGAGGACAAAGAATAATAAGTAAGATGGAAAAGGTTCGGGGATGCCAAGAGGGGAGAATGACACTTGGGTGCTCTGTACTAGCTAGAAAATGCCGGTGTCTAGAGCAATAAAAGATAAATAATTTAAATATTGACTAGGTTGTATGGTGGGTAAAACTAATAAAAATAAGAAACCAAAAACGTCATCAAATACTAGTTTTCTTGCTTAGGAATCACATGAATGCTAGTATGTATTTATGACCTAGAAATGTACCCAAGTGCATAATTTAGTTTTGGCATTTTTCCCACACTTTATGTTGTTGAGTGAATACTCAATAACATAAAGTAGATATAGGGGCATACTTGATAATCATGTAGAGAGCATGACACAAAGAACATACCGAGTGGACAAGTAGAGTGTGGAAAGTAGGAAAGGAAAGTGACCCTAGGGGTAAAGTATATGTGTTTTACTATGTTGTACCTATTTTTGGGCTTATTATTGTTTCTTCTTGTAAGGATGGACCTATAAAAATACTATTAAGAATGTAGTAAAAGTCTTGCATATGATAAATCAGAGAAAAGTGTGGATAAGTATGAAAAAGTATGTAAAAGTGTATAAGAGAAAAGTGCACACTTGATGTAGAAAAGTGTAAAAGGATAGAAAAATATCATGAAAATGTTTTTAGAACGAATTTTTTTGGGCCATCTCATGCCTAGTACAATTTTTGTGGGTGATATCACATTAACTACAGGTTTTGGGTGATCTCATGCCAAAGAGAAAGTCTTTGGGAGAAAATTCTCAGTATTACTCTCCTTCCATGACTCTACCCGATAAACACAACTACAGATGATGTGTCCCTTTTTCCTTGTTGCCCCTACCGTGTTATGAATGTACTAATTGAAATTAAGATTACATGCATTCCATTCTTCGGAGGACAAAGTGCACGATACTATAAAACTACTCAAGGCTTCTATGAACTATTTTGATCTAATAAACAAATTATATACTCTCGAAGACATTGATTTCTAGGGAGGCATAGGTTCTTGGGTGCTCTTGTCGATCCTAGGCATTAGTATCTATGTTTTGATTTAGACCCAAGTCCGATTCTAAGCCGAGTGTTGTTGTACTTGTAACATGTTCTACCATCCGTGTTCTATTGTAATGTGTTATAGCTCTAAGTTGTTATATGGGGTACGTTTTTCACCCAATGTATACACCCACCGTTTTGGGTGCATGCGACAACGATAGGAGCATTAGGACCAAAAGAGAGGCAGTAATGTTGATCTGAATTATATCCCTATAGGGGAAGGGATGTGCATGGTAGAAATCAAGGCACATGCAAAAAAAGTGTCTTGTAATATGTGTTAGTGTAATAAAATTATGTAATATAAATACAATTTAACAAGAAAGTGTGCGAAGAAATTGGACAGCAAAAAATTGGATTTCAAACATGGAACATTGCCTATAATGTCATGAGATAATCAGGTCCGAAGCGTAAAAATCATACAATAAGTGATTAAATAAGACATATGGCACAAAACTGCCTGCAAACAATGGAAAACACATTCAAGAAAAGTGTTAGTTAACCATGATGAAAATATTCGTGCAAGGAAAATTTAGCACATGAAGCACTCATTAGCATATTAAAAGATAAGAAATATGTCAAGGCATGTATATGTCAATCAAAAATAATGTGCTAGTAAGAATAGGAAGTAGTACGTAAATGAAACAATAAAGACTGTAGTGTGTGAACACAGTTGATGCTCTAGGATCCTCAATGGGACTGGTAAAAGGTACAACGTCAATAATCATTGTAGCATTTTAGGACCGTGTGAGAGATCTAAATTCACTCTGCAAGACCAAGTGAATGTGCATATGTATATAGAAAATATATTGACATAATAAGTATGTGTCTAGCATGGGAAACAAATTGTGCATGTAAATATCACCAAGCAAGAATAACTACAACCAATATATGCAATATACAGGTGAGTTTGAATGTGATGGTATGCGATGTGTAAAGATGGATAAGATAATTATGCCCCTAGTGGATCCGTATGAGCTAAGGTTCATTTATAAAAATACCCCTAAACAATCAAGAATGAACCATAGAATAAGATTATTTCATCAGAAATTGTTTGAACATGTGTGCTAGAAAGATAGATTGTGAAGCATTGAGTTTAAAGAGTGAATGTGGTTAGTTTCATTTCGAATTTATACCCTCATCAGTCGAGGATGAATCATTGAACTAGAGTGCATCATAGGGTAATGATGATACAAGGTGTGTATTAAGATGTGTAAGAGTAACTAAATGTAAAATGTGGAGCGTAATGTGTAGGCGTAGAGATCATAAATAAATTTTAATGATTGAAGGGGGCAAGAAAGTATGTTTCACCCCACGTGTGAAAAGGATAGTGAAGGGAAAGGGCCCTCCACCCAATTTCATAGGAGATAAACGCGTGTTACAATGCTCTAAGATGTTTGGTGTATGATAAGGATGATGTACACGTGAAGGGAACCTATGTTCTCAAAGAGGTGGTCAACACCTATGTGAAGTAGACCTATGAGGTAAAGGAGGTAGTGAACACCTATATGAAGGGCTTGCACAATGAGGGGACTTATGCGGATGGGATGGACTAGTGAACCTATGAGGAAAACAATGTCATGGAATAGGTAATGTGTGAATAGGAAAACTAAATGAAAAATACATAATAGATTTGAGGGATCTAGAAGACCCGGAAGCTGAAGCTAGTGGAAGAATTTTTTCAAGAGGAGGTAGAGTCAATGTTGGGCATGGTTGAACACCTTTTATAATGAAAACTTATTTTATTACAAGTGAACTTAATTCACATATGATCCTTGAAGGGAATATCTTGAGTGACGTGGAGCCAATGGAGACCTATGAACATGCCACAACCTTTGATTGAATATGCCACAACAAATTACACAAGCATATTAAGAGGCCCAACTTTAATGGGTGGATGGATGTAGCCAAAATAAATAGGAACTGGATAGGTGATAGAAAATATTGGAAATTTGATAGCCATAAGAAGAGAAATAGAGTATACACTAATAGGATACATTGGATACACCATAGTGTTGTTGACAATATATGAACCAATAGAAGCATTGATGTGTAAGGAATCGAACAAAATGTTTCATGATAATCGTGATCATAAAATGTAATAGCTAGTGGTGATGCATCAACAGAAGAAAAAAGAAAATCAAGGGGACCCGATGAAGGAGGGGGAACAACACGATATGTATGATTACTCGAAGCATTAGTAGCTTGTGTTTTATGCTTAGGTAAAGGGCCATTAAATATTTTGATCTTTTTTTATCATTGACCAATTTAGAAGAGGATGGTGCAATTAGCTCAAACGAATTCATGTCAATAATATATTGAATGGCATTCATGAGTTTGAAACAATTATCGGTAGGATGTATAATGCATTAATAATAGTCACATTTAGATTTTTCATCATGATTATGGCCATGAGTGTGAGATGGATCAAGATTGAGCAGACATGGAAGAGTGATTAAATTTATTTCAATGAGTTGAGGCAATAGAAAGCAAGGTGCATATGGTAACTTGGTGAAACTACACTTTGGAGGTTTCCTTTAAATCCTTCCAGGGAGGAGAGATGGCATTAACAATTGCTTATGCTTCAGTGGGATTAGGAGATGTCTTGAATGTTGATTTATCTTGAAACATTTTTGAAGAAAATTAAGGAGAATCATTATACTTGAGTTCTCCCATAGAGACAAGTTTTACTTCATACATCTTAAACGTATGGCATAATTGGTCAAATGACACAATCAGAGAGGTCTCAAATTTGACACTCTCCTATAGTGGTGGTAAATAGTTCCAAATCAGAAAACACATTTTTCATCATGGCTAGATTATTCTTATAACATAGTACATGTTCTGCTAGATGTTTGTTAGGTCATTGTTTAATTTGAGTAAGTTACGCATAAGAGATATTAGTGCCAATATTGATTGAAAATTGAGAAAGAATAGTATTGGTTAAATGTGTGAAATAATTTTCCAAATGAAAAAATATATCATAAATTTAATGCATGGAATAATCTGAAGACTATAAAGAAATATCTTTACTAATATTGTCTGATGATCTGCATAATATATACATGCCATATGAAAAATTTGCGAGATGTTCTTGAATGTCACCATGGCCATTGAAAGTGGGTGGATTAGGGGTGAATAAATTTATAGGAAGTGAGTAACTATAAATGGTAGGTGAAAACGAAAATGAACAAGTAAGGAGGAATCAAGATATGGAGAGGAGCATGAAGTAGCCTCCAGAAGTTGATGGATTTGAACTTGTAGATCCTTATATAGAAAAGCTTGGTCTTGTCTTCTAGAAGAAGATAATTTCCAAGTGTGAAAAATAAGGGGTGGAGTGAAATGGTTGGTAGGAGTAGGAATAGACATGGGAACAATAGAAGTAGGTGGAAGGGTATAAGAAGGAGGTTGTGTTGTAATAGGAATAGAAGTAGTATTAGAGGTGGGAGATTTAAGCTCAACTAAGATGGTGGGGTACTCACAAACAATGAATAAAATCATATCTTTGTCTTGTAGATGTTTATCAAGATAAGAATTAATATCATGAAGGTCTTCATCAGTAAAGGGTGGATAAATTTCAGCCATGTTAAGAAGATGATAATATGCCTAGAAGCTAGGTTGGGTTCAAACGATGGGTTCACAAAATGATTTAAAAAATCTCGATATTTATTAAACCCTATTGAAGAGTAACTGATGTAAAATATTATATACAGCTTCCAAGTATAATATGATGTAAGAAAATAAGTAAGTATGAAACCGTAAGAAAGAGATATAGAAATAATAACTTAGTTGAATTAAACCTGATCTAAAAGTGCTTTAGACTAGGAATACTATTGAACAGGAGGTGAACAATGTAGTGAATACTAAGGATAAATTTTGGAGCTCACGAACAATGTTATACATGTGAACTCATGGAAGGAAAGGGGCACTTGGGTGCTAGAGACTACTACTTGGTTCCCATGATTTGTAAAAATAGTTAGAATCTAATTTTTACTATGTCACACAAGTGTCTCAAATATTCCATGTTGATCATTTATGTGTCACTCTTTGAGCATCGAGGGTACTTGTAATTTTCAAAACATATATCACCTACAAAATCCCACAAACCACATCAAATCCAAATAATATGTACAATAGGGAGTTAAACTGACCCTAGCAGTCACCTCGAGAGTGAATTTACATCCGATCACTTTACCAAATCTCATAATCCATGTAGTTATGGTGAGTGTGTGTGAAAATGATGCTCTAGTATTCCCTTGTGAAAGTGCACTTAATTGATGGATATAGCTAGACATAGCAATGTAATCGAATGCGTATATGGAAAAATGAGATTTCCCTTCCTCCGATGTATATACAGAGTTTCAGGTTGTTGTTCCTTGAGCGTATTTTCATATGGATACCTTTATAGTGCTTTAGATGCCTTTAGGTTCAAGATTAGGTGATTATGGTATATTTTTGTGCTTAGTCATTGATTTTTAAGACATAACTATGCATTTATATGATTCTCTTGTTTTAATTTCATAATTGATAAATGGAAGGCTTGCCGTACGTGAAAAAATTCCCAAAAGGAGTGACTAAGATGGAAAAGGGTTTGGGGCACCCACAGTGATAGGGCGCATGTGCACTCCTGTCTAGGATGGGTCTTTGGTGTCTGAACCATAAAACATAAATAATTAAAATAACAAATGGGTTGTAGGGTCTCATAAGACTAAATATAAAATAAGAAACAAAGTTAAGAGGCCAAAAATAGTTGTCAATTACTAGTTTTCTTGCTTATGAATCATATGAATGCTACTACGTATTTAGAACCTAGAATTGTACCCAACTACAGATTTAGTTTCCACACCCACAAAAGTTACTTGCACCAAAAAATTTAGGCGAAATACTACTCCTGGATGACTCAAAATTTCCAAAAAAATTGAAACAATATAAATATTCATGAATTAGCAAAGAATCACCACTATAACTTTCCCTAGACCCAACTGTAAGGTTTTCTTCCTTTATCCCTATCCGGATCCCCTTTTAGTTTCAATATCTAGTAATTGTAGTTGTAAACTAAGAATCCATATGATTTCTTACATTATTGATTTTAATTTTCTATCTAATATATGAGGATTCTTACTAATAATAAGATTAAATTATACTATGTAATGTCAAGATATGAAAATATTCCTTATATGGAAAAGAAATAAAAGACGTGAAATAACCATCGCAATATGAAGAATTTTAAAAATTCATGATCTCTAAAACCAAAGAATCCATCTTTCCTACCCCCTTTACTCCTCTTTTAAAATTATAAATCACCTAAATTTAGTTACTTTAATTGAAGGATTAAGGCTTTTGATTCTGAAATTTCGTTTACAAAAAAGTAAATAAGAGTTTATGCTCCGGATAAAGAACTCCACGAAGAAGCATGAAGATGACAGCATACAAATTTTATTTCTAGTGGTTTTCATATACAACATACCCAAAAATAAATATTATTTTCTTTCCACTTCCGAGATGCTATTGGTTCAAGATAAATTTTATATTCTATGATCCAAGGACATAATGATGAATGTCAAAATATGAAAGCTATACGAGAAAAAACCCCGAAAAATAAATGGGTGATGGAAATGTCAAAGGTTTTGTAACTAATAATTAAACTTGAGGGAGCATAAAATCATAAGTGGAATATTGCAATAAAGAATGGATTTAATTGAGGATTAGTATAGGGGTGCTGAAAATCCTTAGAGAACCAAAGTGATACTCTTCTTTTTATGGGTAGGTACATATGAACCATGTGCCATGTTTCTCAATCATTGGAAGGAGAAAAGGTTATGGACTGAAACTAATAGATATTAGATACTTTGAATATTTCCCATAAAGGAAGGAATCAATGATGAGTATTTCCACATAAATTATGTATTATGGTTTCTTTACATCATTTATTTCATCCACATTTGTGGCTGATACTTGATGTGTGTTAGGTACAACAACCTAGAATCCAATTTGGAAATTCATATAAACATAATTAATGTTTAAGGCATCAGAAAAGGAGAATAAGTTTTGCACACTTAGGTCCTCCTTCAATTATCCAACTCATCCAGGGTTATAAGGAGAGGGAATATTTTATTTTGAAGATTATAATTATGTTCATTAGTTTTCATAATTTTCTTGCATCAATATAGTTTTCAAAAATGGATTCATCCATAATTACTTTTTAACATTACAAATTCAATAATGAATATAATGAAATGTTATTTGTGATTAATTCAAGGCCTAATTTTTATTTATATATATGTGATAGTGTCTACTTTTAAATTTTTTTTTTGGTCAACACAATGAAGAATTTTTCATTGACGATTTATTTCTATTATTTACAGTGAGTGATAGGTTGTCGATAAAAACAATCACATGTTGGGTCTCTCCACTTCTAGTGTTGATAATTGAATATACAAAATTTTGGAATTCAATTCATGCACTTCTCACACCCATTCCATGGCTCCAATTTATTTGACTTAGGATATATGTGCTATTTGTGCTCCACTTTATCATCTTGACCATGCTCACATAATTCACATTAGTGCAAATCGCACTTAAAGGTGATAAAAATTAAAATCCAATGAGCTCTAGGTTTGAAATGTAGCCATAATGTTGGATTTTTCTAGCACTCTATAACCCCTTTTTTTTTAGTTTCTAGATTGAATAATTACATGAAACATGTGATGCGTGAACAATAAAAATGGTTATGCCCCTCCAAGTAGCTATTCATATGAGTACAAGGTTGAAGTTATCTTTCAATCAAAAAAATTAGAATAACTTTGATAGTTGTTATGGTTTTATATTGTTGTTATTTTTGTGAGGTGATATATTTTTTTGCCTTGATAAATTAAAAATATGATCCATAATAAGGAAAAAACAAGAAGAGATTATTTTTAGGGTGGTGCACATATATGATGAAATAATTATTGTGTAACATGAATAATCTACGAGGTTATTATTGGCTACTTAATTACAGGGATGAACTTTTCATTTATAAAATTTTGTAATTGTTTGAAGAAAATAATAAACAAGATTTATTATAGTGTGTTCAAATTGTAAAACTCTTGACCAAATTGCACATTTGGTATTAGACAAAGTATTCTCTCTAATGGAAGCATAATAATTTTTAAGGAGCATCTTCATAGTTTGAATTCTTACCATAACTTTATGAGTTAATTTTTGATGAAAATGTTTAGTGTAATTGGTATGAATTTTTAGCAATAGGAGTTTAATTTTTTTGAGTGGTGTAGAATTAGAAGCTTTTGCAAGTTCAACAAAAGATGAAGAAGAATATTGAGAAATCCTATAAGAAAAATACCAATATATAGCGATGAATAAAATTAAAATATTTTACTCATCGGATATCGATTAATGTCTTATTCTTTTGGAAAGCTAAAGAAGAGACATAGAACTCATATTTTTACATTGTCTTTAGAGTATTCTTGTAGATATGGTGAAAATTCTATCAAAGATACATTTTTAGTGGTTGGAATTTCACATTTGGAAATAAGAAGAATCGAACTATTTAACAAAGAAAGAAATCAAAAATAAATTATCATCTAAACTACAAATTTGTCACATGTGGAGCACTCCAAGAAGCTACGAATATTCAAAGAAAAAGGAAACACAAATGTCATCTGTGATTGGTAGATTTTTTTATTCACATTTTAAGACAAATGTTTCAATCTCCATCAAAAGATAGGGTTGGTTTAGTATTAATTTATGTTTATTTGGTCATTGATTATTTATGTCTTCTAAGATGTGTGTAGTGCCCACATTTTACACACCCAAATACAACAGTAAAATACCAGGATAATTTTTTTGACTTACATTGCTCACTACACACAACACAACATGGGCTTCAAGTACAAAACTCGACTCACATACGAAAATCACAAAAATCATCGACTCACATAGACACACAAAAACGACATAGGCATGCTGACACTACACTTTTCCCAATGGAAGGTTACTAGTAAAGACCCAACCACAAGAACATGGCTTCAGGAACAGCGAACCCACAACACATCATTTCCTTAAATGTATTTTTGGTTAAAGTTAACATTCCAAGGACATTATGAGCAAGGATAAATTTTCTCGTTTGTCCACCTACATTTTCTTAAGTTTATTCCGCGGTTGAAAATACAATTCGACCTTCTCAAGTTGGCTTCTTATACTTTATATAAATTTCCATAACTGACATACATATTTGGCATAAATCAAATTGCATACAAAGTACTTAATTATCTTATTATTATGTAAAAATATTCTTCTCCAACGTTTATTTGATGTCTACAGTTTTACCCTTACAACTCAAGCGAAAGTGACTTGATGTCCAAAATGCAATAAAAGGATTTGACGGAGATTTAGATACAGGGTAGCTTTTCACCAAAAATATTTCTCGATTCACACTATATTTATTTCCCTACCATTGTTATTATAATTTGAAAACTTATTAAATTCCTATAAGATATATATATATATATATATATATATATATATATTATCTTTTGTTTTCTCAAAGTTTGGTCGCACCAAGGTAACTTATATTCTTTGCAACGCATGATAAAGTTTAATTAAGTTATAAGGACTCCAAGATTGACCTTAATCCTAATCTCCAATCTCGTGTGCAGCATTTATATAATATGCTCTTACATCGCACTAAGATCTCGTTCTTAGCGTTGTTTTGAAATCAGGAGTTACATAAGTATTTGACTAACATCTTGAAGGGGTACATGACTGGAAGAATTGTAACTATACATGAACCACGTTCAAGAAAATACCAAGATGTTATTTTGATAGAAACCAAGGTAGCACCGTTGAATCGTTCCTTCGAACAATGACTCATAAGGTGACTTCTAAGGTGGTCTTCAACACTCAACCTGGTGTCGGACCTGAAGAGAGGACATTCTTCTCGCGATTACCAAAACTAGAAGGAAACCGCATACTCTAGGTAGGTTGGACCATGTCATTCCTAAAATATGGGTTCATGACAATGTTGCTAAACCTAATGACTATGATGGTAAATCCAACTAGGACTTTTATTTACCTAACCTAGGACGTCTCATCGAGTGTAAAGTTTAAGGTTGTCCTACGGTCTTAAATTTATTATATGGTAAAAAGATCACACATGCAAGCAAGTTATGCATGAATATTTATTAAGGTTGAGTATTTCCATTAAAACTCTTTATTATGTTTGCAAGGTAAGAAGGTAACCCAATAATTAATTTAACCGTTTATTGAATACGGAGAAAGTACTACAATATATTAACTTCAATTTCAATTTACTACGTATAAATCAAACCCTTTTTGCCATACACAACTAAGAAACAAATTAAACCGGTGATTAGATGCACATTTCCTAAGTTATTCCTAAAACTAGCATCTCACGCATATTAAAAAATTTCAATTATAACTTTTTTTTGTAACAGGAGACTACATTAAATAGTTATTCATTTTACAAAGACCTATAAAAATTACATTTACAATAATTAAAATTACACATCACCTTTTTTGTCATCATTCTTCCATCTTACAAAACCCACGTGAGCATGATATTAGCGATAAATCACTGGCATGGCATCCACCCTAATCAATCATAATTATCATTTTTAAGTTTCCCATTTACATCTAACAATAATTACAATTTGTAATTGAAATAACAAAAAAATTCTAGAAACATGTATTCATTGCCTTTCATTTTTCTTCATTTTATAAACCCAGGAGAGAGAAAGAGAAAGGAAGAGAGAGAAAACATCATTTTGTCAAAAGTTCCAATACACACAACAAGTTTCATTATAGTGTTTTAAATAGTTATTTACGTGTGTTAAAATTTTCTAGGGTGATTTGGCAACCCTACGAGGGTCCGCAACTTTCTACTTTTACATTTTCTCACTAGCTACAAAACGTACAAAACGGGCTCGAAGGCTAAGAAACTACTTCCAAAGGTTATCTTCCAATGAACACGCACACCATGAATAACTTTCTACGTGTCCCTAGATATACCAAGAATTCATAGCAACTGACAAAATTGAAAAAGAGCGAACGGTTTGCGTTTGGCAATTAGTTCTTCATGGCCACCGGTAGTTCGAAATGACAAAAGTTAGCTCAAGTGCCCAGAAAACCACATCCATAACTGACGTTTGATGGAGAAGCACGCAATGAGACATCTCCTACTAGTTCCCCTATATAAAGAGAATTCATCAGAGTCAACGGGACTGAGAACTAGAAAACCATGTTCAAACAATGACAAGTTTTTGGGTGACAAGATGAAATGGACCAGGTTTGACCTCGTCAAATTATGCCGACCGGGTCTACAAAGGGCTTTGCCAAACTATCTCAAAAATTACTCTATCTTATGTTGAATGTTCAATGCATTTGTCTAGTATAAATTCTATATGTTTGCAAAGATGGAACGTGATTTCTCTTTTCGGGTTTCAAATGGTGGTCCAAAATGAAAGCCAACTTTCTAGTTTTAACAACTCTCTACTGTTGTAAACCGATGTAACAGGGCTCCTATAAGAGCATCAAAAGGATTTCATATGATCATTTCCAGGTCAAACCAAAAATCAAGGTGACTCCTCGTATACCAAGGTACATGAATGAAACTTCACATCTCATTTCCAGAGTTGCGAAGGGTACTTAGTGAGTCTCCGAAAAATGCAAAATTTAACCATTTTAAGCAGGAAGAAGGTCAACTTAATCAATGGGGAGTCAAATTCGTCTGGTCAATAAAATGATATTGGAGTGATCAAGAAGGGTAAGAGTTTTCTAGATTAGTTACATTTTCTAGCATACATCTAGCTTATGCACAAAATGGTATTGTTGAAAACTCCATTGGAACATTCCAAGAAAAATACGGTTGGCGGTTTGAATTTTCCAACAGAGTGAGTAGTTGCTTGTGTGTTTCTAAAACCTTTTGAAACAGTTCCATTAAGTGTATAACTTGCAATTATGACATTCCATGAGACAACGTTTCTTTGAGGCATTTTCTCAAATAGTTGACTTGCCTTGTGTAAGCTTCCGCCATTTGCATACTTGTCTACTAGCGCATTTTTTCAACTAAAATCCTCTACCATTATTCCGTGACAATTGTTCGAGGCCTGCTCTAGAGCTCCCATTTTGACAGAGGCTGCGAGGATGCTACGACAAGGTTGTGCAGTCTGGATTTACACGTACCAATTGCATTTTATTGAAAGTTTCCAAGGCCTTTTCAACAAACTCATTTTATTTTTTTATTTTTTCACATCTTGCAATCATTGCAGCCCCTAAACCACATTCCTTTCAGGCATTGTCGAACAGCTCGCATGCCTCCACATTTTGCATATGTATCTGGTCAGGGCACTTATAACTAAAACACACAAAAGAAAACCCTTCTCCACAATGCTTTGATGGACGTCCATACTCTGTTTCAAGAGCTCTATTTTGGCACAGGCAGTGAGAATGCTGGCAAAGGTTGTGGGGTGTGGTTTCAAACCTGCCAACCATATTTTGCTTGGAATGTTCCAATGGAGTTTCAACAATACCATTTTTTTAAAAAATTTGAAGTATGCTAGAAAATGTAAACTATTGGTTGGGCCCCTTCACATTGAAAATGGTCAAACAACATGCACCGCCTTATGAGGTACCCACGTCCTCTAAATGCTGCAATACACGCCTTTCCAGGGAATTTGTCTCATTCTTTCATTTGGTCAAGCACTGCAAACAATGCCCCCTTCAGCATTTGCAAACTACACATATGACAACATTCCTCTGTCCCTTTTTTTTGCTTGACAGGTGTCCACGTAGGTTATGGACTCATTTTTATACAGGCTAGGAGGATGCTACAAAACCAAGTTTTCATGGCTGCCCCAACAGCCAAAACGTCCTCCATCATGCCTTCTCCAACCCCTGGTGGGTGCGTAGAGCAGATCTGGAGCTTCCTCCCTCCATGGCGGTGGCTTCTCCCCACGACCAGACCATAAAGATACAAACCAACAAAAAAAAAAAGGAAAATAACAAAGTGGAGTCCGAGCCCTAAATCCGCCTCACAAGAAAATCACGGCATTTTTAAATTTTAGTTCTTTTATTTTATTTTTATTATTATTTTAAAAAAAACGGAGGCATTACATTCTCCTCCCCTTAAGAAAGCATCGTCCTCGATGCGACATACAATGAAGAAGGAGAAATGGTAAACAAAAAGGAATGAATAAGGCGAAGGCACATGCTAGGGTTAAGATTTCAGACACAAAGGCATAGTCACGGGGTGGCCCTAGGAACAATAGGTAGAAATTTCAACTTTCAAGGTTATGTGAGAATTGACAGTTCTCTCTTATTCGTTATTTCATTAATCTCTTTCCATTAACATTATTCTTAATTCAAGTCCTTTAGCATTTCATTGTTGCATAACTTTAGTTATTTCATTCCTGTGGGTTCCCATCATGAACTACAGTCACAACACCCTACCAGGGTCATACACAACACCAAATTTTCACAAGCATACCTTTACATACTTTCACAACCGTAACACATCACAAGGGTTTCACTGACAACCATCGAGTGACAACAAGTAGACCACATAACAATTAATTTCCAATAATTATGCCCTAGACATATATCTAGTACACACATATGACTGACAACCTAGGTCAACACGCTGATACATATACAACGGGTATCACATGACCCAAAACAATTCATGACTATAACAACATAGTTCCAATCCAATATCCAAAATTCCATACCAACCAAGGGGAGAGTCAAGCCTCATACATAACCAGGTGTCAAGAATACTCACACAGGTATACATAACTCACTATACCAACTCCCCACATAACAAGACATCATGAAACAAACCCTAGATATCTCCAAAAGTACCAGGTAAAACTCCATATATCTCCTGAAGTATCATAAAGCAACTCCATATACTCCCCAAAGCATCACCAGATAATCTCCATATGCCTCCCAAAGAGAAGGAAACATAGTGTCAAAACCAAGTCAGGTCACTCAACCATAGAGCCCCATCAAGAATATCGGGTCACTCAACCATAGAGCCCCATCTCCTTTCTCCTTTTAATGAGGTCGGGTCACCCTATGGCCCTAGGCACATAGAGCCTGTCACCCCCAACCCAAGTGACATAATAACTCGTGGTTCAACAACATGCTAATTATCTATAAATCCTTGGGCGTACCCCCCATATAATGAAGTAGGTCCATAGGTTCAACCACTCCATGGTTAATCCCATGACCCTATTCCAACACATTACAACATTAGAACCAGCATAACAATCCATTCAAATGCCAAGTGGAAAAATCAAAAGCCTTGGGCTAGGCTACAAATCTTTCAAATATGAAAAGAAAGTTTTAAAACCAAGAAAAACAAATGGCTAATTAGCCTTGGTTAGTGCAAAATCCAAATGTTAATGCAACAATCAAATAAATGCCCAAAATATAAGAACATATCAATCAAGAAAATGGTTGGTTCTAGCTAAAAGAGAAAGATTAATTTACAAATAAAATATGAAATGAGAAAATAGCACATCACAATCACTATGTGGCCTCATACCGCCACCAAAGGGGTACTCATCGAGTTGCTGGCACTCAGACATCGAGCCTCATCTCATGAAAATATACATGTAACCAGAAATGAGTATACCAAATAATGTATCTGTCATCATCTCTACCTAAATCATAACTCCAAACTCCCACAAGGATCAACATAGTCAAAATCACATAGGATTATTCAATGAACAATCCCATAGGAAAAAGCAAGAAACTCTAGTCGCATAAGTTGAGCCTAAGGTGGTGCACACCCATAATATACTGAGCAAGCTCGAAGTATACTAAATAGATAGAAGTGGATTTTCAGTTTATATAAGACTCCACTTCCTCACTCATGTAATCGTCTCAAGATTATGAAAACCTGGTCCACGCCTCCTCTCTCCACACATACACTCTTGACAATTCATCCCCTTAGGGTCGTCTAGTGTAGGGTCCACGACATACACATAACTACATCACTAACACAATGGTAATTCACACACAACAACCATAACGTATTACGCATGGTATATATATATATATATATAGGGTATAACACAATCACTACTTTCATGGGTTACGATACATCACATTACCACATCCTGCACCCAAGGTGCAATCACTGTACGCTAGGGATCATACTCACCATATGCCCCTAAATCACGATATGAACCATCACATATTACATGAATTATATGCATGAGGAACACAATGTCTAACATTATGGCATATAGTCATTTGCAAAACAACACGACAAAGCACACAACTAATCACAATACTGTGATGACATCACGATAAACTGAAATTCACTTTACATCAATCTCTTCATGCAATACATCACTACATCTTCACATCACATAAGGTCAAAATGCTTCAACACCCGTAACTCACAATATCATTCCTTTCACAAAAAACAAGGCAATACATCACACACAGATTCCTTATTGAATCCACAAAAAGGAGAGTCAACACTCTCATCAAAAGCACATCAACATGACAACAATTATGCACTAAGTGACATGCACCACATGTGCTTCCATAAGGTCACAATCACGACATAGTTTCACATAACAACATATATCACATTACTCTTCCATTATCCACCACCATCATGTAGAATCATCACAACTCCAATCTGTCCCAGAGGTTCAAGAGCATGAACCTTGACTCTGATACCATATGTAGTGCCCACATTTTACACACCCAAATACAATAGTAAAATACCAAGATAATTTTTTTTTACTTACATTTCTCACTACACACAACACAACATGGGCTTCAAGTACAAAACTCAACTCGCATACGACAATCACAAAATCATCGACTCACATAGACACATGAAAATGACATAGGCATGCTTGACGCTACACTTTTCCCAATGGAAGGTTACTAGTAAAGACCCAACCACAAGAACATGGCTTCAGGAATGGCAAACCCACAACACATCATTTCCTTAAATGTATTTTTTGTTAAAGTTAACATTCCAAGGACATTATGAGTAAGGATAAATTTTCTTGTTTATCCACCTACATTTTCTTAAGTTTGTTCCACGGTTGAAAAATACAATTTGACCTTCTCAAGTTGGCTTCTTATACTTTATATAAATTTCCATAACTGACATACATATTTGGCATAAATCAAATTGCATACAAAGTACTTAATTATCTTATTATTATGTAAAAATATTCTTCTCCAACGTTTATTTGATGTCTACAATTTTACCCTTACAACTCAAGTGAAAGTGACTTGATGTCCAAAACGCAATAAAAGGATTTGACTGGAGATTTAGATATAGGGCAGCTTTTCACCAAAAATATTTCTCGATTCACACTATATTTATTTCCCTACCATTGTTATTATAATTTGAAAACTTATTGAATTCCTATAAGATATATATATATATATATATATATATATATATATATATATATATATATTTTTGTTTTCTCAAAGTTTGGTCGCACCAAGGTAACTTATATTATTTACAACGCATGATAAAGTTTAATTAAGTTATAAGGACTCCAAGATTGACCTTAATCCTAATCTCCAATCTCGTGCAACATTTATATAATATGCTCTTACATCGCACTAAGATCTCGTTCTTAGCGTTGTTTTGAAATCAAGAGTTACATAAGTATTTGACTAACATCTTGAAGGGGTACATGACTGGAAGAATTGTAACTATACATGAACCACGTTCAAGAAAATACCAAGATGTTATTTTGATAGAAACCAAGGTAGCACCGCTGAATCGTTCCTTCGAACAATGACTCATAAGGTGACTTCTAAGGTGGTCTTCAACACTCAACCTGGTGTCGACCTGAAGAGAGGACATTCTTCTCGTGATTACCAAAACTAGAAGGAAACCACATACTCTGGGTAGGTTGGACCATGTCATTCCTAAAATATGGGTTCATGACAATGTCGCTAAACCTAATGACTATGACGGTAACTCCAACTAGGGGTTTTATTTACCTAACCTAGGAGGTCTCATCAAGTGCAAAGTTTAAGGTCATTCTACGGTCTTAAATTTCTTATATGGTAAAAGGATCACACATGCAGGCAAGTTATGCACGAATATTTATTAAGGTTGAGTATTTCCATTAAAACTCTTTATTATGTTTGCAAGGTAAGAAGGTAACCCAGTAATTAATTTAACCGTTTATTGAATACTGAGAAAGTACTACAATATATTAACTTCAATTTCAATTTACTATGTATAAATCAAACCCTTTTTGCCATACACAACTAAGAAACAAATTGAACCGGTGATTAGATGCACATTTCCTAAGTTATCCCTAAAACTAGCATCTCATGCATATTAACAAATTTCAATTATAAATTTTTGTAACAAGGAGACTACATTAGACAGTTATTCATTTTACAATGACCTATAAAAATTACAATTACAATAATTAAAATTACACATCACCTTTTTTCGTCGTCATTCTTCCATCCTGCAAAACCCACGTGAGCATGATATCAACGATAAATCGCTGGCATGGCATCCACCCTAATCAATCATAATTATCATTTTTCAGTTTCCCATTTACATCTAACAATAATTACAATTTGCAATCGAAATAACAAAAAAGTCCAGAAACATGTATTCATTGCCTTTCATTTTTCTTCATTTTATAAACCCAGGAGAGAGAAAGAGAAAGGAAGAGAGAGAAAACATCATTTTGTCAAAATTTCCAATACACACAACAAGTTTCATTATAGTGTTTTAAATAGTTATTTACGTGTGTTAAAAGTTTCCAGGGTGATTTGGCAACCCTACAAGGGTCCGCAACTTTCTACTTTTACATTTTCTCACTAGCTACAAAACATACAAAATGGGCTCGGAGGCTAAGAAACTACTTCCAAAGGTTATCTTCCAATGAACACGCACACCACGACTAACTTTCTACGTGTCCCCAGATATACCAAGAATTCATAGCAACTGATGGAATTGAAAAGAGCCAACGATTTGCGTTTGGCGGTTAGTTCTCTGGGGCCACCGGTCGAAATGACAAAAGTTAGCTTGAGCACCTCAAAACTACATCCATAACTGACGTTTGATGGAGAAACACACAATGAGACATCTCCTACTAGTTCCCCTATATAAATAGAATTCATTAGAGTCAACGGGACTGAGAACTAGAAAACCATGTTCAAATGGCGACAAGTTTTATGGAGCGACAAGATGAAATTGGACCAGTTTGACCTCGTCAAACTGCGACCGGAGGCCTACAAAATGGCTTCGCCAAACTATCCCGAAAAGTTCTATTTCCTATGTTGAATGTTCCATGCATTTGTCTATTATAAACACTAGAGGTTTGCAAAGACGGAACATGATTTCTCTTTCCGGTTTCAAATGGTGGTCCAAAACAAAAGCCAACTTTCTAGTTTTAACAACTCTCTACTGTTGTAAACCGGTGTAACAGGGCTCCTATAAGAGTGTCAAAAGGATGTCATATGATCGTTTCACGTCAAACAAAAAATCAAGGTGACTCCTCGTATACCAAGGTACACGAATGAAACTTCACATCTCGTTTCTAGAGTTGTGAAGGGTACTTAGTGAGTCTCCGAAAAATGCAAAATTTAACCATTTTAAGCAGGAAGAAGGTCAACTTAATCAATGGGGAGTCAAATTTGTCAGGTCAATAAAATGATATTGGAGCGATCAAGAAGGGTAAGAGTTTTCTAGATCATTTCGAAGCGAGGGTGATAGATCATGGTTTAAAGTAGACGAGTTAAAAAGACTTCGAGAGTTGCGACACGACACTTTATTGTTTTACAATGAGTTAAAGGGACATTTAACTATATTAAAAGTCCTAATGATTTAAAATTCTATTTAATTGCAAAAGAGAACTAAAACACAAGAATTATGAGAGGTAAGGGAAGAAGGACCATGCCTGGAGAACAAAGTTGGTCAAAGCCACAAGCCTTGGTTCAGATCTTGCTTGGGCACTTTGTCAACCAGTTCACGAGCATCCTCAGCTCCACCACGTCACACCAACTTCCCGATCACTTGAAGTTTTCCAATAGAGTAAGTAGTTGCTTGTGCATTTCTAAAACCTTTTGAACAGATCCATTAAGTGCATAACTTGCAATCCTGGCATTCCATGAGACAACATTTCTTTGAGGCGTTTTGTCAAACAGTTGACTTGCCTTGTGTAAGCTTCCGCCATTTGCATACTTGTCTACTAGCGCATTTGCAACTAAAAATCCTCTAACATTATGCCTTGATGGTTGTCCGAGGCCTGCTCTAGAGCTCCCATTTTGACAGAGGCTGCGAGGATGCTAGGACAAGGTTGTGGAGTCTGGCTTTACACGTACCAATTGCATTTGCTTGAAATTTTCCAAGGCCTTTTCAACAAACTCATTTTATTTTTTTATTTTTTTCACATCCTGCAATCATTGCAGCCCCTAAACCACATTCCTTTCAGGCATTGTCGAACAGCTCGCATGCCTCCACATTTTGCATATGTATCTGGTCAGGGCACTTGCAACTAAAACACAAAATAAAACCCTTCTCCACAATGCTTTGATGGACGTCCATACTCTGTTTCAAGAGCTCTATTTTGGCATAGGTAGTGAGAATGCTGGAAAAGGTTGTGGGGTGTGGTTTCAAACTTTTCAACCATATTTTTCTTGGAATGTTTCAATGCAATTTCAACAAAACCATTTTGTGGATAAGTGGAAGTATCTTTGGCAAATGTAATCGATTGGGTTGGGCCCCTACCGCTGAAAATGGTGAAACAAATGTTCTGCCTTATGAGGTACCCACGTCCTCTAAATCCTGTAATACACGCCTTTCCACAGAATTTGTCTCGTTCTTTCATTTGGTGAAGCACTGCAAATAGCGCCCCCTTTAGCATTTGTAAACTACACATATGACAACATTCCTCTCGTCCCTTTTTTTTACTTGACGGTGTCCATGCGCAGTTACGGACTCGTTTTGATACGAGCTATGAGGATGCTACAAAACCAAGTTTTCATGGCTGCCCCAACAGCCAAAACATCCTCCATCATGCCTTCTTCGGCCCTTGGTGGGTGCGTAGAGCAGATCCGGAGCTTCCTCCCTCCATGGCGGCGGATTCTCCCCATCACTAGACCATAAAGATGCAAACTAACAAAAAAAAACAAAAGGAAAATAACAAAGTGGAGTCCGAGCCTAAATCCGCCCACAAGAAAATCACGGGCTTTTTAAATTTTAGTTCTTTTATTTTATTTTTATTATTATTTAAAAAAAAAAAAAACGGAGGCATTACAATGTGTTATTTAGTCTATAGTATATATTGTTACTTTGTAGATTATTATAGTGTAAAACCCATAATTATATACTTACACTATTTTAAATATTAAAAAAGGAGGGTTATTTTTAATATATTTTTCCATGGTTAGTGTTTATCATAATATACTATTACAATAGTCTATTTATTTCATTATTTATTTATATTAAAAATTTAAAAAAATTTTTTTTTGTATTTATCATTTTTTCTTAAGAGTCAATAAACAAATTGTATGTATATATAGTTATGAAAGTTTCAAATAAAGTTTTTTTAAATGGATGCATTTTTAAAGGAAACCAACATCCTAAGTAAAAAAATTCACATTGTGAGGGCACAATTTATAAAAATAAGCACAACAAGGATATACTTGGGATTATATTTCAAATTGGGATAGTAAGAAGAAACATATTAGATCATGGATGAAATGAAGGCGGAGGTCAAAACCTACCTTTCATCATCCACCAATGATAGGGGCACACAAGATTATGTGGCATGATTGTTCATGTTTTTAGTTTCGTGTGATATTAAAAATAAGAAAAAATATACATTTTTGTTTATAAATGTTATAACTAAGTGAATGCTCTAATGGAATAACATAGTGGAAAACTAAAAGCATAAGTCTTGACTTCATTATAATGGTATCTAGGTCATTGGTTGTCATGTAAAATCATCTCGAGAGGTTATTGGTTGTCATGTAAAACCATCCTTGTAGGATTTTGATTTCATGTAAAACCGTCCGTTTAGGTTGTTGGTTTTCCAAATTAAGCCATTTTTATGTTTAGCCTTTTGTATATCCTATAAAACCTTTTGGGTTGGGTTATATATATATCCTTTGTAAAACTATCATTGCACACATGTGAAGAATAAATAGATGTGTGGGTACCTATTCACACCTAGGTGGTAGTTGTATCCATGCATGAAATACAACTATGATAATACAACTTTTGATATTTATGTGACAACACAAGTGTATCTAGGTAATGAGAAAGTAGAGGTAGCACATTGTTGAACAAGTTAAATAATTTTCTACCATGTTCGCACTTAGGGAAGAATGTTAGAAATTGGGTTAGTCCTCACATTTAAAAATAATTATAGTTTTGTGGTTTAATTATAATGTATTATGAATTTTTTTTGGATGATTTAAACAAATTAAGTAATTAGGTTTGGAGAGATAGCTAGGGAGTTGTTTGGTTCAGATTGTTAGAAAAAATCGTATATTCAGTGAGTACTTTAGGATGTCATTATGGACTCCTTAATTATAGGAGCTATTTCAACTTTATATGTTTTTGTAATTTAATGACGAAAATAATGAAGCTATTGTTTTTGAATAGTAAAACTATTGACCAAATTTCACAAATTTTAAATTTTCTATAATGATGTTCCTCTTTAGTTGAATTTAATATGTTTAAGGATTTTTGTGTGTCGTTTTTTTCAATTTTAACAATTGGAATTCCAATTATGTGGCATTCAACATACAAATTATCCATATTGATTCAAATATTTTTCCTTTATTTTTTGTTTTATTCATATTTAAATTCTATTTTATAGGCCTCACATTGTTGTACGATCGACATTGTCATGCCCTCTATTTACATTTTATATTTACATAGTATTAAATTTGCACTCTCACCTCATATACATCCCTATACATAAACTCAACTTGTGGTATAGGAAAGAATCAATAGAGAAAAACATACGAGTCATTGAATTTGGGGACTAATATAGGATAAAAAAATTACGCATATCAATATAATCAATGGTTTATATATGAGATGTGTATATATCTCTACTCTAGAAGGAATCAAACGCTTTTCGTGAAACTACTGATATTGTTTGTAAGTGAGGAACAATTACGGTGTCCTTTCCTAAGTCAAGAAATAAATTTAGAGATTGTGGTTTGACCCTACATTTGAAGAAATCAAGATATATTGAAACTCCATACGAGTCTCTTACGTTGTTAAATGAAGATTTCGTTTTGATTTACAAGCATGTATTTTTATTAATAAAACCATCAAAGTGTACCATGTAATGTGTAAATTTGAATGATATTTTTTATTAACTTAATAATTTATGTACTTACTCTAGGTTAAAGCATTTGATTATATTTCATTTCTAGCCATAGATTTCATGAAGAAAAGAATCAATAGAGATATATAAATTTAAATATTTTGAACTTCGGGCATGTTGTTTCCACATGCACTTGTATAGAGATTTAAGAAAAAAACTTGGGTCTTGAATATTATTGCATGTAGGAAAAACTCAACTTTTTTGCAATATAAATCAATTGGAGATTTAAAACCCAATTTAAATCCAAAATAAATAACCTATTGTTGTATTTCATTGGGCATCCATATAATGTACACTCAAAAATGTTTTTCTAAAACAAAATCATAAATTTCATGATTACAGGAGAAGATACATACAACAAGGTGTTCACATGGTCCAATTGTTTTTTGTAATTACATACAAATGTGTGCAATGAAAGTTTTGTAAAATCTATGAAGATGGGGTAAGAAACTTTAAACAAACCCCAAAATATTTGGAACAAACAACTAAAATGACCATCAGATTAGAGATAAGCAAGAGCTACCTATTTGCATGCATATATAAAGCTTGAAACAAACAATCAACCTCTAAACATGACTATATTAGTTCTCTACTCCATGAAATCTATCTATAAGTGAACCTATTATAGCTCTAATTATCAGTTTTGTGTTTATTGATATTTCAAAATCTTAAGAATGGAATCTCACCATTAATGGCTTCTCCTATTTACCTAAAGATTTGAAAGAATTATCAAATAACAAGTAAATAGATCAAATAAACTATGAAATGACTCTAAAAGACCTAACTATGACCTAAATCAGAGATGAGATAGATAGAGGATTCTTACGAAAAGGTGGGAGGGGTATCCCTCTATTTATAGTTTTTGGATTTGAGAAAAGGATGTTTTGGATGCATGTAGGACTAAAAAGGAGTCAAAAAGTTGATTTTTACAAAAACCTATCTGGAAGTGTGAGAGGATTTTAGAAAACTAAGTGGTTATTTGGAAAGGAAAGATATTTGTTTTAGAAAGTCAAATAATCTTTAGAAGTTCAATAAGAGGGTTAATTAACCTAAACAAGGTTAATTAAAGGGAAACAAGCTAATAGAAGTTGGTTTAAAGAGGAATTAGCATGGTTTATGAGGTTTAGAATGGGTTAGAAAGGGTATTTTACTAGTGTAGTGTAGTAATTTAACACGAGACAAGGATAATTAGTATGATCATAGTAATAAGATCATGTAGACAAAATTATAGGTTTCTACATAAGACATGGAGAAAATTATGGTTAATGATATTTGAGGAATCATGGGTTATGGTTGTGGATGGGGAATTGATGGGAAAGGAGCTTAAATATTTTGTTAATTTTCATGTAGTGCGGAAGGATCAAACGATGATGTAGAAAAGTTCAAGGAAAATATAGGGGAGCTATGTTTAGCTAAACAAACATAAATTATTATTGTATTGTTGATACAATTTTGTAAACACTTTGGAAATTTACTCTTCAACACTATTAGTTTTGACAATGATCCTTTGCTAAGATAAATATCCATAAAACTAAAATATAATGGGTCATGTATCCAAAAAAATCTACAATATTGTTTTGGATATCTTATTTAAAATTGTGAATAAAATATTTTGGACTCCACCTACAATTTATTTGTGGAAACATCAAATGTGATAAAAAAATGTGGCAAAATCTACACTGAAAATTATTGGTAAAATTTGACAATATTATAACTTTGGAATTCATGATAATTTCAATATTGTAACATTTCTATAATGTAACAAATTGTGACAATTAAAAAAATATGATCCACATGTAAAATCGATAATATACCACTACATTTTTAGATTAGGTAATTATTTTGGTAATGAGGGGACAAAAAAACCCACAAGTACAAGTGGAGAAAAGATATTACAATGAAGATCAAATGAAGAAGTATCTACCAACGTCTAAGAGAAACCATCAAAGCAAAAACACCAAACGAAACACACATCATCTTTGAGAATTCTTCCCATGCGATCTTAAATACATTTTACGGGGATCATTTACAAATTTTTTTTTTTTTTCTTTCCCACAGTATTCAAACTATCATCATTATTTGGATTTACATTTTCCTTTTGAATCAGAATGGTGATTTATAATTTTTTCCTTGTCAACACTAAGTTGAGTCACTAGAGGAGAGGAAAGAACATCTAAAGTAGCAATAAGGGGTAATGCTTGCCCAAACCAATTAGGAGAAGGAGGACCCTTCACAATCTCCATAGCATGATCATTTTTTTGTACGGAAGAATCCTTAGAATCACTATCCGGTTGGACAAACATGTGACTAGGATCAACATTTTTCCACCACGAAGATTTTCTTTTCCTCTCATTCTTTCTCTTATCCATCTTACAATTTGCAACAATATGCCCCACCGCAAAATAGTTTTTGCATCTGAAGGGAAAGCCTTCATAATCAAGAGGTTGGTTCCAGGATCTATTTTGAACTTTTAGTTCAATGCTAGGAGGTAGGTTTTTAGAGGTATCAATCTCAACCAAGATTTGAGAATAGGTTTTATGAGTAGAATGTGTGGCTTTATCATCTATGCTCAAGATATTTCCCTATGTATTTCCAATGGAAACAATACACGCTTGGTCCCAAAATTGCAATGAAAAGTACTGAAGAAACTAATCCACACTAGTCTACAAGAAAGTGTCTTGGTAGTTGGATTAAAGGAGGGGAGCCAATGTTTCATGACCAAGTAGGGGGACTGGAATGCCCAAATATCATCAAATATTGTATCTTTATCAACAGTAGAAGTAAAAATGATAATAAATAAACCTTTAACACATGAGTAAATTTGGAATATGCATTCCATGAGGTGAAGCCAATGCTTTAAAATCCATTTCTGGAGAGTAGGAAGGGTGGGCCAAAATCCACTAAATTTGTAGATCCAGTCATGGTCTTGAAAGAATGTTTCAGATTTAATCACCTCTTCCACGAAGGAGACACATGGGAAATAATTTGTTGGAATCATAGGAGTGGGAACAATCCTCCTTTGCACCACTTATCTGAAGGACACATCACCTTGGTCACCCTTTGGTTTATCCGCCCCAAATGCGGTCATCTTAGAAACAAGAAACATCTTGGTAGGGAAACCCCATGGCCTCTGGATGCGACCGTGGTCAACAAAGAAACTCCGAAGTAGGGAAGGAGTGTGTGGGTCGAGATGGGGGACCTTCCCACCACTACATTAATAATGATATGGGTCCACAATTTTAAAATAGTAATTTTTACACAATTTTGAAATTTCAACTATGTTAACATATTCAAAGAAATATTTATAAGTTTTTTTTTCAATATTATTTTTAATTAAAAATTATTTCAATACAAAATTTAGATATGTCAAAATTATTATATGTTTTTTAATCACATATATCTCAATTAAAATTAAAATATAATATATGATAGTATATTATTTGTAGAATATTTGAATAATATTTTAAATAATTTTCCATGAAAACAAAATTATTACTTTTAATTAAGAAAATATTTTACTAATTTAATATAAAATGAAGAATAGTTTTAAAGGAATGTAAAAATAATATTAATAGGAAAAATTGATATTATACATCATCAATGTTTAAAACAAATGAAATATGGTAGTTTACAAATATTACATTATTAAATAAATATTTTTAAAAATAGATATTTTATAATATTAATGTAGTAATAACTAATGTTTGAATAAGCTAGTACATAAAATAAATATTTTTAGAAATAAATATATTCTAATTCACATATTATTATAATAATATTCAATTTCATAAATATTTATAAATATAGTTTGATTTCACATCATCAAACATTGAAACCGAGATGATAGTTTAATACTATATGATGTTTAGTTGCTTAAAGTGCATCGTCAAAATCCAGGATAGCTTAAAAAAGTTTGTTGCTTGTAATAATGAATTATGGTGGATATTATTTTCCTTCAATTTCCATTTCTTTATATATTTGAAATCCTTAGTTTTAATAACATTCGTTTATTTTTAATAAAAATATAACTCAAAATATTATTTATAATTTATGTTATATACAAATTATTATTTTCTTAAGATAATTTCATAGTTGTCTTTACTACACTATCATTGGTATTATTTTTCAGAGCCATTAATTAATATCCTTCTTAATTTAGATGTATTTTTAATGATAAATCTACTACAAGAGAAGATGGTGGCGGTTTCGGATGAAGTGTTTAATTTTGAAATTACAATTTTAAAGCCTCAAAATACTGTGGTTTTTTAATCATATGATTTTAAATAAATATTTTCATTTACCTACTTAAAATTTTCCTTAATATTTTATGGATGGAGGACAGTAAAACAATTAATTTGATTATCTTCATCCATTAAGGATGATAAAACAATAATAAAATGTTTTATTCTCCATAAGGAACAAAATGTTTACTCCTACAATCCAATACTAACATTGCCTTCTCTAATCCAAGCAATTTACATCTTAGAAATCCAAAAAAGCAAACATTATTAATTAATCCTCCACTATCAACATCTGCATTACATCTTCCTAACACACTTGTGAGTGATGTACTCATGTCGATTGGATGATATGAAGCGAGACAAAGGACGACTATATCTGCATAGTTTATATATCTATTTTAAATTCGAACTTACATCAATTTTGGTTAGGGGTTATTTTCTCACGTTATTTAATCTTTACCTTAATGGTTTCCATCACAAATTTAATTAGGTAATATAATTATTTATTTTTATTTTTATTTTAATTATTATATAAATGAATAGTCATTATTCTAAAAATATTTTACTTTATGTATTTTTACACCAAATTTGTTTATAAATGTTATTGAAAAATCTTTTGTATTACACGTGATAGAAAAATGGATGATGTGGATGTAGTTTGGCAATCATTGAAGTACAACCATTTCTTGATCATTGATCACACTACCATTCCGAAAAAAAAAAAAAAAAAAATCCATCTCATGATATAACTAATGTGTTTAATTTTTTTCCTATTTGGTGCTATGTGGATATTTTATTCAAACCAATTCAATCGTAACTTTCTAAAATAACAACAATATTATGTTGTGCACCATTGATCGATAGTCTTCTTTGACTAATAGTATTCTTCTCTGAATTTCAATCTCTAATTAAATCCAAAATTATTTCCCTTTGTATCACATGGAATTATCTTGATCTTTCATAAATTTAAATTTTAACACTTACTTGAAAAACAAAACACTAACATGTGTAACATTAACCAATGTCCAAGAAGAGAGAATAACACCAATATTATGTTGTGAAAGTTTAAATACTATCTCTCATCTCAAAAACATTGCAATGAATGGAGCTATTATAGTATATTATTGTTGATGTTGACCTACACACCAAAAATCTTTTGAAGCAAATAAATATTAAATTCCCTTTCTTGGGGTATTCATTATCAATTAAGAAATTGATGGTTTATGATGTCCTAATATTACTCAACAAAGTATTTACTTGCAAGAAAACATGATCCAATACAGCATGTATAATGATGGAAAATTTAAGTCTAATTATTCATTATAACTAACAATCGCACATCCTCTATTCAACAGAATGTTTGTTGAACATTAAATATATCGTACTAGTTGCCAATTCAAAATCCCTACTTTTTGTTTTATTTGCAATTTCTAGGGATTATTGACTTGACATTGTTATGTTTTTTAATAATGTAAGCATGAATGGTAAAAAATAAAATAGTAAACATATATGTAAAAACTTGGTATATACTCCACATAAGTGAAATGAATCAAGGGCCTAGACATCCATAACTCTACCAACTATTTTGGTTGATTTTGAATATGTTGTGTTATCTCTTAATGAATAGGATAACCTAGAGAAAGAGGATGATCTAGAGGGAATATTAGGTGAGGGTAAATCCAAGTCGAAATAAAAATAATATATAGGATTCCTTTTTGTAGGAAGTGGTGAAAGAGATTCTGTAAATCCTCTTATTTACTAGGAAATATTTGGATGATAAAGTCAATGGCTTAAGGCTTTCCCCCTTAGGCACATGTCATCATGGTACCTAGGTATCCTATGAATATCTTAGATTTGAATTATTTTTAGACATTTTGAAATTGTGTTTCCTCTTCAACTAGGCATATGCATTATGTGAACATATATACTTTCCAATAAAAATGTTGGTGAGCTCATTCCCAACTACCATATCTATTTGACGTCCTCTAAATGTCTTTTGAAATGGTATATCCACTTTATGGTTTTTTTTATATGATCCCAACTAGCCCTTTTCAATCTACACCATCATCTTGCAAGATTATACAAAGTGAGAGTGAATAGTAAGGCATAATTAAACTGTCATCCCCAATAACTCCTAAGTTATTTGGATAACCTATGTTTATATCCCGACTTTGATGCTTCATATTTCAGTGCTGCACGCACTCAAGTTTACTTCCTTGGCACCTTGGCACAGTTGAAGTTCTTCCACGTACCCTCACATTCCCTTCTTTCTTCTCCCTTTGCATCCCCTTACCTTTACTTTCCCTTGCACTTTCTACGCGTGCTTTCAATTTACCTTCTATTCTATCTCCTTCATCTTTCCTCTACACCTTCCTTTTGTGGACTCATTTTCATTCTCGGTCTATCGGGCACACCTTGTGTGTGCCTCTGGTTACTGCATTGCAATTTGTCTAAGTCCCTTCCATGTCTTTATGCTTACACACCTTGCACTTCTTCCCTTCCTATTTTTCCTCATGTGCCCTTTTCTTCCTTGTCATCGCACCTTCCTAAGTTGAATGCTTGCACCCTTCTCGCATACTTTCTTCCTACATGTATGCTTCCAATTTTTTTCATGTGTGTCACGTTCACATGCCTACCTTCTACATTCTTACGCCTCTTCTTCTCATGCCTAGTACCTTCTTTTCAGCACTGTCAATGTACCACGTCATTAACTTTCATACCTCGGTGTGCAAAATGCAAACAATCAAAGTGCACCAATAGGGAACCTAATCCCGACAATGAATCAATGTGTAACATGTGGCAAAAATGCCAAATCAAATAAATATCTGAACGATTCCTTCATCAATCGGTGTGCAAGTTGTATTACATGTCCAATCTACAATGGTGATCTTCTAACAACCATAACTTATGTTGCATTTCTCATATTCACGTGTGCTTGGGCTTGTTTGAAAGCTATTGACATTAGATCTATGTTGGAATTTTCAAAATAAAATTTGGGAAGGATTCAATAAGTGAAAATGGGGAAACGTCATTCACGTCATCAATACATGCATCAAATTGATCCAACCATCTAGATTTCTCTGATTTAGTCTCCTTCCATCTTTTACATGCCAAAAAAACTTGGGAAGGTGCATCTAACATCATTGCAAGTGGATTTTCAGAAAATTATAGCTGGTTTTTGGTTGTTGGAGTTTGATTCTAAGTTCCCCTCTTTCTCCCTCCTCTTCTCTTTCTTCTATACAATATAGAGCTCTGTTCATTGAAACAGTCTCTCTTTGTTGTAATGGCTCCATGGCAAAATGATGGCTGTCTTCCCACAGGTTTTAGACTTTGATTTGGTCTCTGTAATGTATTCTCTCCTCCTGTAATGAATGTAAATGATTGTGCATTCCTTAAGCAATAAAATTGGGGTTTTGTAACACTTATGTTTTCCCTTGTTTCATTTTTTGGCATCTAGCCTATCTATTTGCATTTTCTAGTATGTTGTGTGTTTCTTCTATTTATAGTCCCCATCTTCATGTGTTGTCACAAATAGGATTCCATCTATGTGGTTCTTGTCTATGGTGTGCGCTGTTTACCCTCTCTCACACGCTTGCTCCCTTTCCTCCCCCTCGGGAGATTGATCGACCCTTTCTCGTGTTATCACCACTCTTAGCTTAGGATATCCTCTTGTTTCATCTCCTTCTATCCCTATTCCATTGGCATTATTAGCTTAGTTTTCCATTCCTACATTAGGAGTAATGTTAGTAGTAGAAATAAGTGGAGGATCTAGCCTTCTATAGAGATTCATCTCAACTGAAAAGGTTCCACAACCTAGAAATGGTTCCATTGTTGTCTCAAACAACTCGGCTCTCCCAGATCTAAGACATGGGTACATGTTTGAATAAACAACAATTTCTTGCATGCCTAATGGGAGAATTTGAAAATCTATACATCTTCATCTCAAAAATTTGGTGTATTATTGTTGAGATCCAACCTTTGGAGGAATCCTTTCATACATATGGTGACTCCACCGATCTAAATGTACCCATTATCTCATTTGTAGACCAAGATCCCCTCCTTCTTTAATTCATTCTTCTTCTACCATTGTTCCACATTTTCTCTTTTTACATTGTGCAATCATGACTTCTTTCCCTTATTGGAATTCTCATTTGCAACAAAAGATCTATTTTCCTCCATCACCATAGTTTAAAAATCCTCCTCCACGTTAGTGTTATGAGCCCCATTATCTTGAAAAATGCATATAACCCACCTTTGTTTAACCAAAATGTTTAAGAAGAATAAGTTTATGCATATGATGGCGAAACATGATGACATATTCTGATTTTAAGATGCGGGTTCAAAATATGAAGATGGACATGATGCATTTCAGAGTCAACTACTCCGAAAGGTGCCTAGAGTTATCTTCAAGGCCCCTAATCCATGGGTCGAGCCTAATCTAGATTGGTTTAGCACCCAAAAAAGTTGCACTTCATCATTGAGATGTTGCCTCATATTACCGAATGGGATGTATAAATGGAGGCTCAAAATCTAGCATAGGAAAACCCTATTAATGGGGAAACTCTATACTACTATCTTATCTTCCCTCCCACTCCTTCGTAACAACCTACATCATCTCGGCTTACTATCCATGTTTCCAACTTTCTACGCGTTACCCCCATTGAGAATTCCTATCCTCCATCCTCTCACCTTCACTTATCTTCCTTTAGTCCTTTTACATGCAACCCCTTACCTCCTGCAAGTGTGTCTTTCATCTTGTTTGTGTCCATCCTTCCATCTTCTTCGAGTTCCCTTTATCTGGGTGAATAAACAATGAATATCCCCTTTCCTATGTGCCATCCCCAACAAATATAATCATGTTTGATGACTGTCAAATATTTAATAATGGTGTAAATCTAATTGGGATGATGAAATCATCAGAGAACTTGTTTTAGAAAAGGATCAGTTAGTTTCATAGGATGTAGTTCTAAAGGTAACAAAGTTTATTGTAGAGGAAGAATCACACCTGACCAACTTGTAAGAATTCCCTTCATGGGGAGAATCTGAATAACAATTCCATCTATGGGGTTGAGCTTCAAAGAAGTGGGAAAATCACAAGGATCATACCTTTGGGTAAGTGCAGGAAGTTGATGGACAAATATAGGGTCATCCGTGGACATCATATTGCAAATAACAACATAATATCAACTTGTAGGGATTATTAAAAATACATACACTCAAAATTAGACAAAATTATATTAATATGAATCGTAGCATCTGGAATATAGTTTCTAAAACACTAATTTTTGTAAAAAATGGACAAGATTAGCTATATTAAACACTCAAAATTCAATGACTTGGTATTTTTTTAAAAACGCCGATAAGATTATAGTCCGTTTGCCCACAATTTGGATGACCAAAAATTGATATATATATTTTTCCTTTGGTAAGAAGTTATATGCCACTATCTATCTTGGGATGGATTTTATTTTGTATTTTTTGAGTAATATTTTATTTTTATGATTTTTTCCGTGAAAGTGGTATGAAAACATAAAGAAAACAGAGCACTTTCCGTTTGCCTGCCATAACTTCATCAAAAATATTGAAATCAAATAATTATTTTTTTGAACATATATATCATTTCACCACGGTTGGGATGGTATAATTTTTATCACATTCGACAAGTGAAAAAAATTTTGAGTCTTAAACGTAGACATAAACATTCACGGGAAAAAGTGTCTTAAAGACCTACTATTAGTAAAAAATTATAAAATGATATTTATCCTCTTCTATTCACTTTGAAATTAGTATTTCTACAAAGCTAATAGTCTCCCTACACAATGGTAACATTTTTATGACATAGTTTTTACTTTTCGGCATGGTTCAAGTCCATGGGAAGACTAAATTTGATGTTTTGGTCTTTGTTTTTAATGTAAAATTCAGGATTTGATGTCCACTTAATTGTCCCCCAACTTGGTGCACTTACCCCTTTCCCAATCAGATATCTGGCTAGTCTAGATCCAAAGATAGAGTTGTCACCGGTCATGCTCACTTCAGAGCACGAGGTAGAGATTTAGCATGCCAAAGGTCAAGCGACGGTGCCTCCCAAATCCAACGAAAGATTAGTTTCGGAGATGTATGTTTTTTTTGTAGATACTTTGAGGAAGAGGGTGAAAGACCATCTGTAGGTCAATTCTTCACTCTTGTCACTAACCATGTCTAGTTTCAAATCAGTTAAACGGTCACAATTTTTTAGTACAGTGACTACTTCTCCCTACCTATTACAAGTTTTACTTGAGTGACCTTTTCCACTTTGGTTATTATAGGATAGTTAAGATTTTCTTTCAACATAACAAGTGCCCATGCACACTTTTCATGTTCTTCTTTGGAACATGTATGGTTTTAAATTTTTACATGTTGTTATCCTTTTATTTAGGCGCACACCCTCCAAAGACCCTTTAATTTTTTGTTTTGCACTCACATTTGCCTCTTTTATTACTTCCCAGATGGCGGTTCAATTTTCATAAAGAGGAAATTCCAAGAGTCTGCAGCATCTTCCACTCTCATAAATCCAAGCTAGAAGATATTTACATGAGAGTATCAACAGTTCAATCATATTTCAAACAATCCTTTAAGTGGCTTCAACGTGTTCTTCAAGTTGAAGATCAGATCTTCAAGTTTAGTGCACCGATTCCATGCCCAATGGATGCTTCTAAGGATACTAATCTCTTCATCTATAAGGAAGATGGCCCCTGAAATTTTCCAAACTATTATCCCAAATAACTCCCCAAGTTATTTGGATAACCTACGTTTATATTTTGACTTTGATGCTTCATATTTCATGTTTTACACACTCAATTTTTCTTCCTTGGAACCTTGGCACAATTGCGGATCTTCCACGCACCCACACATACCCTTATTTCTTCTCCCTTTATATCCCCTTTCCTTTACTTCCCCTTGTGCTTATTTCAGGTGCCCTCACTTTCCCTTATATTCTATCTCCCTTCATCTTTCCTCTAAGTCTTCTTTTTGTACACTTTTTTTCATTCTCGGTCTCGCACACTCCTTGTGCACACATCGGATGACTTGCCTTCCAACTTAGCTAATTCCCTTTCATGTCTTTGCACTTGTGCCCCTTGCACTTCTTCCCTTCTTTGTTTTCCTTGGATGCCCTTTTCTTCCTTTCTGTTGTGCCTTCCTAAGTTGAATGCTCGCGCCCCACTCGCATACTTACTTCCTACATGTATTCTTCCATTTTTTTCACATGTGTCACCTTCATGCACCTGCCTTCTACATTCTTGTGCTTCTTCCTCTCGCACCTTGCACCTTCTTCTATGCCTATCACAATACCATGTCATCAACTTTCAAACCTGAGTCTATAAGATGTAACCAATCAAAGCATGCCAACAAGGTGCTAAATATTGATAATGAATCAATGTGTGACACATGAAAAAAAAAAAAATTAGATAAATAGTTGACTAATTCCTTCACTCTATCGATTACGCCATGTTTCTTGTATTTCCAATCTACACTCAAATCTTCTTATAGCCATAACTTCATTGTGGTGCTAAGATTCTCATGTGCATGGGGTCGTTTGAAAGCTACTAACATCAACTCCACATTGGACTTTTCAAAATCAGATTTTGGCAGGATTTGGTAGGCTAAAAAAAGGTAAACATCATTCGGTCATCAATACATCCATCCAATCAATCTAGTCACCCGATTTTTGTAGATTTGGTCTCCTTCCTTCTTCTACACACCAAATAGACATGGGAAGGCACATCTGATAACATTTTTGGTGAATTTTCGGGAAGTTATTTCTAGTTGTTGGTGGTTGGATTTTGAATCTAGGTTTCCCCCTCTTTCTCCTCCTCTTCTCTCCTTCTTCTTCTATAAAATCTAGAGCTCTTCTCATTGAAACTAATCTCTCTTTGTTGTAACAACACTATGCCAAAATGGTGGTTGAATTCTCACAAGATTTAGACCTTTAGGTAGTCTCTATAATTTATTCTCACCTCCTGCACTAAATGTAAATGAATGTGCATCCCTTAAGTAATAAAATCAGGGTTTTGTGGCACTTATTTCTTCCCTTCTCTCATTTTCTTGCATCTCACCTCTCTATTTACATTTTCTAGTATGTTGTGTGTTTCTTCTACTCGTAGTCCCCATCTTCATGTGTTTTCACACATAGAAGGTTGTATGTATAGTTTTTTTCTGTGGTAGTATCTGTCTGTTTTCCCTCTCTCCCACACTTTCTCCTTTCCTGCCCCTTGTGGAGAGTGATCGACCCTTCTCGTAGTACTATCACAACTCTGAGCTAAGGATTTCCCCTTTCCAAAACTCCTTCTATTCCTTTTCCCTTGGCGTTGTTAGCTTAGTTTTCCATTCCTACATTAGGAGTAGTGTTAGTGGTAGAAATAGGTGGAGGAACTGGCCTTCTCCAGAGATCCTTCTCAAGCATGCAAGGTCCCACAACTTGGAGATGGTTCCGTTGTTGTCTCAAAAACTTAGCTCTCCCGGATCTCGAGACACGGGTGCACATTTGAAGAACCAATAGTTTCTAACATTAACATTAAAGCTTAATGAAAGGTGTGTTTTATAAATAAAATTAATATCCAATGGTGATGGCGATGGAGATGGTGATGGTGATGGAGATGGCGATGGCGATGGAAATGGCGAAGGTGATGGTGATGGTGATGGTGCTTTGGTGATGGCGATGGTAATGGTGATGGTGCTGTGATGGCGATGGTAATGGTGATGATGATGACAATGGAAATGATGATGGTGATGGAGATGGCCGGGGTGAGGAGGTGATGGAGATGGTGATGGCGATGGTGATAGAGATGGCAATGGAAATGGCGATGGCGATGGCGATGACGATGATGATGATAATGATGTAGTGGATATGTGTGTGGTGGCCTCGAATCTATTTGGTATATTTTGATTGTGGGAGAGGAACGGATGAAACTAAATCGGTAAAATTAAAATACACACATGATCCTCTTAGAGATAAGTTTGTTACATCCTGCATTTGGGATGCCATCTCAACACTATAAAATATCCTTAACAATTTTTTTAATTTTTTATACCTTCTTCTATATACCCATATTATATAATGTGTTAGCCTCATCATACCCCTGTAAATTTATTGTCATGTATCTCCCATGTAATTTTATTTCACTTATTTTTGCATCATACATTTTAATTTCTTACAACTTAACTTCATCTATAAACATCTATTTCTATTGGATATTAATTTTATTTCTAGATAAAAAGTAGCAATATATCCTCCATGGTTAACAACATAGTGTGTCATGGATCCCATATTGAGTACCATTCTTCAATCTTACTCACATCATGGAGCTCCTCATATCACATATAGGATCACCCAAACTTTATTATTCCTTGAATTTCCCATATTTTGTCTTTACATGTTTTGGTTGAATCAGTAGACACTAAAATTTGTTAAATTGTCCTTATGTAATTCCATGTTTTATAATGTATTCCCATTAAGAAAAATATCATGTTTTAAATCCAATCTTTTCATCCCTCTATAATTTCTACAACTTTTGTATCTTTACATATTTCTTTATCAGTAATTATGCGAATATAATTATATAAAAGTAACATTAAACATCTTGTATTCATGACACAACTATTAGTTTTGGTGATTCTCTCTCTTTCCTAAAAATATAAGTGTCACGATATAGGTTCTAGCCATAGATAACTTGTACAAAGAATACCCATTCATAATCAATGATTAGGTCATTTCATCTTCCTATGGTTGGATTTAGTATAATATCTCACCTCTATAATGCTATTTAAAAAAATCAATATCACTTTTTAACTTACTTAGCATTCTTACAAGTTACTATTAGTAAATCGTTCCAAAAGAACTCAAATGGTTTTGTAATCTTCCAAAATCAAATACATATCATCTAGATTAGTTCTACTAAAATTATGAATCACTCAATCATGCCAAAGAGTATAAATTCATTCTTTATAAGCATACAAAGATCATAATTCCATATAAGTAACAAGAGAAAACTTAGTTAAAGAATTGTAAAAGGGTTTTAAGCATAAATGATTGGGTCAAATAGTTGAGGAATACCAAATTCCACTACTACCCTGCTAGGTCTATTATATACTACACATCTATCTAATTATCTTGGTGTCAAGAGACAAAAGGGAACCCATAGGGTTCAGTTTTCTATGACATAATTGCACAAGCTCCTTGAAGATCTACATAAAGCTTGATCCTGTAGCAAGGGCACTAAATGTAGCACTTGGATTGATTTAGTAGTTCGAAGTATAACTAAAAGGGTAGTCCAACCTCAAACACACACACACACACACACACACACACACACACACACACACACACACACACACACTTTTTTTTTCTCATTTTTTCTCTAATTATTTGATGAAGGGTTATATATGTTAATAGGGTTTCTACTTATTTCCAACTTATTACATGTCATCCTTAAACTGCTAGAGAGAGGGTTATATATAGAAATCATCATTTCCAGATAAGTGAATTAATTATAAATTTTTAGGCTCCTAATCTACATAAATCAAAACTTTAGGATTGTACATATCTAGCCTAGACTATAAAAAATCAGTACAATAATGTTGCTACTTAGTTTTCAGTTACAAAACTTCTCATGTAAAATCAACAGATCTATATCTTCCTATTTCAATACCTTGTACATCTCGATCATTCCTAAATAATCCTAAATATATAATTTGGTCTCTCCTCTCATGTGTTGAGAAAGTGCTTATAATTAATTTATTTTTGTTAATCATTTCAAGTCTTAATGCATTATTTTTTTCATGTATAGTTAATATTGAAAGTTAATTAGATTACAAAATTCTACATGTTGCAAACTTTTACATCCTTCTTATTTGTTGTGTACATTCCCCATCATAGAAACTAATTAGGGTCTAAAAATTTAATAAACTTTACTCTTGAATCAAGTCTATTTTGCAAGCCATAGAATTCATGGGGTATCACTATTTTTATAATTTGTTTATTTCTTTCCATGCCCTTTCTCTCGTATAAATTATTCTAATGGGGTATCAACCTATTGAATTCATTGATCTTTTCCTCCTACATGTAAGCGGTGTGTTCTTATGTCCTCATATCCACCCCATGTGTCTGGTGTTCCTTCTATTTTGGATTAAACAATGATAATACTCTTAAATAATTAAAAATTACTAGAGAATACTCTTTTCACTATGAACTTAATGAAGATGACAATGTAGAAAAGGAAGAAGTTGATATCGTCTCATATTTTCATGTGTAGCTCCATGAAAAACCTAATCACATTGATCCTCTTTTCTACATTATTATTTCGTATAATATTTCTTGTTATCAATATTATAACAAGAGGTCCCTTTGTATAACCCTTAATCCTCCTTTTTCATCTACTATGCGTTATCAACCATCCCTACTTCATCAAGGGAATCTAAATATCTACTTCATAGTATTTCCATCACTATCCTTATAAACAATACTATTCTTCCATAACTTATCTCTAATATAGTTCCTCACATGTTTTTTCTTATAACATGAAGGCTCTCATGTCCCTTACTCATTATTTACATGCTTAGATCATACAACCGTAACATGGTTCATTTTCTTCTTCTCACACCGTGTGGATTCTACTTTATATCTGTAGTGTCTAATTCCACCTAAAGTGGATTTATACCTTTACCTATCAATTTCAATTCTCCATACCTATTCATGATGGTAAGGGTGATCCCTAAGAGAACCTTTGTATGTTTAATGTTTTCTGCTTGAATTACTCTTCTAATGATACATTTCTTACTAATATTTTCCCCTTTAGTCTCGAAGACTTTTCCTTATAATGGTTTTATGACCTACACATGCATTATGAAGTACATTCACTCCTATAGCTAATGGTTTTATGACCTACCAATGCATTAAGTAAGGAAATTTCATCATTCATGATAAAGAGTCTTATGCACAAATGGCTAAAATGAGACAAGTTTCTAATGAGCCCATTAATTATTATGCTATGTGACATAAATCTACACATACCTTGAGATGAACAATTTTTTTCCAATGCTTAATTTCAAGATGTATTTACTAACAAGTATCCTTGTTCCTTTGCGATGATGGTAATGTTTGACCATTTTCATTCATCCAATCACCTCTATCATACTTTGAAAGAACATGAAACAAAGCTCCTAAACATGAATAAGTTCTAATATGTTTTTCATCCTCCTAGAACCTCTACTCATTATATTCAATGTCTTTTCTCAACCTAAAATTCTAAAATTTCAACCTTCCTTATGGGAGTTCACCTATTTTCCTTGTGCACTACAAAAATTTCTTCAACAATTACTCGAGTTTGACCTTGTATCTCTCTCTCCACTACTTGAGGTTAATACAAGATCATCTCATAATAATATATTTTGTGGTAATGTTAATTATAAATACCATTGATTTATTGGTCACTCTAATAACAATTACCTTCTTTTTCATCATCTTATTCCCATACTATTCTTGATTTTGGTACTATCAAATATGAGCCTACAAGCCAACCAAATCCTACAAATGATAGTATGAAACTTAAAATATTTAGTGACCCACTTTTGTAGCATGATGCTATAAAATCTAACCCTAGAAGTTCACAATTATTATCATGTTATTCCACCTCCACTATCTTATGATAATATTTTTTACAAAATGATTGGAACTATTTTAACCATGACCTATTTTTGGTTATTTCCTTTGATAGTAATAATATGGCACATTAGTTAGTTATAATATAATATACATCCCTACTTTCATTTAATAACATCCCATACATAGTGTTTTTGTTGATATAACTACTCCCCACAATATGTGTTATTTTTCATTACTATGCTCTCCTAGGTACACTAAGTTGACATCATCATTAATCCTCAAACATTAATTGGGCATGTTATAATCCTCATTACAATTGGCCCCACTACTTTTAATCTTACATTATTAGTTGCCTCCTCTCTTACATCATGTGACATGAGTCTATTTTGTTCTTAGCTTCACATATTTGTGGCTATACATTTCATACTAAACCAATGTTTCAAGCTCAATCACAACAATCTATTGGTTCCAATTTTGGGATCTCATCTACATTCATCTGTCCTCACAAATTGGCTCGCTAAGTCAAATGGATATCTCTAGTGCTAATACAATTATAGATTCATCAACTAATTTTTATGTTATATTTTACATGTGCCCATACATAGGACTCCACATTGGTCGGTTAGGGCACATAGTACTCATCAAGCGTAAACATTTTCTTAAAACTTGTAATAGATATTCATTTAATGGGTGTACCTATCTTAATCCCTCTTTGGCACATACTATGAATTCTGAACAAACCATTCATGAAAATTCCTTATTTCTTTTGCTACTTAAGGGGTTTGCATCCCCTTCACCTACCACACATGATATGCCTCTTTGTGAGGACATTATTAGGTAGATTTTATGATATCCCCTCTCTTGTGCATAGTTATTTTCAAATAAATTTATAAACATTTAAATACTCCCATAATACAAAAATATTCAAATATGAACCAAAATAACAAAATCCACACCTATTCTAGTTTACTTCACTATCTTGTTACTTTATAGGTGATATTTGTCACACTTATTTGATAGATAACATATCTATTCCTTACACACATCCAATATACTAAGTTTGATGCAAGACATTCATAGATTGATACACAATGATATATATGATCCCACTTGGTTCCTCAAACTTCTCTCTTGGGAATCCCTCCACACTATACAAGTGCTTTTGTTTCATTATATGTTACTTTACACCTTCCTCATCATGCTTGATTACATACATATATTTTATTGCTACCTAATGGATCAAAAGAATTAATGTGTTTTATGTAGTGATAATTTATCATACACTCGCTATTGTTATATTATTTTCTACACTTGATTTCTATGTTGTTACCACTCCTTTTTATGTGAATTCATCCCATGATTGCTTTAAAATCATCTTAAAATAACTTGTTTAAAAATCCCATGATACAAATTTCTAATACACTAATTATTATGTGAATATTATAGTCGCTAGGAATATGTAGGGTCACGTTTGAGTACATAAACCTATAAAAATGGATGAAATGGAGGTGTGTGCTGAAGAGCATGTGCCTCACCTTCTATTCTTTAGTTCTCAATTTTCATCTCAGTTGGGCAAAGGCCTTTGTTCACAAATTGTGGCTAAAGACATGGGGAAAACGTTAAAGGGTAAACACGATGAGGAGACATTAAAGAACAATTCAATGGGTGGTGCTTTCAATTCCAATACCAATCCAAGAAAAAACAAGATTGAACTTAGCAGCACTTACACCAAAGAAATTTTTGTTTTCCATTTATCCGAAAGCCATATAGTGGCGTTTTTTTACGTGTAAGGGAGAGATTATGGTGGACATTCCCATCAGGGGTTGGCCTTGGGTAAATTGTGGTTTTCCCTTTTTGGTTTTATTTATTTGTGATTAATTATATTTTTGTTAGTATTGTAAGTCACTTTTATTATTGATGTAAAGTATTCCACTTAAGTTTATTAGACTTGATTAATTAGTGTAATTTAGGATGTGACAAAAGGGGTTATTAATGTGAGTAGATAGTCTTGGTTTGTGTTGGATTTGAAATAATTTAATTACTTTTGAGTGTGGTGCACTCAACCTTACATGTAAATTTCGGATTTTGACTTTCAAGCCAATTTTGGAGGCTTGTGGGACAAGTTAAGCTTGTCCCACACCTCTTAAAGTCACCCACCCACTATGCCTATGATGTGAGGGGCTTATTTTAGGCCTTTTGTGTGTTTTAATGGAGAAAAAGAGCAATTAATTGCACTTTTCTTACAAGAGTCTTTAATTGTGTCCTTTAGGGGTGTGGGTTTGGGTTTGAGTGTGTAAGAGGGTTGTCATTCCCTCAACCACCAATTTATTGTGCTTTGGAGATTGGGTTTGACCTTGTGATGTGGAATGGAGGAGAAATGATGTGGCATCCTACATGGAGCCACATCACCTCTCTCTCCTCTCTTTTCTATTTATTCTAATTTGTTTGAGGATTTGGGGGTTACTTGTTTTATTTTTGGTCTCTTGCATTTGGAGGTGCTTGCTTTGGAGGGCTTGTTGGAGTTGGAGATAGCTTGTGATTTCTTGGACTTGGAAAGGTTGGAAATTTCTTGTGGATTGGAAAATCTTGCAATGTAAAGGTAGGGTCTTCACCCATGTTTTTTTACTATTTTTCTGTCCATATGTTTGTGAATGAATGGTTGTTGCATGTGTGATTTTGGGAAGTAGAATGGACCTTAGGTTGTGTAGGAGAAAATGGAAATGGGGATATTTTGGAGGGAGGCATAAGAGTTTTTATTGGGAATTTTAGGAGGGAGTTGGGTTGGGGTGTCCCACCTTGTGATAAGTAAAATTGTTTTTATCTTGTTGTCTTATTGTGGGAGGCATAAGAGTGAGGGAGGCATAAGATTTATTTTCTTGGAGGGAGGCATAAGAGTTATTTTTCTTGGAGGGAGGCATAAGAGTTTTGTGGGTTGTGATTGAGTTCTTGGAGGTTTTAAGGTGGGCACCCAAACCCTTGGGAGACATAAGTAATTTCCCAATGTTCCTTTCTTTTTTTGCTTTAGTATGGAGCCTTTGTTCTTGGGAATTTACTTGTTTTGTTGTTATCTTGGTTTTATGTTTATTGTGTGAATGTCTTGATTGTGTGTAATTTTGGAAGCCTTGTTAAGTTTCCAATGGTTGTCTTATACTCATCATTGCTTTGTTATTGGGGCTCGGGGCCAATGAGGAAGAAGGATTCTCTTTCTCATTGGATTATTGGTTGGTGTTAGAAAATAAAGAATAAAATATGGGAAATAATCCCTCACGTAGAATTTGAATCACAAAGAAGAAAATGATATGTAGAAAATATTATAGATCTCAAATAAAAGTGTAGAATAATAATGACACAACACCAAGAGAGAGTATTTAAAGTGGTCCACCCAATTTGGGATACATCCACTAAGAATCACTTGCTCAGATTTTATTTCAAGCCACCATTTATCTCTCAATGCAATACTTCGATATCTCTGTTTGGAGCTATGCTCAACAAACTCTATAAATTAACACCTGTAATGTTACATAATTCCTACCATATGCAAAAACCACATAAGTAGACAACTTCTTAATAAGTTTTATAAAACTTAGGGTATCAAAACCATGGGCCAAAAAATATTGAGAATCTTGTGAAATAAACCTATGGGTAAAAATCCCACCCATATGAGAAAACACACATTTCCCTATTATATCGGGCATGTTTTGTTTAGGCCAAAATACATTTATTGTTATATTGAAGGAAATAATAGAGAATGAGTTGATGTTATGTAACTTGAATATGAAACTAGAAATTTTATCAATTTAGCAACCAATGAATGGAAGGCACCTTAGTTCAACATATTATTGCTTTAAACACCAACTTAAGTTTAAAATTGCTAAAAAATGTAGTGTTTGAAAGTTTTGTTTACGGAGAACAAACCGTTGCTCTATGCAGAGCGGTGGTTTATGAACCCCCCCAACACAGAGCGACGGTTGATGAACTACCCCCAAGGAATGACAAAGTGGCCAAAGGACTATCGGCCTACGCAGGTGGCGCTTTCATCACTTTTGATGAAAAATATAATTTGTCTCATAAAAACCTAGATTTTAAATTAAATGAAATCTAAGCCTAAAACCATTAGAAGCTAACTTCTAGCAACTATAAATTAATTGAAATTAATTGCTTAAGATCTCTAATCTTTTTTTCACACCCAAATGTGTAAAACTATTAGATTAAAGGAAATGGGTTTTTCCCAATTATTGAACTCAAAACAAGAAAAAAATTTTCATTAAATAAAAAACAAATCCTTTGTAGGATCTCTACATTAAACAAATGGACAATATTACAATAATAAAATCTTTACAACTAGAACCATGAAAATTTTTCCATGGTTCCTCTTCTTTCTCTCATGACTCATCCTCCTTCTCTTGCAAACCTTAAATAAAAAATGAGTAAATAAGCCAAAAGAAAAGAATAAGAACACTTCATAGAGATTATTAGGAGTAGTTTGAAATCCCTTAGATCCAAGGGACCACATTGAACTCATCTAAGGGTTGTGATTGAAAAATTAGGTGGGAAGTTAGGTGGATTTTGAATGAAATACATGTAAACTTGTGAATGGAGCCTCTTAAGGGGTGTTAGGAGGTAAGTTAATTTGTGACCTTAATGTTTAGTTGGTGACTTTTAAAATAAAAATCTCCTTGAATCTTGTAATTAATTAAATCAAATTTACTCAAGGGTAACTAGAAAACATTTAATTTAGGGATTAAATTTAATTGTATTTAACTTAATGGGAGGGTAAGTTTAGACTTATCCCTAGAATAATAAATTAATAAATGACATTAGAACTATGTTACTAAATTAATTAAATATTGTAACAAGGAGATTTTAAGCCCGATCTAGGGAATTAAATACTATTAATTAAAATGAATAAAATATTAACTGAGAAATAAACTAAACCTAGTTTAAGGTTACCCCATTCTGTGACAAGGCTTTAAAAAAATTATTTTTTACTACTATAAACTTGACTATTAGTTGATTAGTTATAATTATTTTGAGAGTAGAAATTTTTGGTGAAACACTTGATATCAAAGCCGTGGGTTCAACACTTGGACCCTTAGGCACACTTGAAAAAAATAAAACAATTAACCTAGTACAACCTACAACTAGATCACACAACTTTGCATGATATTTTAAAATGTAGAAAACCTAGAAAACTGAAACAAAACCTAGAATGGTAAACTAACTCCCGTCTTGATTTTTGCAGAGGCGTGAATCATACAAGGGGATTTTTCACGTGGAGTTAGATATACCACCTCCAGAGTAGACAGTTGCCGCTATATTACCATAGATACTACATACATTATAGGATGTCAATGCAGCTATACAAGGTGGAGTAGTTGGGGCACGACCTAGCCAACATGATAGGGAGCCATCACATGAGGCTCAACACCCTTCGAGAACAACGATGAGAAAAGGGAAGAGAAATTACACGTGGAGTTAGCTAGCACAGAGACTCACCTTAGAGGGGACATGGAGATAAGTTTTAGAGACATAAAGATAGATCTAGGAGCCTTAGGCCAAGGGATGAGCATGCAGAGAGACCTAGGGTCAATAGTCATCAGTTACAGATCATATCAAGGAGATCTTGAAGCTATGCCCGTCTCACTATTCTGGTGATAAATGAAGGTTTTGGGAAGAGCCTTGTTTAGTTAGCTTGAGTGGGTATTTTAACCTTTTCATATGTACTAGCAACATGAAGGCTCATGTTACGATTCATCTTCTGAGGGATGGAGTAGGTGTTTGTTGAGGACCGAGGAGCGAAGCTCCATGTAGACTTGAAATGGACACTTGGGATATCTTCAGGAGTATTTCACTAGCATATACTTATCTAGGAGGTTTATTTAGTAGAGGATAGATGAGTTCATGACCTACATCAGACATCCATGACAGTAGTGGTGTATGAGATTCATTTTATATATTTGATTTAGTATGTCGACTACATGCATGATGACTAGGTTAGGATTCATAGGTTCATCAGGGGCCTGAACTTGGAATGGGAGGTGTAGTACACATTCATTATCCATTGACCTTAGTTGAGGCCATTGAGAAGCCCTAAATTTTAGAGGAGACTAGGGGTAGGACGCAACAAGGAAAGAGATAGAGTGAGGAGCCTTATCTAATAGATGCATGATAGTATGTCAAGGAGGTCATCTCCTCCTCGTGGCAAACATGGTTCTGCATAGTCTTCATTCAGACCACCACAATAACCACCTCAATATTGTAGCAACAGACTCATCCACCATTTAGACCTCCATAAATATTTGACACTCAGATGGGATGGAGTATGAGGCATCCCTGGGGTCCCATCAAGACACAAAGAGCACCTAGAGCTCAATCAGTAGGAGCTCATCAATAGCAACCATAATAGTCTATAGCCAGGGATCATTAGATCCACAATACGACCACTATAGTACCTATTAATGTCGCATCTCATTAGAGGTAACTAGGTTATTGTTATGGATGCGGTGTTCTTAGAAATCATTGGAGAGAGTGCCCTTAGAACCCTAATAACAAGGTTTAAGGCACCGATTTTAGAACCTAGAGTTGGCAATATGGGACGTAGCCATCAGATCTATGTAAATGTAATGTCGAGAACCGCTAGGAAGAGCATCAGGGCACGGTGATTGAGACTACATAGGTAGCATTGGTGATATCTCTACCTCTATTTTGTTTTATTTTGGCTTGTCTGATTCTTTTCTTACACCATCTTTGGTAGAACAATGCAAGATGGTGGAAATTAGGTAGCGCCTTATTTGGGATGTTGATATGAGTTCGGAGCTAAGATCTCAATAGAATCCTTAGTTAAGGAGTGTGTAGTGGACCTAAGACCCTTCACCACTACCTTGGATATTTGTATCCTTCCTTTGGGTTCTTATGGAGTTATCTTGGGCATGGATTGGTTTCTTGCACAGAGAAAGAGTAGACTATTATGGTAAGGTCATATCTTGTACAGATGATTTAGGAGTTGATTCGGTGATAGCTGGAGTTAGGAGACCCATCTTGATTCACACTATTTTTTATATGCAACTTAAGTAGTGTGTGTGGCATGGGTGTACGTTGTATGCTATTCCATGGACTTGATAGGTTAGATGATGGGGCTAGTGGAACTTCACAAAATGATCACCCCATTTTGAAAGATTTCAACAATTTTTTTCCTAGTGATATGCCTAGGTTTCCTCCCAACGTGAGATATAATTATACATTGATTTGGTTCTTCAGCGGAGCCTATCTCATGTACTCTAGAGAGATGACCACCCATGACCTATTTGAGCTCAATTTGCACTAGTTGAAATGCCTAATCTATCCCAGGTTATCTCCTTAGGGTGTACCATTGATTTTTGTGAAAAATAAGGACATATCCTTGCGATTGTGTGTGACTACATACAACCAACAAAGTAACAATCAAGCATCGTTACCCCTTCCTCGCATTGATGATTTATTTGATCGATGAAGGGGGCCATAATGTTATCTAAGATAGATCTTAATTTAGGATACCATCACATAGGATTGTGGAGGTAGATATCTAGAAGACAACTTTTCACACAGATATGGCCACATGAATTCTCGGTGGTACCTTTTGTAGAAGAATGAGAATTCCCCTATAGTATTCATGAGTTTGATGAATCGAGTGTTTACGATGTTTTAGAATTTATTTTTCTCTTGTTTTCTTGATTACATTATGATAAAATCATGCACGCGTGAGTTGAGCGAGGAGAACCTTTGACGCGTTTTGTGGTGTCTTCGTGAGCTTTGAGCCAAGGTCTCACAGAACCTAGATAAGTGTGCCTTTTTCTAATTAGAGGTTTAGTACTTGGTCACATCATCTTCTTATGGGAAGGTATTTTAGTAGATCCTTCCAAGAGCCAGAGCTATTATGGATTGGCCCTGTCATCACCAATCCGGCACTATGATAATTCTTCACCGGAACTCCTCGTGCTTTATGATTATTTACTAATGCACAATTTAGTTTGGTGGATGTAATGCTGGAAACAAAACAACAACCGAACACAAGAATACCATTGACTATGATAAGGCATTAATGACGACAAATCTGAAATATCAAAATAAATTATAATATTAACATGAAAGCTCAAAACTTTAATCTCACCCATGAGATACTTCAACAAGACTATGGGAGAAACTTTATAATTACACCTCTTGATGGCTTCTTCAACACACCTTTAATCGATGGCTTCCTTCGCACACTTCCTACAATATTTCTCACTACTTCTTTCTATGCTAAATGAGGGGGTGGCCTCTCTATTTATAGAACTTTCAAGCTTATCCATCCTATCTCTAAGATAGGATAAGAAATCCACTCTAACGAATCGTATTCCATACCTTAACTCTTATCTCAATACATGTGATTATCAAGTTAAGATAAGATAAACCTTATCATTTTACATGGGTTCCACATTTTTAGACTTTTACAAATAAAATACACAAAATATTTATGACCTCACTCCTTGTCCTTATTACCAATATAATATTTCTAATTCCTAATCATGTAGACCCTACTTCTCTAATTACCCAAACTTTGACATTTTAACATTTTACCGGACCACTTTCCGACAAATATTTACTTTTTACAACATTCCTATTGTACTTTGACATGTGACACACGTACTCCATGGATTATTGGTGACACCGCTTGATGGCGCGCCAAAGTTATCTTCTATCGACGCTACTACTAATTATACTTAACAACATCCTATTCCTAATACATACATTAATGAAATAGAAATTATGGAGGAAAATTTTAGTGTCGATGAGCCCATGCAAACCAAATGAGCGAGGTGAGAAGTTTCATGGGGTTAGTAGGATACTACAAGAGATTTTCAAGTCTAGAATTTTCTCGATTACGCACCACATCACTTCCCTTCAAAGGTGAAAAGGGAAGAAGTTTGTTTTTTCCAATGGATGTGAGAAGGCCTTCCGTAGATTTGAAGGAATTCCTTATGAAAACACAAGATTCTTTTAGTGCCATATCCTCGAAGGTGTTTCTTTGTGTATATGGATGCTTCTTTAGTAGGATTAGGAGGTGTTTTGATACATAAGGGTCATGTATAGTCACTTTTGAGTCCGACAAAATCAATGATTATGAGCTCAATTATTTGACTCATGATCTTGAGGTTGTAGTAGTTTTACACGTTTTGGTTCGGTGGATACATTTCCTTTTAGGTAGGAGATTTATTCTCAGGAGTGATCACTTGAGTCTTTTTCACCTCTTCACACAGCCCAATCTCAATGCTTGTTAGTGGTGTTAGATGGAATTTCTATCTGATTAAAACATGAAGATAGAGAATGTGAAGGGGAAAGAGATTGTGGTTGTTGATGCTTTAAGTAGACAGAGACATTTGGTTATGAATAATTTTGTGAGTCAAGACTTGTGGAGTAGGATTTTATAATAACTTCCACATGACCTAAAGTTCTACCTTGCAGAGGAGAGCAAATATTGTGTCTCGGATGCCCATTGAGGGAATTTTAATGGATTTACATTAGATTCAGATGGAATTCTTAGAAATAGAGGTGAGATCTATGTACCTAGGGATGGAGGTTTGAGATAGGATATATTAGCGAGAAGCTCATCGTGTATGCACCGTATTCACTTCCCATCCGGAGGTGAAGAAGATGCATGCCACCTTAAGGAATTTGTATCATTGTAGAGGTCTTCAAAGTGATGTAGATTAGTTTATGTCACATTTTTTAGAGTGTCACAAAGATGAAGGCCAACCATCAACATCCATCTCACCTTCTATACTCACATAATATACCGAGTAGAAATGGGACACCATTTCCATGGATTTCATAGTAGGGCTACCAATATTGAGATACCACCATGATGCCATCATTTTCACGGTGGATATATTGACAAAAGTGGCTCATTTTTTCCTAGTGAAGACCACTAATACATCTAGTGCAATGGCACGAGTATACTTAGATGAGATTTTAAGACTTCATGGGATTCCATGGAATATTATTTGTGACCGTGATCCCTTATACACCTCTCATTTAGGACCACCATGTAGCATTTTCTCGGGATGAAGATCAACTTCAGCATAACATAACACCTTGAGAGACATGGAGAGACATAGTGGGTGAATCAAACCTTAGAGGACATGTTTTGGATGTACATCATGGACCATCAGCTAAGGTGGGACGAGTCTCGTAGATACTTTAGTAGATGTATTTAGTGGAGTTTTCCTACAACAACAGTTTCTAGAGTTCGATTGGTATGGCTCCATTTTAGGTATCAGTATGGTAGGGAGTGTAGGACACCTTTGAATTGGGATAGGTTTTAAGACATGGTTTCTCTTGGGCCAGCTTTATTATAGGATATGGCATAGCAGAGTTGTCATGATTAGACACATATTACGAGGCTTAGGAAAGACAAAATAATTATGAAAATCAATAGAGGAAAATTATAATTTTGAGGTGGGCATAAAGGTGTATCTTTGTGTCGAGGCCACATAAGAGCCCTTTATCATTACGAAAAGTTTCTAAGACTTGCTCCTAGGTTTTTCTGGGTCCCTTTGAGATCTTGGAGCGTATTGGTCCTTTGGCCTATCATCTAGCATTTCCACCAAGCTTATCTCACATCCACGATGTATTTCATGTTTTTGTGCTTAGGAGGTACATTCCAGATCTTTTTCATGTATTAGTTTGCACTGAATTGGAGGTGTAGGAGTAGGGGAAGGTAATAGTAGAGCCCGTTTGTATTTTAGAATGCATGACATTGGGCCTTCAAGGTAGAGATATTGATCAGGTTCATGTCTAGTGGGATCGATACGATGAGACAAAAGCTACATGGGAGGATGCCACACCCTTGAGAGCACAATTCCATAATTTTTTCCAGTCACTTCCAAGAGGAAGTCCAATTTAAGGGGAGGGAGATGTAGTTTCCACTCCTCTTTGACATTGATATTACTCTATTTTTTTTATTTTGGATTAGATCTAGAGACATTATTATCATATTGATCTTTATACATTGATAGATGGACATTGCTATATTTGATTAGCTTGTTTAATAGATAGTATAGATGTTTTAGATTTATGACATAATGTGATTTATATTATGGATTATATGTATGGATTGACATATTAGTATTTGATGATCTTGAGCTACTACTGTATTGACACATTGGATTTGATATATAGATGTTGCTAGATGATTTAGTTGGTTTTGTGATCTTATTGTTAATTGATAAATTGATAAAATCAAAATATTTAGAATTGTGAACAATTGGTGAATTACTTAATTTTAGCGATGGTTTAGTTATGATATTGATGACATGAATTGATATGTGTATGTGTGTTTTATTATTATCTTGATGTTTTTAATATTTCAATGAGACGCTAGGAAGGTATTGTTTTGATTTTTGCATGCATTTGCAACACAACAAACAAAAGGGGATAGGAGACCAACAGTGAAGGAATTTTGGGTATCGACAACATGTCACCTTGGAAACTAGTGTAAATGTATGATGGTATTTTTGATATATTGTTAGGAGGTCCCCATTGGGGGTGCCTCAAATTTTACCTTGGGAAATTGTGGTTTTCCCTTTTTAATTTAATTTATTTGTGAGTAATTATATTTTTGTTAGTATTTTGAGTCATTTTATTATTGTTGTTAAGTACTCCATTTTAACTAATTAGACTTGATTAATTAGTCTAATTTATGATGTGAAAAAGGGGGTAATTAATGTGAGTAGGTAGTCTTGGTTTATTTTGTATTTGAAATAATTTAATTACTTTTGAGTGTGGTGTAATCAACCTTGCATGAAAATTTCGGATTTTAACTTTCAAGCCAATTTTGGAGGCTTTTGGGACAAGTCAAACTTGTCCTACACCTCTTAAATTCACCCACCCACTATGCTTATGATCTGATGGGCTTATTTTAGGCCTTTTGTGTGTTTTAATGGAGAAAAAAAGTAATTAAATGAACTTTTCTATAAGTGTCTTTAATTGTATCCTTTAGGGTTGTGGGTTTGGGTTTGAGTGTGTAAGAGGGTTTTCATTCCCTCAACCACCAATTTATTGTTTTTAGATATTGGGTTTGACATTGTGATGTTGAATGGAGGAGAAATTATATGCCATCGTCCATGGAGCCACATCACATCTCTCTTATCTCTTTTCTATTTATTTGAAATTATTTGAGGATTTGGGGGTTACTTGTTTTATTTTTGGTCTCTTACATTTTGAGGTGCTTTCTTTGGAGGGCTTGTTGGATTTGGAGATAGATTGTGATTGCTTGGACTTAGAAAGGTTGTAACTTGCTTGTGGATTTGAAACTCTTGTAATGGAAAGGTAGGGTCTTCACCCATGTTTTATTTTTCTATTTTGTTGTGCATATGTTTTTGAATGAATGGTTGTTGCATGTGTGATTTTGGGAAGTAGAATGACCCTTAGGTTGTGTAGGAGAAAATGGAAATGGGGATATTTTGGAGGGAGGAATAAGATTTTTACTAGGAATTTTAGGAGGGAGTTGGGTTGGGGTGTCCCACCTTGTGATAAGTAAAACTTGTGCTTATCTTGTTGTCTTATTGTGGGAGGCATAAGAGTGAGGGAGGCATAAGATTTATTTTCTTGGAGGGAGGCATAAGATTTGTTTTTCTTTGAGGATAGCATAATATTTTTGTGGGTTGTGACTTTGTTCTTGGAGGTTTTAAGGTGGGCACCCAAAACCCTTGGGGGCATAAGTAGATTCCCCATGTTCCTTTCTCTTTCTTGGCTTTAGTATGGAGCCTTTGTGCTTTGGAATTTGCTTGTTTTGTTGTTATCTTGGTTTTGTGTTTATTGTGTGAATGTCTTGATTGAGTGTAATTGTGGAAGCCTTGTTAAGTTTCCAATGGTTGTCTTATACCCCTCATTGCTTCATTGTTGGGGCTTGGGGGCCAATGAGGAAGAAGGCTTATCTTCCTCATTGGATTATTGGTTGGGTGGAGAGTGTTTCCTACTCCCTATTTTGGTTGTTGTGTTTGAACTTTGGGAAGAAGGTGGAGCTCAAGTGAAGAATGGTCTTAGTAGCACTTGGAGAAAAGAAGCAAGATCCCTCTTTGTAAAAATTTTACCATGTTGTCTCCATTTGAATGGAGGGCTTGTAACTTACATTTTAAGAATTTCAATCTCTTGTAAATATGTTGAGAAATAGTTGATTTGTATTGAGATCTCAAAATGTATGTGTGTTGGAAAGTAAGAAAAAGAATTTGTATTTGCTACTATGAATATTACTTCATTTTGTAAACTTTACTAAGAATGTATTGAATGAAAACTTGTATTTTAAATATGTTGTTTCTTGTAAAATGAAAGGCTTGTATTAGTAAGATGAAATAAGAACTTTGAAATGGCTTGGAAATGCAAATGAAGTTTTCTCCATCCAAGCTTGCATACAACTTAAATCTTTTCCTTAAAAGTGTGATAAAATCATTCTAAGAGGATTGGTAGTCTTGTTGAAAATACACTTGTATTGAAAATGGTTGTCATTTACTTATTATGTTGAAGAAAGGAAATAGTTTCTTATTCCTTATTGAAAAGAAAGTATATTGGGAAATATGGAAGTTTTTGTTACATTTCTTGTTATATTGAAGGAAATAATAGAGAATGAGTTGATGTTATGTAATTTGAGTATGAAACTAGAAATGTTATCAATCTAGCAACCAATGAATGGAAGACACCTTAGTTAAACTTATTAATGTTTTAAAAACCAACTTAAGTTGAAAACTGTTAAAAAAATGCATTGTTTGAAGGTTTTGTTTTCGGAGAACATAACCGTCACCCTATGTAGAGTGGTAGTTTCATAACCCCCACCCAGCATAGAGTGGTGGTCGATGAACTGACCACTAGGCAAGGGGTGGTGACATGACCACCAACCTATGTAGGGTGACATTCTTCATCACTTTTGTGAGAAAAAAAAATCCATCTATGAAAAAAACTTAGATTTAAAATTAAATGAAATCTAAGCCTAAAACAATTTAAAGGTAACTTCCAACAACTAAAAATGAATTGAATTTATTGTTTAAGCTCTGCAATATTTTTTTCGCACCCAAATGTGTAAAATTATTAGATTAGAGGAAATGATGTTTTTCCCATTTTTGAACTCGTAAACAAGTAAATGTTTTCATTAAATAACAAAAAAATTCATTGTAGGATCTCTACATTAAACAAATGGGCAATATTACAATAGTAAAATCTTTACAACTAAAACCATGAAAATTTTTCCATGGTTGCTCTTCTTTCTCTCATGGCTCCTCCTCCTTCTCCTCTTCCAAAACCTGCAAATAAAAAATGAGAAAATAAGCCAAAGGAAAAGAATAAGAACACTCCATAAAGATGATTAGGGTTAGTTTGAAATCCCTAAGATCCAAGGGCCCACATTGAATCCATCTAAGGGTTGTGATTCAACCCTACAAAATTTAGGTGGAAATTAGGTGGGAGTATAATGTTTTAAATGAAATGCATGTATAACTTGTGAATGAGGCCTCTTAAGGGGTGTTAGGAGGTAAGTTAATTTGTGACCTTAATGTTTAGTTGGTGAATTTTTAAATAAAAAACCCTTGACTCTGTAATTAATTAATTAAATTTACTCAATGGTAACTAGACAACATTTAATTTACGGAAAACATTTACTTGTATTTAACTTAATGGGAGGGTAAGTTTAGACTTAGCCCTAGAATAATAAATTAATAAATGACATTAGAACTATGTTACTAAATTAAATAAAGATTGTAACAAGGGGATTTTAAGCCCAATCTGGGGAATTAAATAATATTAATTAAATGTTAATTAAAATGAATAAAATATTAACCAAGAAATAAACTAAACCTAGTTGAAGGTTATCCCATTGTAACTCGGATTTAACAAACAAATATTTACTACCGTAAATTTGAATATTAATTGATTAGTTCTAATTGTTTTGAGAGTAGGACTTTGTGTGTGTAACACCTAGACTAGGATATTCCTTTTCTATCCACATTGCTTATAATATTTTAGGGCTTCAGTCTCACCTCCTTGTGATATATAAATCGACTTTCATATAGGGTATGTAATTTGTTAAATATATTTTTCTTTTGACATAGTGTGAGATTGGTTGTGTATTTTTATATACATGTTAGATATCTTATGTTGTCTAAATAGACTATATTCAAGACTCTGTTGTAGTTTCCATTTAGTTTGAAGCACTTGGTAATACCAATTATACACATCTTTAGAAATATAAACTATTAACACATTTGACTCCTTTTATACATATCTCTACATAATTATCCAGAACAAACCATATTTTTCATATGTCCATAATCATGATCACTTTTAATTGATAATGTAACATTATATCACCCAAAAAAATATTTTTATCTTCATTTTCTAAATATTTGATCTCTAGATAAAAAGTTTAGCTTACCACTTTAGTTGGATGTGTTTTTAACTACAAAATCAAAATTGAAAGTTGATAACTATTTATGCGATGTGAAGGAAACATTAATCTCAAGTGCCTAATAATTCCATAGTTTCATTTCATAGATGACCCTAGAAGAACTAAATTTTCCTTAATTAAACCACACTATAATGTATTTGGATATGTGGTGTAGCGCTCTTACATAACTTGGCTATGAGAAGTTTTTCCATTCCAATAATATATGATATTTTATCATGTCTTGTTGTTATATTTTTATTATACTTTGGACAAATATTAACCCTTTTTGAATCACCACACATTAATACGCATGATTAAACATAGAATCTAAAATAGTACATAAAAAGGTGAACTTGCAACTACAACTAAATTTTCATATTGGTCAAAATAAATCAAGATAAGTTTATATTCCTCAAATAGTTTCTTTGGAAATGAAATTGTGTATTAATATGATTCATTCACACAATGGGGCATTAATCTATTGGCGGACTAGCAACAGCGCCTAGTGGCACCAACACTTAAGGGGCGCTTAAATCTAAAGATTTTCATTCTTTTGTTATATTATTTGAACTCGATATTATTTTTTTAACCTGATGTCAATATTAATTGAACCTTTTATTGATATTATGTTAAAGTAACATAACTTTCATGCATACACATAAAAATAATTGAAGGAAAAAATTATTTAATTCTCTATTCCTAGTGTTTTGTGGGAAATGTCTCCTTTTATGGAGGAATTAGTAAGCTTAGTTCAAATACCACTCTTCACAAAATGATGGGAGCCACCTAAAAATTTTTATTTCTTTGTAAAAAATGGCGCTTTGTTTAGTTTTAAGTCACACCACCTACTCAAGACTCGTAAATAAGATGAGTAACCAAGTTTGTATAAAAAATTTACAATTTTTACATTCTAAGAACCTCATGTGATTGATTCTCTCCATTAATAGATTATTACTTTTCATTTTTGATAATTTTATAAGATATGTTTATTCCTTTTGTATATCAATTTCTCTAAATTATTGATTTATAATGATCCTTATGCATATTCTAAAATACAATAATATACATATATTTTTTATTTATTTGATGGGAAAAAACTACTAATTAAAATTGTAAGAAGGGCGTCAACTTCAACTATTTCCTAGGGCACTCCTAACCTTAAATTATGCTCTAAAACCTTAGAACTAGCCAAGTTCCAAAGAAACCTCAACTACGTATATTTCCAAGAGCCTAAATTTATAGTTCTTATTGATGACATCCTCCTAAACCAAATTTGTAGGTTCTACGGTCACTATTTATTTACCCTATCGAAGCATCAAGTTATATTGTTTCATTATACATCCTTTTTACCTTCAAATTTTTTTATTGATCATAATATATTTATGTTATTCATTTAGTGATATTATTTGGGTCTAAATAATGCCCTTTGTTAATATTGAACAATAATTTTCATATATTATATTTGTCAAGACAATAAAACTCTATGTAGTTCCTCTAAAGTTCATATAAATGTGAATATGATTGAGAAGGCCATCCTCCTATGTTTTCCTCGTGCATTAATAAAATTAGTGGATGTCACTATTGTAGTCTTTATTTTCCCACTAAATTGTCTAGGCGCGATGGTACATCATCCAGTTGATTTGGATGCTCACGGAAAGCACGCGAAGCTACCAAGTATTTATTTTGTACTTTCTTATCAAGATGTTAGCATGCATAACCATAATAACCATTATCAAAGTGTATATTCCACCATAATAATCAGATCCATGAGCTAAAATTACAAACACATGTAATAAGAAAGCATATAAGATTATATCATAATTAAGATCAAATTTATCATATAAGTACCCTGAATAGAGACATTAACAAATAATATCCATCCACAAAGATCCATTACATTAACTCGTCACAAAATAGTAGCTAAATACATCCCAATAATCTCATACAGTCATGTGCGCAAATTCATACCATTAGCATAACTCCATTACAACTAAGAACTACCACAATGTGTCTCGAGAATAGTAAAATACATCTCATAGGGGTGGGGACTTTCCCTTTACCACCCATACATTCTCAAAATAGGTTACATGCTCAAAATATCCATGTACATGTACAAAAGTAACTAGGTTACATGCAAGCAAGCCTAATAATAGATTAAACCTAAAGATAAGATCTATTATAATCATATTATTATCTCAACCTATGTATGTCTCTTGATCTCCTCGTGCATGTTCTCTATCCAAAATAGACATTCCTTTGTCTACAAGTCTCCATGCCTCACTCTATTCTTGGAACGTTGCTTGGATGCCACTCCATGTCATCATTATTTATTTTTAGTTTGTGGCTCAAAAATTGGCCAAGTCTCGAACATCTTCTCATTGGGCATGAACCCCTACCCGTGCATCCCTATTTATCATGCGTCATTAATACTTATCATAATAGATTGTCGTCTATGGTAGTAATTCAATCAATCTTGTCGCCAAAAAGGATGTATAGTTAAAAGGAAGAATTCAATGCCCAAAAAGGAATCATCTCACCCGTAATTTTACTTAAACTATAATAGGTTGCAAGAGTTCTAGAATCTAAGCCTCTATCTCAGTCATCACCTTCTTCAATTCATCTTGTTCTACCATATATTTCCTTGGAACCACCTCTAGAATCCCTAGCACTTGGTCAGGTACCAACTCTTCATTCCTATGATCGAGTTCCGAATGACTATTGTCATCTCTGAGCATACCTTCTATCACATCTATGTGGTCAAGCACCATATTTTGAAATTGTGTTACCTAGACCTCCAAATTTTATTTTTAGTTTTAATCATTACTTTTTTTTTTTTTTTGCCTCGATAATAGCTAAGGTATGATCATCCTAATTAGTTGGTGTCCTCACCTAAATAAATTTTAACATTGTTTCCTAGTCAACCAACTTAAAAACAACTATATCCTCACACTTCTGACACCTTTTGAAAGCCACATCATATTTTTCATCGGCTTCTTTGAGCTTTTCATAAAAGTATTCAATCTCGGTGATCTTGTTTTCAACAAATGACCTTATTCGATGTTCTCTCCTTTGCACTTTATTCTTTTGTAGGCTCTATTTTCTTTAATCTTTCTAGGAGGATACCTATTAAGTCTTCTAAGTACTCCATTTCATCATTGTAATATCATTCGTCTTGACTTGCTATGGTGGGGCACTATCCCAAAACCTATTTCACTAAGTCACCAACCCCGTCATATGCTTCCTTCATTCTCTTGTATTCCCCCTGCAAGCCTTTTTCAACCGACCTATGTTGCACTCTTTTCCCTTTTTTTTAGCGACCAATTTTTGCATAGTGGCTCTTACATCCAAGTTCTGTAGGATACCTCCATGGCCATTTTATTTAAGGTGTTTCACACCTGTTCATCAGTAAAATGATTTGGATCTATCACCCTATACGTCTTCACAAGATGATTCTTGAGCATTATAGTCCCGATGGACTACTCGCTTACCTCAAATTTTGGATCCTCTACATGGTTATGTTTATTGTAGATTAACATTTTCTTAGTGCATGATACCCCTCCATCTTGATCCATCAAATCCCATACGATAACTTCTCTTTTGTAACTATGCTTTGAAATTGTTCTCATAAGACCTTTTTAGGGTCATCCACATAGTCCATGTGTGGGGATTGGTGTGTCCATATCCTCCTCTACGCCTTCACCTTTTTTTTTTTTCTTGTTTAGAGTAGAGGTGCGTGTTCCTATAAATAGTATTACACCTTTCTCTTCCTTGATGATGAAGGTGTCGTTAGTTCTCTTCTAAATGTGTGCTTCCTCTTGCATACACAGGTTGTCTTTCAACAAAATCTTACTCCCCTCTTCTTCTTGTATAGGTGACTCCTTCTTTTGGGACTTTTCCCTCTCTAACTATTCTGAAAATTCTTGTTATAACTCTTGATGTAATGTGGCTCCTCCCTTATCTAAATTTAATTCTTTACTTATATCTATACTAGAGATAACATAGATTTGTAGTGATTTAGTTTATCTTACTCTATGCTCCCCTATTGTGATGTCCTTGCACCACCATTTTTTCAACTTGTATAATACGTCTTCTTCCATGAGTGTTATAGCTTCCCTTCATCTTCATATCCATCTTCTTCCACAGTGTCCTCCTCACACATCCTCTTCGCCAACATTACCAATGTCCTTCCGGAGTTGTGGAAATTTTGAATCTATAACATCCATCTCAATCCCTCCTTGAGTTTTAGGCCTCAACTTTAAAAATACTTTTCAAATCATGCCTCTAATGGTGACATTGAGCTAGGGATGTAATTCTAGTGTATCAAACTTCGCACCTTTAAGTATGAGGTCCTCAAATCATACCTATATGCTACATGCAAAGTGTGAAATTCAAAGTTTACCTTGTGCATCAAAGGTCAAATTTTTGCATCCTTTATTCTATTTACTGAATACTTGAGGTATCACATAGTGAAAGAAAATGAAAACTTGCACCAGGGGCCCATCTCCCCATTTACCATTCTCGAATTGTGCAAGGTTGTAATGCTTTGCATCACCTTTGTGAATTTCATTTTTCCTAAACTACGGTGCAAACTTCACATGGAATGTGTTATTCATTCTCAAATTCCCCTCTCATCCTGTCATACCACTTGTCCATTTGTGCCTTGTAATTACTTGTAATTTTTCCATCACAAGTATATCATGTGAATTGTACTATGGGAGATTTATGCATAGGTGGGTAAACCCACATGTTTTCCTCTAGTCCTTCGGCACTCCAATATCCAAAAACACTATGAGTAGGAGGATAGATCACCAAGTTATCATTTCCCCTTCCTCATTATGTAACCTAGATTCTTCATCAATTCCCTTAGTAACGAAATACACAATGTTATAGTGTGTCTTTTTCATTATCTTGTGTCCAATGTAAAGTAATTTCCTATTTACATATGTCCACCTCTCTAAGGTTCCTAATTTATAACTCACCACCCTAGCTACAACCCTAGTAAAATGATCATCTAAATACACAATCATCATTTCCCTACCACTCATCTCATAGTTTAAATGTGTGGTTAATTCATCTATATTTGCATTTGCACAAATATCTAACCCCATATCTTCACTTGTACTCCTAAGGCCTATGACCCGCTCAATCAATTGAGTTGAGATCCTCATTCTTCTTCCCGTGAAGTAAAAGAAATATTGATGCACCCTTGACTTAAGCCACTAGTACAATTGCATAGGTTTCACGAAAAGGTAAGTGTTATCAAAATTACCTTGAGAAAAGAGTTAAGCAAGCTTATTGAGGCTAGTATCATCTTCCCCATCAAACACTCAAGTTGTGTTGCGAACTTGGTGCCAGAAGAAAAAGAGAAATGGAGAAATAAGATTGTGTGTGGACTTTCACGATCTAAATAGAGCATCACTCAAGGATCATTATCCACTTCCATCAATGGAACAAATATTACAGTTGTCAGTAGCTGGTTCAGAAAGGTTTTCATTGCTAGATGGATATTTAGGCTATAATCAAATAATGGTGAAGGAAGAAGATCAATTCAAGACGGCCTTCACTACAAAATGGGGCATGGATGCTTACAAGAAGATGCCATTTGGGTACCGTCAAATGTCGGAGCAACATTTCAAGAGATATGGATATGGCGTTCAAAGGCTTGATTAACAAAATAGTGCTAGTATACCTAGATGACATCATCATCTTCTCAAATAATGTAGTAGACCATCTCTTTCACCTCAAACAAGTGTTTCAGAGGTGTAGAAGGTTTGGAGTGTCATTGAATCCAAAGAAATGTATATTCTTGGCACACGAGGGCAAATTTTTGGGCCACATTGTCTCTAGGGAAGGGCTAACAATTGATCCTGAAATGGTTGAAGCTATCCGAACACTCCCATTGCCACACCACAAGAAATATCTCCAAAGCTTCTTGGGAAGGATAAACTTTGTCCGCAGATTTGTGCCTAATTTTGCCACTCTTGTGAAGCCTTTAACGATGATGTTGAAGAAGATTCTGGCGTTCAAATGGACAGCAGAAGGAAAAGAGAGTTTTGAAAACATCAAGCATGCAATATCACAAGCTCCAACTATTATCAACCCAGACTTTTCAAAGGACTTCATGTTGTATGCGTTTGGAGGATTAGATACAATCTCAGCTATCTTGACGCAGCTGAATAGAGAAGGTTTAGAACAGCCCATAGCATTCTTCATTCAAACCATGGAAGATTACGAAATAAAGTATTCTTTCATTGAAAAGCGTGTCCTTGCCATCATCGAGCTTGAAGAAGTTCAAACATTTGGTCTCAAACAATAAGATTCAACTGCTGGTGTCTCATGCTGGTGTCAAGGACTTCCTCCTAAAAAGGATTTAAATGAGAAGAGAGCAGGTTGGATCACTCGAGTGATGGAATATGATATTGAAATCAAAGTGACCAAGCTATTTCGTGGCAAAGGTTTGTGTGAGCAGCTCACTTCCAAACAACCAGACGGCTCAGAAGGTGAAGAAGATGTTGTCCTGCTACTAGAGAATGATCAAGAACAACCAACTGATGATGCATTTGTTCCATGTTGGACTCAAGACTTGGTGCATTACCTCCAAATAGGCTTGTGCCCTCCAGAAGTGAGCAAGGCAAAGAGGAGATACTTTAGATTACAAGCTATCTCGTATGTACTCATTAATGGTATCTTGTTCAAGAAAGACATCCATGGTGTTCTATTAAGATGCATTGGAACAGGTCAAGTTGAGAAGATCTTACATGAGTTCCATGACGGGGAAGCAGGAGGCCACTTTGCTCCATGAGTGACAGCTCTCAAAATCATGAAATCTGGTTACTATTGGCCTACTGTGTTCAATGATTGCTACTCATGGGTCAAAAAATGCAAGAGATGTGCATTCTTCACAGGGAAAGAAAGGTTAGCAGCGCTGCCCCTTCATCCAATTTCAGTGGATCAGCCATTCATGCAATGGGGATTGGACTTCATTGGGGTTATCAATCCCAATTCGAGTCAAGGCCACAAGTGGATACTTACGGCAACAGACTATTTCACCAAGTGGACCAAGCGATCGACTCGGGGAGGTAAATGAATCCAATATCTTAGATTTCTATGAAGGGATAGTCACGAGGTTTGGTGCCCCTTCCACTATCATATCAGACAATGCATTGGAATTCCTTGGCACAAAGATCACTGAATGGGCTGTCAAGAATTGTGTGTATCTCAGCACTTCATCAAATTATTACCCTCAGGGTAATGGCCAAGCCGAGTCTACAAACAAGAATCTACTAAGAATCATCAGAAGGACTCTTGATGAGAATCAGAGGACTTGGCACGCAAGGCTCAAATCAGCCCTATGGGCCAATAGAATCACACCCAAGAGGTCTATAGGAAGCTCTCCATACAAGCTTGTGTACGGGAAAGAAGCAGTTCTACCTATATCACTCGAGTTGTCAGCATTGGAACTCATGAAACAATTATAACTAGCTGAGTTTAGACCCATGGAGGTTAGATATGAAAAATTAATAGAGCTCCAAGAAGTTAGAGAGCATGCAGCTCAGGCAATAGAGAAGGATCAAACCTTGATCAAGAAGACTTTTGACAGAAAAGCCAAGGCTAGAACCTTCCAAATCGGAGATCTAGTGTTGAAATGGGATGCAGATCGTGCAAAGTCGGGAAAGCATTCCAAGTTTGATGCCATCTGGAGTGGCCCATACATGATCATTGAATGCAAAGGTAGAAATGCTTTCTGACTGGCTAAGTTGGATGGTGAAGAATTGTAGATTCCGGTCAATGGGATCTATCTCAAACGCTGCTACTAGAAAGATAGCTTCTCACCCTTGTAAATATTAATTTAGAATTTCCATTCCTCTAAGTGCTTATGCACATTGTACCACTGTTATAGTAGTTTTTATTTCCCTAAGTGCTTGTGCACATGTCCTATTGCTTCTAGTATGTGCATGTTTGCAATTCATCAAGCTCCTGGAAAAGAATTGCAGCCAGGAGAACCAGCTCAACAAATGTTTCAATGGCTCAAGATACGAGTTTTAAAATTTTAGATCAGCTGAGAGATTATCAAACAGACTCCATGCCCAATGGATTTCTATAAGCAGATGGCCATTCTTCATCTGGCAAGTAGATAACCCCAGTGAGTCGCCAAAATTGTTATCCAAAATTCACCCCTCAAGGTAATTTTGATAACATGCATCAAATTATTCAGTCCCGAGCAAGTAGATTGATTCAAGGAAAAAATCATGTTTTTTGGGGTCCCCTCGGCTTCTCTCTAACTCTCCCATCCAAGAAGAAATCCCAACAAGTTGAAAAAAATGGAAAAAATGCAAAAATAAGGTTGCAGGACTGTTTTAAAGAATTTGGTCTGAAGGGTTCGGGTCGTACCAAGGTTCGTCGTACCAAGCTTGGGGCCGAAAACAAATAAAATCGACTAAGTCAGAAATTTTTGTCCCAGGTGGTCCACGGGGCATGATTGGGACATTGGGAAGCGACGGACGTGAAAATCTGAATTGACCGAGAGCAAGGAAAATCGTCAAGTTTTTTGTTTTGCGCGGTTTGGGACGATTGGCACAAAAGTACGCGCGGGGACGTGAATCGCCAATTTTTCGAAAGACACTCCATTTCGGGTAGTTCGAGATATTTTTCCCATGCATTCTATGGGAAAGTTGGGACAAAAGTACGCGAGGGACACGAGGGACGCGAAAATCCGAAGCAATGGACAAAGGTAGGCGAGGGACGCGAAAAGGTGAAAAGGCCACAAAAGAGGGAAAAGGAAGCCCGAATCAGCCAAGCGGGAGATTTTCATCCGGGACAATTGGGACAAAAGTATGCGTGGGACGCGAGGGACGCGAAAAGCCGAAACCCGAAGGCAAAGAAGAAAAGTCAACGTTTGACCCGTGAACTTCAAATGGCCATAACTTTTGACTCCGAGCTCCGATTTTCACAAAATTGGACTTTCTGGAACGAGCACGACATCCTCTACACCACAAAAATGGATTTCTTATTTTTAACAAGGGTAGATATATTTAAATAAAAGAAACATATTCGGCTCCAGTCAGTTAATGCTCATTCCCATCAAATGACAGAAAACGCCTGCCAGACCCAAAATAGTTTCCCGCACTCAGAAGGCCATAACTTTTGCATTTCTCAACGAAATCACACAAAATTTTTACCATTGGAATCGTGGATTTGAGCCCGACGCAAAAAAATCAAGAAATTCTAGATTTGATGAGATATTGATTGATATTTTTAAGAAAACGTGGCTGGGTTCATAACAGTGTTTTATTTGGTGGTTGGGAGTGCAATTAAGAGGCATGGTCATCATTCTTTCTCTGTTGCAGCACTTGGGATAGTATGGGGATCCTTTTGCAAGTAATATATAATCATTTTACTCCATTTAATGCCTCTTACAAGTGGTTGAAGGATAGATTTTAGGATTTCCATTTTCCCTTCTCTTTCTCTTCTCATTTTTTCTATAAATTGGAGTGTTGGGCTCATTGTAAGGGAGAGGTAGTTTTTGGTAACAAAGCTCTGCCAAAATTTCTTTGTGAAGATAATGTGTTGCAGGCCCTTGTTGTGGACTCCTTGCATGGTGATCCAGGCCCTTTTCTTGTAATAGATTGAACTGTGCATATCAGAAAGCAATAAAATATAAGTTTGTGGATGCATCTTCCCCTGCTGTGTTTTCTTGCATTCTTCTTGCCCCTTCAACCTTGATTACAAGGATATTGTGTCTATTATTATGCTCTTGCAGGGATCCATTATCATTGTGTATGTTTGAAGTATTTTTGTGAAATGCATTTTGCTAGATTGTGGAGAACTGTCATCACCCCTTCTAGCGTGCACTTTGCTTCTGTATCTCACGCATTTGAAGACTACTCTCACACCCTCCTTTTCTGGTGTATCACCGCTTTAGTGTAGGATTTCATTTTATGCATCCTCTCTCCTTGGTCCCTTGGAAATTTAGATTAGAATAGTTATTTTCCCCTGCATTAGAGTAGATTGTGGCAGGTAGTTTAGGAGCAAGAACCAACTTTCTCTAGAGCTCTATCTCAACTAGCAAGTCCCACAACTTGGAGATAGTGCCCATGTTATCCAATCACACCGTGAGTTCAAGTATATGCACTTGTATAAACATAGGGGTGTTGTGATTTGGTGATAACAGTGATAAGCTCATACAAATGAAAACCACCAATCTTCTCTAACCATATTCTCATGGAATCATCTATGAGATGATTTCCTTCCTCCTCTGTCCTATAAGCACCTTCTCTAGATATACCTTTAATCTCTTCTCGTGCTCATCTATAAAGTGATTGTACTCAGGTGATCTTGGACTTACGGATCTTTGACTTCCATATTTCTACCCTATTCACACCAAGTGGGTACTGCATTTCTAAATAAATATCATCCAAGGGTTCCTCTTCTACCAAATCCACCCTTTTTTGTCCATAGCTTTCTCTCTTTCGGTGCCATATATGTAAAAAGTTGAATGACCTAGGTACTCTACGACACAATATTCTTTGGTACTCAAACTCTACAAATCCTACCTAATTAAATCACACACAAACCCTTCTTCCCATGCTCTAGTGTTGGTTCTCACTTGTTTCTTCAAAGATATCTACACACACCTTCTTGCACCGATCTTAATTATACTTTACTTCATCATTCTTTTTCACATAAGGACACTCATTATCTTCTTTGTTCCAAGTTCTCATCAAATGGATGGTATAAAAATAAATACCCCTTTCCCTTATTTATACTTTTTCATCAACCCACATTGTCCTTTTGACAAACACTTTTAAGTCACTTTTTTAATAAAGTTTTTTTCCACTCTTCACTTCCTTTTGTGTGTTGTAGTCATATCCTTCTAGCACACCTACTACTTATCGAAACATACCTCCTTACACATGCCTTCATGCACTGAAATACATAAACCATTGTGCCACATACTGGGTAGTTTCCCATGTTGTTACCTACCTCAAGATATAATGCACGATCATACTTCTCGTGTGGTCTCCAACTTGTGAAACTATCTTAAGAGAACCTTCATTCATAACACATGTAACATATTTTTCTCTCACGCCAATCTTCAGAGAGTGCCCTCCATCAAGCCAACATGTATGATAACTTGCACTTGAATTTTATTTCAAGTCAACCCATTTTACTTATATCTATTCCACCCCACACTTAAAGTATGTGTGGTCCGCTGCACATTAACTCATAAGATAGTAATCAGTTCCTGGAACACAAGCATGCTTATTACAACAAAACACTTAACTAAAGTAACAAATCATAAAAAAATGAAAGGAAAACCATTAAAGGGAAATACATTAAAGTAAAATATAATCTAAGTGGTAATACTACCTTATTACAAACACCAAGAATCCTTATTTATAGTAGGGCTTCATCTTACTCCCATTGAAGTAACCGGAAATAAAGTTCCATCCGAGAACTGTAACTAGCAAGTGCCCGATTCCAATATATTTTTACTACAAAGGATCCCAACCAATGAACTTTCAACTTCCCAGGGTGTTGTGAAAACTTTGAATCATACAAAAGAACCATATTTCCCACCTCAAATGTTTTATTCCTTATATTCCTATCATGTCAGGCCTTCTGTCTCACTTTTTCTTTCTTTTGGCTCCACCAAGAAATTGTGTGTCAATCATCTAACTTTTTTAGTTTATCTATGCACTCCTCCACATCTTGTTCATCATCTAGTCCTCCCATGTGCATAATACACAGGGATGGAAACATTTACTCCATAGGAAATACAACCTCTACGTAAAACACCAACTAAAAGGGTGTGGCCTTATTCATTTTTATAAGTTTTCCTATATGCCCAATGTATATTACATGCTTTATCATCTCATTCTTTCCTTCCAACATCACATATTTTTGTCAGTGTTTGTCCCAGAATCTTGTTGAAAGCTTCAATAGTACCATTTACCTATGGGTGATAGGGTGTTGTCTTATGGTGTGCCACCATAAACTCATCCAAAATAATTCCGATTGTCTTATTCAAGAAATGAGTTCCCCTATCACTTTTTAAACTCAATGGACATCCATACCTGCTATTTATTTTTTCCCATAAAATCTCACTATTGTACTAGCTATGCAATCCTTTGTAGGTGTTGTTTCTACCCTCCTTATTAGATAATCTGTACAATTTATAATATAGTGTGCATCATTCCTACATGCGGGTGTAGAAATAGGACCTAAAAACTCAATATCCCATTTCTCAAAAAGTCCAAAAATTGTAATAAGACTCAAAGGCATTACATCTATAGTTCTAGGCTTCCTAAGGCATTGATAATGGTCATGCGCCTTGACATAAATTTTAGTATCCTTTTACAAATTTTCCCACCTAATTCCAACCATAAAAATCTTGCATGTAGTAGCATCACCAAATAATGACCTCCCCCAATTCCACCATGAGATTCTTCCATAATCGCCTCACGCTCATGCTCCATAACATACTAGCACAAAAATTCATCATGGCCTAGATCATATAAATATCCACCTATTAACGTGTAATGTGGTGTGCATATTGCAAGTTAATTATTCTCTAAAGTCTTCATACCCTCAAAGCGCATGTCCAAAGTGTGTAAGAATATTACAATGTCCTCTTGTTAAGTGGGGGCACGATTCAATCTTAAAATCTTTGCATCAAGCATTATGTTCTTAATGATTTTTATGTCCTCACTAGAATTAATTGTTGACAAATTGTCAATTCATGAGTTACTTTTCCCTAGTTTGAAAATCATTGTAAACTAAAATTCCTAAAAAATTAGTATCCACCAACAAATGTGCCCTTGCAAAATAGGCTTGTTGACTAAATACTTAAGCATTGTTAGAATTTGAGGATTCTAATAAATACAGATTTAATCAACTTACATATTACATAATGTTATAATAAATATTCAAATAAATATTACATCATAACATATGTAAATAAAGAAATACTTACAGAAATAAATAACACAGGTGACACAAGTATTTATAGTGGAAAACCCCAATAGGGTAAAACCCGCTTTGAAAAATAAACTTTTACTTTAGAGAAATTATTTGACATCCACTAAGATCACCTCCTCCTTTGAAACCCTATTTACCAGGGGTAAAACCAAATCACTTAATTTGCACACTTTGATATATTTCCCGATATATCAAATGAGGACCTAAAGTCCTTTTTATATTAGGTGATCGGGTATGTCTCCCGACCCACCTTTTCAACTTAAAATGGTTGACACATAAACCTAGGTTTATAATATTTAATATTAGAAATATAATTGTCGATGGTGAATCACACAGCACACCCACAGAATGTCTCGCAACTCAATGGGTTGAGACTCTCAGTGTGATTGCATAACATGGAGCTTTTCCCAAGTGTGGGACCTTGCGAAATCGGAAAAGCTCTCCGGATGAAGGCTGGTTCCTATTCCTCTATTCAGATGCACACATAAAAATGCAAAGGATTTATTGAAAAAACCTAAACTAAATTTCCAAGTAGACAGGGTAAGAAGATGCATAAAAAATAAACCTAAACTAATAAAGGTGATGCACCAAGGAATGAAGAACACCTGTCTTGCCAATAAACACAAACCATTAAAATGCAATGCAAGATCATGCACAGATAAAAAAATTGTAGTGAAAGATTATGAGGATGTAAATGAACACAGAGAGGGTTGAGAATCATCCACAGACATGCATTATTTGCTCCAAATATTGATACAATACACTTGAAGATGCCAAGAGGCAAAGTTTCAATACGCTTTTAGATGGGAGGTTTGAACTCCAAAAATTCACTGCACAAAGAGAAGAAGGGAGGAGCAAAACAAGAATGTCCAACCTTTAGAAAGAAGCCCCTCCTTACAATTTATAGGAATAATGAGAGAGGGAAGAGAGAGGAATTCCAAATCTACCCCAACCACCTCCAGGTTGCATTTAATTCATCTCATTATGGTGGTAGGTGAGAACCCTAGCAAACCCAAAAAGTGGCGAACTGTATTTTGCATTTTTAAGAATTTTTCTCACCCAATTAAAGATATCTAATCGTAGCTAGACAAAGGACCTCGTAAGCTTTCCGAAAATTCCAACCTTGCATGAATCTGAGCTCCCTGTGAAAATTTATGGCCATTTGAATATCTGCATCAGGGTTTGCTTTTTGTCGGGGTGTCAGCGCTCAAAATGTTGTGCCTCAGTGCATCCTTCCTTATGTCGACATACTTTTACGTGCACCAAGGCGTGAATTTATTCATGTCGACACCTTATGTCGTGCACCCTTTACCTGTGCCAAGGTGCAAATTTCTTCATGTCGACACCTTATGTCGTGCGCCCTTTACCTATGCCAAGGTGCGAATTTCTTCATGTTGACACCTTATGTCATGCGCCCTTTACCTGCACCAAGGCATGAATTTCTTCATGTCGACACCTTATGTCATGCGCCCTTTACCTGTGCCAAGGCATGAATTTATTCATGTCGACACCTTATGTCATGCGCCCTTTACCTGCGCCAAGGCGTGAATTTCTTCATGTCGACACCTTATGTCGTGCGCCCTTTACCTGTGCCAAGGCATGAATTTCTTCATGTTGACACCTTATGTCGTGTGCCCTTTACCTACGCCAAGGTACAAATTTCTTCATGTCGAAACCTTATGTCATGTGCCCTTTACCTATGCCAAGGCGTGAATTTCTTCATGTCGACACCTTATGTCGTGTGCCCTTTACTTGTGCCAAGGCGTGAATTTCTTCATGTCGACACCTTATGTCGTGTGCCCTTTACCTACGAGCTAAGGCGTGAATTTCTTCATGTCAACACCTTATGTCGTGTGCCCTTTACCTGTGCCAAGGTGTAAATTTCTTCATGTTGACACCTTATGTCATGCGCCCTTTACCTACACCAAGGCACAAATTTCTTCATGTCGACACCTTATGTCGTGTGCCCTTTACCTGCGCCAAGGCGTGAATTTCTTCATGTCGACACCTTATGTCATGCGCCTTTACCTACACCAAGGTGTGAATTTCTTCATGTCGACACCTTATGTCATGCACCCTTTACCTACACCAAGGCATGAATTTCTTCTGGTTTTCCCATATCTACCCGAGGGGGAAGATATATACAACAATTTGGTGACTCAACGGGGTCGCTTGCCTGCTAGGTAGAAGATCAGTGGCCTTTTAGCAATCCATTGGGCATGGAGTCATAAGTAGTAACTTGAAACCAACTTGATCTCTGATCTCAATCCTGATACCGCAACTCTTTCTCCAAGAGCTTGCTTTGAATCAGAAATTCAACTCCGAGTGCAACAAAACCTGTGCTGGAGCACTAGGAAAATTGAAACCTAACTACAACAAGACAATGTGCATACACACTTAAAGGAATTAAAATCTAGGCTAATATTTACAAGGGTAAACCCTTTCCCTTTTAGTAGTAATGTTTAAGGTAGATTTCGTTAACCAGAATCGGAGTTATTCTCCATCCAATGTAGACAATTGGAAGGCATTACTACTTTTACATCCCGTGACCATGTAGGGGCCACTCCAAATGGCATCAAACTTGGAATGCTTTCCTGGTTTTTCCTGATCTGCATCCCATTTTAGAACTAGGTCCCCTTCCTGGAAGGTCTTTTCTCTTACCTTCTTATCAAACCATCTTTTTACTAAGGCTTGATCCTTCTCAATCGTCTGAACTGCATATTCTCTAATTTCTTCTAATTCCATCAACTCTGCATACCTGGCCTCCATTGGTTCAAACTCAGACAACTCCAACTGCTTCATGAGCTCCAATGCTGGTAATTCTAATGATATAGGCAATACTGCCTCTTTCCCATAGACCAACTTGTAGGGAGAATTACCTATAGATCTCTTTGGTGTTATCCTATCAGCCCATAATGCTGATTTTAGCTTGGTATGCCATGTCCTTTGGTTTTCATCCAGAGTCCTTCTGATGATTCTTAGAAAATTCTTGTTCGTGGACTCTACCTATCCATTACCCTGTGGGTAATAATTTGAAGAGGTGCTCAAATAGATTCCATTCTTGACATCCCATTCTGTAATCTTGGAACCTATGAATGCCAATGCATTGTCTGATATGATAGTGGTGGTGCACCGAACCTAGTCACTATCCCTTCATAAAAGTCTAGTATGTTAGACTCATTTGCTTCTTTGAGCACTACTGCTTCGGTCCACTTGGTGAAATAGTCTGTTGCCGTGAGAATCCACTTGTGGCCTTGGCTTGAGTTTGGGTTGATGACCCTAATGAAGTCCAATCCCCATTGCATAAATGGTTGGTCAACCAAAATTGGGTGCAATGGAAGCGCTGCTAGTCTTTCTTTTCCCGTGAAGAGTGCACATTTCTTGCACTTTCTTATCCATGTATAGCAGTCATTGAACACTATGGGCCAATAATACCCTACCTTCATTATCTTGAGAGTTGTTACTCGTGGGGTGAAATTTCCTCCAGAATCTCCATCGTGAAAATCTCGTAACACCCTCTCAATTTGACCTGTCCCAATGCACCTCAATAGAACTCCATTGATGTCTTTCTTGAACAAAACATCATCAACGAGCACATATGGGATGGCTTGTAATCTAAAGTATCTCCTCTTTGCTTTGCTCATTTCTGGAGGGCATAGGCCTACTTGTAGGAAGTGTATCATATTCTGAGTCCAACAAGGAGTAGCCACATCATCATTTTCTTGTTCTTGACCATCCTGCAGTACCAAGGCAGTCTCTTTTTCATCACCTGCTTCAACTTTCCGACTCAAAGCTAGTTGTTCACATAGTCCTTTTCCATGTACTAGCTTAGTGACCTTAATTTCGATGTCATATTCCATGACACGAGTGATCCATCCTACATGTTTCTCATTCAGATCCTTGTTTAGAAGGAAGTCCTTGACTCCCACATGAGAGACCAATAATTGGATCTTATTGTTTGAGACTAGGTGCTTGAATTTCTTTAAGCTCCTGATCACTGCAAGGACATGCTTTTCAATGAAAGAGTACCTAGTTTCGTATTCCTCCAAGCCTTGACTGAAGAAAGCAACTGGTTGTTCTAATCCTTCTTTGTTTTGCTATACCAGGATTGCAGAAATTGTGTCTCCACCACCAAAGGCATATAGCATGAAATCCTTGGAGAAGTCTGGATTGACGAGAGTCGAGCTTGAGATATAGCCTCTTTTATTGCCTCAAAACTTTCCTTTCCTTCAGATGTCCACTTAAATTTCATGCTCTTTTTCAACATCAGCGTTATTGGCTTTACGAGAGCTGCAAAGTTTAGAAGAAACCTGTGGACAAAATTGATCCTTCCCAAGAAGATTTGAAGAGCCTTCTTATGACTTGGAAATGGCAACGCTTGAATTGCTTCAACTCTTTCTGGGTCAATCATCAATCCCTCCTTTGAAACAATATGGCCAAGAAGTTTTCCTTCATGAGCCAAGAATATGCATTTTTTGGGATTCAATGATACCCCAAATCTTCTACACCTCTGAAATACCTACCTCAGATGAAAGAGGTGATCCACTGCATTTTTGGAGAATACAGTGATGTCATCAAGATATATCAACTATTTTATTGATCAACCCCTTGAATGCCATATCCATTGCCTTTTGGAAAGTGTCTCCAAAGCATTTGATATCCCAAATGGAATCTTCTTGTAGGCATAGGTGCCCCATTTGTTGGTGAAAGTCATCTTGAACTAGTCATCTTCTTTTACCATTACCTGATTATACCCTGAGTAGCCATCTAGGAGAGAGAATCTCTCCGAACCGGATACCACTTGCAAAATTTGTTCCATTAAAGGGAGTGGGTAATGGTCTTTAAGAGATGCCCTGTTGAGGTCTCGGAAGTCTACACACAACCTGATTTCTCCACTCTTCTTCCTGACTAGAACCAAGTTTGCAACCCAGCTTGAGTGCTTGATCGGAAATATAATGCTTGCCTCTATTAGCTTGTTTAACTCTTTCTTCATTAGAGGCTCAATGTGAGGGTTGACTGGTCTCTACTTCTACCTGATGGGCTTAGCATCTGGATCCAATTCTATGGTATGTTGTGCCAACTTCAGATTGAAACCTCTCAAGTCTTCATAGCTCTAAGCGAAGACATCTGGAAATTCTTGGAAAAGTTGTATGAAATCTGATTTCTCCTGCTCAGTGGCCACTTTGCCAATTTGAAGTGTTTTGCCTTCCCCAACCGAAATTGGCTCTGAATCTTCTCTCTTGACCTGTATGTTAGCCTTTTCCTTACGGAACTGGTCATTAGGGTTGAAGATAGACTCCAATGTTACTAAACAATTGGGAAGCTTGTTTTTCTGCAGCTGCACTACTTGATCCCCATACTTTGCTGCTCCAATCTGTCTTGATTCCTAGCCGAGAATTCAGCCTCCTCTTGTAAGAAATTGACAATCTGTGATCGTTCTAAAACACCTGCCACTTGTGTTATTATCTAGAACTGCTGGCCTCACAATCACATGGATACGTGGTTGCATTTTTCCCTTTTGATGTTGTCAACCACATCAAACGTTGCTCCAACTACTGCAAACCTATCTCTTTGCTTCATTTTTCTTCCCAGGTATGGACACGATATTGAAAGATTTGAAATCCTCAACGAGGTACCACACCCTGTTCTTGTAGTTCTTCGATTGTTCATTATTTTTAGCATATTGTCCCGACTTGATTGATGATTAGCTCACTATCTCCAAACACCTGCAAGTTCTTTATGCCCTTTTTCCCGGCCCAATGAAGTCCATGAATCAAGGCCTCATATTCAGTTGTTGTTTTTGAATAGGAAAACTAGAAATGGAAAGTTGAATAATATTTTATGCCTTGAGGTGAAACAAGCATATCTCCTCCTCTTGCACCTTTCCTACTCCTTGATCCATAAAAAATAACTGCCATACCTCATTTTCATCCTTATGGTCTGGTTTGGTGATGCTAGGAATAGGCTGGTTTTTTTCATGTATGCAATAGACTCCTAGCTCAGATTCTTCTATTTCTTGGTAGGGATCAAAATCATGTACCTTGCTTGTCCATTTATCCAGTCAAATCTGGGATGCTTCCAACTTTGGTGTCAGCTTCATCTGTGCTTTGATAATCTTCTTGATCAAATGCTAAACAGTTGGCATTGATTTGTCTTGGAGTATGAGGCTCAATATGAAAGTTTGCAATTGGTTCAGATCTGATTGTGACCTTAGTACCATATCTTGTTCTGAACAACATGTGTGACCAGTCAGTAGATAAGTAGCCTCCAATTCTAGCTGTGAAATCCCTTGATAAGCATAGGGCAAAGAGTGGTGGCAAATCTATCACTGACACATCTTGTAAAATGGTAACATTGGGGCATGCATGTAAGGTAAGATTCAAACTTTTAATCACTCCCACCATTGCTACTGCTGTCCCATCCAATTACACTACCCCCTTTGATATGACTTCATATTGGAGACCCAGTTGATCAACTATTTGCTTGGGCATGACAAAACTACTTGCCCCAGAATCAATCATGCAATTATGTACTAGTTTATTGCCAATGATTAATGAAACATAGAATGGAGGGGGCTTCAAAACTTTACCTTGTTTTCCTCCATGACTCCCTTCAGGCTAAGCAGCATTTGTGAGGACATTCTCTCGCATATGGACCTATTGGTTCGAAGTTGACCAATTCTTCATGGTAACTTGTAGAAGATCTCTTTAGCCTGGGATGGATAAAGATTCCCACATTGATATATTCACATTTGTCTTCTTCATTTGATCAATGATGCTAAATGGGGATGAAAGATCTCTTTGCTGTCCTTTAGGCTGCACATTCCTTTCTTGTGCATGGGCAGCAATAGCTGGCATTTGAGTTGGCTTAGAAGGTGGTTTGGGTTGTCCTTGCATGTTTGGAACTATATTTTGCTTACCAACACCTTGTGGAGTGATGGAAGGTTGTAGATCACTTGGAGCCAATGACTGCCCTTCACCAATATTCCTCTTCTTTGATCTTGTGTTAGCTGCTACACTCTGAGAAATTGTTTGATTCATGCCACAAAAATCCTCAGCTTGCCAATTCACAAGTGCGGTATCATTTGGAGCTGTGTTTTGTTGAGATGTCCCTTGTTGTTGATTTGTTTCTTGACTCACTTCACCCTCTACGCTAGTATTTGTCACCATCAAGGCTTGGTTCAAATCACCATTGAAGCACATAGATTGGTTGTGAGGTTCATTACATGGGAAACACCAATCATACTCTTGAGCTATATTGTTTTGCATCGGCACTAATGCTTTAGAAGCAGATGCAACATTGGGGTTATAGGACTGAAATGGTCTATTGGCGAGAGGCCTTACTTGGCTTTGATTTGCAGCTGGATTGGGTGGAGTATTGGGCTCGTATGGTTTCCTATTAGGTTGATCTTGAGGCTAATAAGAAGGTCTAAAACCTTGGGCTTGCTGCCTCTTGAGTGTAACCAGCTCATTTCCCAAATTTTGCAATTGTTTCATGACCTCTTGGAGTTCATTTGAAGCACTAGATGATGAAGTAGAAGTTTCATTTGAACTTTGATTTCTAGGAGTGGGAATAGGAGCCAAAGTGGGTGCTTGACTAGTGTTTGGATTTTTTGAGTTTGGATACAAGGGCATGGGAGGCTTAGGATCCACTTACCACTTGAATAAGATAGTTTTTAGCCCTAATGGCGATGCTATAAGTAGCAGGTAAGTTTGTTCCTCCCATAGATTGAATTAACATAGAAATATCAGAATTCAAAGCCTTAAGATAGTATAGAAAATCACCTTCAGCTGTTGGCCTAACGGCCACTAGAATTCTATCCCAAGACCTTTGAAATCTAAAGCTGAAGTCAGTCAGCTACTCATTGGGAGCTCTCTTGATAGTTGTCAATTGTTCAAGTAGAGACAAATTGTCTCCTTTTTCTCCAAACTGCTCATGGAGAACTATGCATAACTGATTCCAATTTTGGATAGAACCAGCTCTAAGGCTCCTAAACCATTGTAATGCCTTCCCTTTGAACGAAGATGCCAGCAATTTGATAGCAACATCCATTTCATTTATCTCATGGATTGCACAAATGTTAGCAATGTCTTTGACATGATCACTAGGAGTGGTATGATTTTCTCTAGTGAAAAATGGAATGTTCTTCAATGCTGCAATTGGAACTGGATTCTGTGCATTGAGGGCAATTGGACTACTACCAGTGAAGTTGACAAAAGGGTTTTGTTGTGCCATTCTAATTGGCCTGAGAACCCTTGTTGATGCGAGAAAAGGTCTACCAGGTGGAAGTGTAGACAAAGTCTGGTTAGGTGGAGATGGTGATCTTTGTGGTCTTCTTCCTCTCCTTCCTTTGCCTAGTGATAGCTTCAAGTGGACAAATAACCCCTCTTCTCGAGTGTCAGACCTAGTTTCAATTCTTCTCATATACCTCGGGAAACTGTCTTGTCTTCTATACCATTGAATTCTACCCCTTCAGAGTCACCAGATGTGTTGGAGAATGAGCCTCAAAAGGTTGGATTCTACCAAGTTACACACCAAACATGGCAATATTAAAAATAATTTTTTAAAACCTTGAAGGACCCAGAAGATATAGTTCTTCAATTCGGTTATCGAGTTTTTTGTGTAGCTACTAATCCCCAAAAGGTACAGGAAAAACTTAGGTCATGTAAGGTAACTTACAAAACTTGAAATACACCGTGTCGGAACTTGGGACATGCTCAACACCTAGGAAAACCTGAAATACTAAAAACCATGAAATTTTGAAAGTCAAAATCTCAAAAATCTAAGAATACCCTTTTGAAGATTACCCCCAGATCTATCAGTTGGTGAAATTTTGACTTGTTTTGAGCAAGTTAAGCCCTTAAAAATTGATTTCAAAGTTCATCCTAAGATGAAAATTTTGAAATTGTAAAACCTGCAATTTTTAGTCCAAATTTCTTGAAAATTCCTTCAAATCTGTGGAATGACCTCTTGGTCCCACCCAGCATGCCAAAACTATTGATGGTGAATCACAGCACCCCTGAATGTCTACAAATCAATGGGTTGAGACTCTCAATGTGATTGCATAACATGGAGCTTTTCCCAAGTGTGGGACCTTGCGAAATCGGAAAAGCTCTCTGGATGAAGGCCGGTTCCTATTCCTTTGTTCAAATGCACACATAAAAATACGAGAGGATTTATTGAAAAACATAAACTAACTTTCCAAGTAGAAAGGGCAAGAAGATGCATAAAAAAATAAACCTAAACTAAAAAAGGTGATGCACCGAGGAATGAAGAACACCTATCTTTCCAATAAACACAAACCATTAAAATGCAATGCAAGATCATGCACAGATAACAAAAATTGTAGTGAAAGATCAGGAGGATGTAAATGAACACAAAGAGGGTTGAGAATCATCCACAGACATGTATTAAATTTTCTCCAAAGATTGATACAATACACTACAATATGCCAAGAGGAAAAGTTGCATTACAATTTTAGATGGGAGGTTTGAACTCCACAAATTCACCTGCCAAAGAGAAGAAGCGAGGGGAAAAACAAGAATGTCCAACCTTTAGAAAGAAGCCCCTCCTTACAATTTATAGGAATAATGAGAGAGGGAAGAGAGAGGAATTCCAAATCTACCCCAACCACCTCCAGGTTGCATTTAATTCATCTCATTGTGGTGGTAGGTGAGAACCCTAGCAAACCCAAAAAGTGGCGAACTGTATTTTTCATTTTTAAGAATATTTTCTCACCCAATTAAATATATCCAAGTCACAACTGGACAGAGGACCTCGTAATCTTTCCGAAAATTCCAACCTTGCATGAATTTGAGCTCCCTGTGAAAAGTTATGGCCATTTGAATATCTGCGTCAGGGTTTGCTTTTTGTCGGGGTGGCGCTCAAAATGTTGCGCCTCCTAAAGATGCACCTCAGCGCATCCATCCTTATGTTGACATACTCTTATGTGCGCCAAGGCACGAATTTCTTCATGTCGACACCTTATGTCGTGCGCCCTTTACCTATGTCAAGGCACGAATTTCTTCATGTCGACACCTTATGTCGTGCGCCCTTTACCTACGCCAAGGCGTGAATTTATTCATGTCAACAGCTTATGTCATGTACCCTTTACCTGTGCCAAGGCATGAATTTCTTCATGTCGACACCTTATGTTGTGCACCCTTTACCTATGCCAAGGCGCGAATTTCTTCATGTCGACACCTTATGTCGTGCGCCCTTTACCTGTGCCAAGGCGCGAATTTCTTCATGTCGACACCTTATGTCGTGTGCCCTTTACCTGCACCAAGGCACGAATTTCTTCATGTCGACACCTTATGTTGTGTGCCCTTTACTGTGCCAAGGCGTGAATTTCTTCATGTCGACACCTTATGTCGTGCGCCCTTTACCTACGCCAAGGCACGAATTTCTTCATGTCGACACCTTATGTCGTGTGCCCTTTACCTGCGCCAAGGCACAAATTTCTTCATGTCGACACCTTATGTCATGCGCCCTTTACTTACACCAAGGCACGAATTTATTCATGTTGACACCTTATGTCGTGTGCCCTTTACCTGTGCCAAGGCATGAATTTCTTCATGTCGACACCTTATGTCGTGCACCCTTTACTGCGCTTGGCATGAATTTCTTCTATTTTTACCATATCTACCCGAGGGGGAAGATATATACAACAATAATATTTTCATGATATTAAATATTTTACCTAAATTATATACCTCGGTTAGCATATTTAATAATAGAAATAAAAATATTTTATATTATTAAATATTAACCTATATATTAGTGATGGACCCATATACATTAAGGGTCTCACAAACCACTTAATCATTATGTTCCAACACTCCCCCTTAATATTAAGTGGGATAACATAACATATGCCAATAGAGTATCTACTGTGGTACACTACATGATTTATAATCCTTAAACCATAAAGATTTTAGGATAGCATATCAGTTGGAGGAATTATAACCTTTTCATCATACTCAATTTACTTTTTGGTACAAAAAGATTTGGAATCCCAAATATCATCCTATGATCAGTGGCTAAGTATGATTTGTGAGTTTTACATGTTCTCACGTGTTCTCATAAAGGTTATTGAACCCAAGCATATAGGAGCCTTTTACAACCAAGGACCTCCTTAACAATATGCGTGTACTAGATGTTTACCAAGATGAAGTCAATAGCACTAAAGTGTTTATTGAAGACCACATTTAATATCTTTCTACACTTCTTTCTAAAAAAGAATCCAAGGAGGTATACATGCCCGAAGGTCTTTTTGCACTTTCCCAAAGGTCTTTTTTTACACTTGCCCAAAGGTCTTATACAAAAACCAGGTTCCATTAGGAGGTGAAATTGTCATGCACACTCCCCCTTAATGGAAACTCTGACAATCCAAGTTTTTCATGAAAGTGAAAAAAATCTGCAACACTCAAGGACTTTATGAAGATGTTAGCAACCTGCTCTTCAGTCAACATGAACTTGAGATTTATCTCATCACTTTGCACTTTCTCACGGGTGAAGCGTATATGTATCTCAATGTTCTTCATTCTTTGATGTTGAACAGATTCTTAATCAAGAGTAATACAACTCTGACCACCACATAGAAGAGAAATACTTCCTTTAGCTTCCATGTGTATCTCTACTAATAGTCATTGCAGCCACATGGCTTCTTTACTTCTTCCATTGTACTTCTCTACCTTAGTAGAAGAAATGGAGACTGTTGATTGTATTTGTTGTTCCAAGTAATGGTTCCTACACCAAAAAACTTGAACACATATCCAGTATATTTTATAACACAACATCGGTATGGTTAGAATCACAAAATCCATATAAGATAGCATTTTCATTCTTATTATAATGCAACCCATAATTGATTATTCCTTTCAAATATCTAAAAATTATTTTTGTAAGATTCTAATGATCTCTAAAAAGATTCATGCATAAACCTTGAAGTAATTCCTCTCGTATAGGAAATATTTGATCTATTTAGAGTTAGATAAATCAAACTATCAACTAATAACGTATATAAAATACGATAAACCTTTTTCGTATACATATTTAGGATCAATATTTATTCCAACTTCCATTGAAGTAGAAAACGATTTACAATCAATCATAAGAAACTTTTTCAATACAATGGTTTCATATTGTGTTTTTAAAATTAAAAATAGAATGAAATATAGTCATAAAAATACATGATGTAAGAGACCTAACTCATTCATTTCAAAGTATTGCTTCAATTTCTCTTTAATCCTATGAAGTAAATCGAATTATCACCGAGACATAAGCAAATCATCAACATATATACATATAATGATAATATGTGAGCCTTATTATTTGATGAATATATTATTGTTAGAAGAATGCGATTAACAAAACCTAACGGTTTAAAGACGGAAACAATTTTCGCATACCAAACTCTAAGAGCTTGTTTTAAACCATACAAGGATTTCTCAACTTACAAACATAGTTTTCTTTACCAGTTTCTTCAAATCCATTAGGTTGAAACATGTAAAGTTATTCTTTTAAATTAGAATTCAAAAATTATTTTTCTTATCCATTTGATGGATTTCCCACCCAAATTGAGTGCAATAGCAAATAAGACCCTAACAAGACTCATTTTAGCTACAAGAAATGTCTCAACATAATCAATACTAGGTTTCGAGGGAAACCTCTAGCAAAAATTTTAGCTTTATGTTTTTAATACTATAATCAACATTATATTTTACTTTGTATATCCACCTAGACCCTATAATACTTCACGGCTTAGGTTCATACAAGGTAATTAATGCATGGTACATATGATGGCTTCTGGTCATTTTCCTAAGGTTAATAGGATTTGAACTTTCTAACATAGATTGAGCCCAATTTAATTTCTTATCTAAGAAGATAAGATTTTCATAAACATCTATATCATCAAAACATTGTCATGACCATTTACTAAATCGAGAATCAAAACCATCATTAGAATAATTTAATGAAGTAACTTCAAGAGAAGAAGACAACACATGTAAACCTTTCACTAGATTATATCTATACATTTCATATAAGTTTCGATAATTAACATGTCCTAACCTTTCATGCCATAGTTTTGAATTATTCAAACTCTGAGATATAAAATAAGATGCAGAAGAGAAATCATCAAAAATATACAGACCATTTCTTTGAATTCCTTCAGCTATTATACTCTCATTACTATCTTTGATATACCAAGTATCCTTCATGCATGGATTCTAGTTGTGTTCATACCTCTTTCGTATGTTCGATATTACTAATGTGTAGAAGGTACTCATCGTTCACATTGCGTAAAATCATAGAAATAGCCTCCTACATTCGTTACAAGAATGCATTCATGTTATCTATAGTTGTTTGACGACTAGTGGGAGAAACCTCAGATCCAAAAATAATTTTCTAGAGTTTCCTCACCATAAATTATGTTTTGACCCAAATGTTGTAGTTGGTTTCATTCATGATCTGGGTTTTGTCAAGACAGAAATAGTTGGACGCCATTATTTTCCTAAACTTGTAAAACACACCTCATTATAATATACAATGTACCATAGAGTTAGATACATATTTATCGATAATAAAAACAACACTTTTAATAGAATCATATCTAAATTTTATAGATCTAAAGAAACTATTTGATCATAACTAATTTTGTCATTACAATGCATACTAATTAACCTCCCATGATCAAAATAATAACCCACAATATAAAGGGCTCTGCATTATACTTCAGATTTATATAAAAAAATATTTCCGACCATATAGAAGTATAGAAGAGACCACTAAGAATGCATAACAACTTCAAATTTCTAAAAAAACTAATGTAGACAAAAATCCGGCCAACTTAAATTTGACATCTAAATGACCGTCATAATGGCTTATTTTTTGGTCTATCATGACGGTCATTTTATCGTCAATTTTAACACAGTGAAAGTTTCTCTGGAACCTACGAGCTTAAATTTGACGTCTAAATGATCGTCATATTGTTTTATGTTTGGTCTACCATGACGGTCATTTGACTGTCAAATTTAATGAATCCAAAACTTGTTGTGTATTTCCAGAATGTGAAATTTCATAATTTATTCTTCTATATAGTATTAGGGAGGTTATATTTTAACACATTATAATAACCTATTATAAATTATAATGTAAAAATCTATACATTTTTTTAATAAAAAAAGGTATATAGTTTATAGAATGAAAATAAAAAACAATATATAGTTCATATAATAATAATAATAATAATAATAGGTTTTTATAGTCCATGATGTCAGGCGGCCTATTTTTGGGTCTACAAGCAGCTTATAGCATATGGGACTACCTTGTACTCACATGTGGGAGGTAACTAACTTTGCTACAAACAAGGTGTACATACCCTACCCCCTTCAGGATTTGGACTTGTGACCTCTATTTCAAGAACACATGTTCTTCACCATTAAGCCAACTCAGGTGTACATAAAAATTATAAACTATAGTATATTTTTTTAATAAAAATACATAACCCTTTTAAAGGGGTTTAAAGGACATAGACCACGTTAAAAGAATTTTACTAAGTGCAAGTAGATTTATAAGAGTATGGATTAAACTGCATATTTTACATAAGAGACTAGTAATTTCACCCGACCAATGAAATAAATTGAAATTTATATTTTCATGAACCTTGGCTTCTCCCTTCATTTACTCTTAATTTTACCGTGCACACATTTAAAACTATGGAAAGATTGTAAAATATTTTATATAATTCCTACAAGCTAAAACTTTTAAAACTTTTATGTGCCTATAACTACCAATATTTTAATAAATATTTACCACACTTCACGTGGGCCACCAATAAACTAGTTTTTTTTAAATTCCACTTATACCTAAGAATTCCACATTTATACCTGAGATATTATCTCATTTTATTCTCCTCTCCCACTCTTATATAAAAGAAAACCTTTAAATAGGTTTATTTATATAGTTTTTATAAACTATAAGATATAAATGAATGGGGTCGTCCCTTTACATGGATAATATAAATATTTAGGGGCACATGTTAGGTTTTATTTAATATGTATTAAGATTTAAGAAGTAATCCCTTCATGGCCAAGCAATAAACACAGGCCCCCTTCCAAAAAAAAAAAAAAAAAAAGTAAGCACTTAGGTTTTTATTAAAACATATATAGACCAAATCTAATAAATTTTATATTTTAAGCGGTATAGAATAACCATATGTATAAAATATGATTTAAACTTAGGTTTGTTTCTTCTTTTTAAACTATATATGCCTAGATTTATAAGTTAAGTTTAAATATGATTTAAACTTAGGCATAGAATATGGTCTGTTGACTCTTCCCCCAATCCCATGTAATTTTAATATGGTTTAAGGCTTTTAATATATAGTTTTTTTTTTTTAAAAACTATATCAATTTTAATATAATGTTTATATAAGTTATTATATAAACTTTATTCGATATAATTTTTAATTTTAAAAATATAATTACGAGTTTAACTATAAACTATAGTTTTTCAAATCGAATTTTTAACGGGGTCCAAAGAACATGGGTACGAATTTACCTTCCGAAATATCTAACCTGTAAACATTTGAAATTATAGAAAACTTGAAAATTATTTCATATAGTAATAAATCATTTCCTTTTGTATGTGATTTTCACGCAGGTAAATATTTGAAGCCCCTTTCACCTGTGCACACATAATCTCCAAACAAACATTAATTCCATATAATTTACAAAATGTAAATGAAAGTAAGAATCATATCATATTACATCTCCTCCCAAAAAATAGGGATTTAAAATTGAAAAACCCTAAAAATTTTACCGAGAGTTTAATTGCACAAATGTAGTGCCAAAATAAATTGGGGAAAAAATGAAGGGGACTGGATACTTTTAAATACCCTTTCGGGTTGGTTGAAAAAACCCATACAAATTAAATAAATAAAATATAAAACATTTGATCTTAATTTATTTAATTTATCTCGCTTTGTTACCATGTTAGAATTTGAGGATTCTAATAAATACAGATTTAATCAACTTACATATTACATAATGTTATAATAAATATTTAAATAAAGATTACATCATAACATAAATAAATAAAGAAATACTTAAAGGAAATAAATAACACGTCGATACAATATTTATAGTGGAAAACCTCAATAGGGTAAAAACCACTTTGAAAAATAACCTTTTACTTTAGAGAACTTATTTTAAATCCAGAAGATTAGCTCCTCCTTTGAAACCCTATTTAACAAGGGTAAAACCAAATCACTTGATTTGCACACCTATGATATATTTTCTAAATATATCAAATGAGGACCTAAAGTCCTTTTTATATAAGGTGATCGGGCATGTCTCCCGACCCACCTTTTCAACCTAAAATGGTTGATACATACACCTAGGTTTATAATATTTAATATTATAAATTTAATCATTTCAAGATATTAAATATTTAACCTAAAGTATATACCTAGGTTAACATATTTAGTAATATAAATATTAATATTTTATATTATTAAATATTAACCTTTATATTAGTGATGGACCCATATACATTAAGGGTTGGCCAAACCACTTAATCATTATGTTTCAACAAGGATCACATGATCTACAAAGAATATAAATGGTGTTATCAATAAGTATTTCTTGAACTATTATAGTAAGTAGATCATAAACAAATCATCGTGCTTAGTAGTTGTATAATTTTGTTTAGCTAGTGTCAAATTCCTACTTGCAAAACAAATAGTATGGTCTATAATTTGTTATCTTGGTTATGCCAATAATACTCCGATTTCAATTCCATAAGCATAAATATGAACATGAAATGGATTATCCCAAGATGGAAAGGGTAAAATTTTTGCAGTAGTAGCTTCTCCTTTAATGTTTCAAATTTTTGCTACTGCACATCACCAAAGTAGAATTTTCCCTTAGCTTTCAGTAATTCCTCCAAAGGCACGACAATTATTTTATAGCCTTTAATGAACTTCCTGCAATATTATGTATGTCCAAGAATTCATGCACTTCATCCTATTATAAGGTTCTTCTAAACCCAAGTTCACAACAACCTTGGTTGTATCTACCAACAACCCCTCTTTACAAATAATATGCCTAAGTAAAGTGCCAAAAGGTGTTGCAAAGATACATTTATTAATATTTAGAGAGATGCTCAACTGTCTGCATCTCTAAAACATAAATATAAAATTATCACACTTAAAGTGATCCTTAACTAAACCATACACTATCCAATCATCTAGATATACCTGTAAAAACTTGTGAATGAAATCCTATAAAGCTTACACAACAATGTGTGAGAGCACCGGTGTATTTTTCTTTCCAAAGAGCATTATTATGTATGAAAAACTTTCCCACTTAGTGCTTTGATAGTTTTATTTTCTTGATCTTCCTTCGCTTATGTGATCTGAAAATGTAAGTTGAAAATTCTAACTCAAAATGTTCACAAGGACCCAGGACTAAAAATTCAACTTTGCGGAATTAAATTGACTTAATCTTGTATATCGGTTCACTTTCTAAAGTGGGTTATGGATACTGAAATTTATTACATTCAATCCATTCTTCTGATTTAACAATGAAAATTCTTAATCAAATATTTTTGTTATTTGATCAAAAGCTTCATGAAAAATTGTGAAAAGACTCCCAAGACAACATAAATTGATTACGGAGTTTGGTAATTACCTACGTCTCCAGGTTCTTGAAGAACCGTTCCACTAGTTAAAATTTGCAAGTACAATATAATCTAATGGAACTTAAAACAACTTTCCTATTAGTACCTCCAGCCCTTCAAAGGAACACCAGATATATCTCGGGACCGTCCTCCACTTTCCTAGTGTAGAAGAATCCTACTGCACTCGATCAGCCTTCCGGATATATGTAAGACACCCTACGGAACTCGGTCAAACTCTAGGCTTCACAAGTCATTTTTGGGGATCGATGGGCCAATTGGGTAGTTTAAAAATAACTCCCAATTTTCTTACAATTTGCCTATAAAAATAGGACTTAGGACCTAACAATTTTATGCCTAAATAATTAGCACTTAATTACAAAAATAGCATTTAAAATAAAAATACATTTACAAATTGCTAAGGAGCCTCTATAGCTTCCTCTTTGGCCTCTAAAAATTCCCCACTTAGCTCTCATAAAATAGCTTAGAGATTCTCTCTTTTTGAATGGGAGAAGGTCCTTATATAGACCAAATCGGCTTTGAAGAATTTGTATATAGGACTTATCACCCTTATCTTATCCCAACCCCTATATAGACAGGCAGTTCTACGAGGCCACTTGCTCATTGGAGGAGGTCACCGGTTCAAACTCGCCTACTCTATTTTTTATTGGGCCTTTTTGCTAACCCATGGGATTTTTCCCAAATATTTTTGTGAAAGGAGCATGGAGGTTTAAATTGAGCTTGGTCGCCCATGTTACATGTGACCTCGGTCACGCCTTTGCTCATTTTCATCAGCCACCTATATGTGGCGAGTCGTTTGTTATAGATCCATCAATATATCTGATGAGCCGTTGTATTTTTTCAATTGTGGGTTGCGCATAGTTTATTGAGCCCGATATGGGTCGAGTTATCTATGTGTTGTGTTATATTGATACTAATCCACTATAATCAAGCCATCCAATGTTGACTCGGTGGGGATATATGAACTTTCTTGGATAATATATATCCACTCCAAGACATATAAGGGCTTAGCCCAAGCAATATATAAGGATAATTGACCATTGATAAGCCCGAGCTATATGGAAACTCTACCAACTAATGGGGTAAACTCGTTCATTGAGAATAATATGGGCCTTGGTGGGGATTTGACCACCCCATCGAGCTAGAATCATAGCTTGTCAATCTTGATACATAATGTAAATCATCCACATATAGTCTACTTGTCGAATCTCAATAGGAAAATCATGTGAAATCAAAATCATGGTGGTAAGCCACGTGGTGGCTTGAGGACCCACCACATCAGCGAAAATAAAATATTCATCACAAAGGGTGGTCAAGCTCCTTTCCATTATAAAAGTTTAGTCTCTTGTTCTTAAGACCAACTTCTCACTCTTCGAAAACTGGAGGCTATAACCAAATTAAACAACCTTCATTTTTTTCTTTTCACCACTTCGTCATAATTCTCCAATTGAAGTGGTCCCGCCTTAGGTTGACAACAACTTTGACCGGCCACCATTTGCGCATACAAAATCCATTTTCAAAGCTCAAATAGAAGATGGAAATATCTTGGAGTGATGTTTCAAACAAAGTGTCAATCCTAGGATATTTATGATCTCGCACTTTCCTCTAGATAACACCTCTCTAATGGGACGGGGTTTTCATCCCAAAAAGTGTCTTTGGAACATTTTCCATCCTATTCGAATCTGAATATTTTCTTTGTCACATTGAAATTTGAATCCGCTAAATATTGGATCGAAACATGACCCCGCATAGGAGAAACCTGAGGAAATGTACTCAATCCTATAAATTGGAAGCAAAAAGGTCCAATAATGAAGTGGTGGGGATAAAGAAGAGCAAAGGATCCTGCACAAAAAGAAATGACTCTGTCGGGCCATTTCTACATCTTAAATCCATTCTCCAAATCCAAGCAAGGAAAAACTATGAAATTGCAGGGTCAGACAATGAGGATCAATGCAGCAAGGAGCCGAAGAAAGAAGGAGGAAGAACAACAAATATTCGAAGTCCCTAGGCTCAAAATGATTCAGGAAAAGGGACAAAATTGACTAAGTATGAAGGAGGTAGTGGAAGAGGCCACATGTCCCAATGATGCTTCTCCAAAAGTGAATCCAAAAAGAGAAGCTCAAACTTGTGCCGAGCCCTCCACGTAGAAAATGGTCAAACCGAGTCAAAGGTGGAGATAGGGCGGGCCTCAAAATTGACTAAGTATAGAAGTGTAAGTGGAGAGTGCCAAGTGTCATCTTGGCACATTTCCAAGAGTTGGCCCAAAGGTGGAGACCCAAATGAGCACAAGCTCGCCATGTAGCCCAAAGTCTAAAAGTAAGAAGACTGTTGAAAAGTCCAGAGATCAGAGAGGCCGACAAGTGTCAACTCGGTGCTCCTCCAAAGGAAAACTTTGGGTCGGGTTTGCAAACAAGTGAGGTGCCTCCACGTGTTCTACTAAGGGGGAAGAGTCAGTTGAATAGTCAATGCACAAATAGGCCAGCGAGGCTGCCAAGTGTCTCAATGGCGTTGATTCAAGGGTCAAATAGAGAAAAGGTTTCCAAACAAGTGCCAGAGTGACATGTGTCCCAGAGGAAAGTGGGGCATCGGGGGAAAAGGTTGATTTTTCTCCCTTTGCCTCAAAAGGAGTAAAAGTTACAAAATGGCCCACAACTCCACCTAGGGAAAAAGTCAGCATTTAGACCCGAGTCAAAGCCAAGGCGGGAGTCGGGGAAAAAGGTGAAAATTTTCCTTTTGCCCAAAAGGCATAAAGGTAAGAATGGGAGTGCATTTCCCATCCAACCAAAAGGGCCACATGTGTGGAGCTTCGAGGCTGCGGGAACTTTTTAAGTTTTGTGTTTTTCACCCAAAAGGATAAAAGGTGAATTGCGGACCCATGGGCCCAAATTTTGTTCCAATCTGTTGCCACGTGTCCCAATCCAAAAGGGGGACCCATTTTTCAAATTTTTTCCTCCCATTTGTATGGAATCGATTCAAACTTTAAAGGGGCATATCTTTCGACCCATGGCTTGAAATATTACAAATCTGACACCATTGGAAAGATCTCGATCTCTTCTACACCATGGGAGTCTAAACTTTAATTTTTGGGAAGTTAGGTGGAGGTAAAATGAGAAACATCTTTAATATTTCAATGCAGGATCATCAGTCTCAACAACCAGATCGGATTCGATCTATTTTTGTCGTTTCCTCTTCCTTCAAGGCACCGAACCAAGGATCGATGCAAAAATATGGATTCGGGGCATATTTTAGCAAGAGCATTAACAACGGTGGTTGAGCCTCGACCCACATTTTCCCACTTCTCTCTCTCTCTCTCTTCTCTCTCGGGTGAATCTATAAAGATGGATGCAGGGTTCATTGTAAAGGGTTGGATATTCTTAGTTTTGCAGGCTCCCTTCTCCTTCTAGAAAAATATTTGTGGGGTTCAGGCCTTCCATTAAAACTATAACATGTCTCTGCCATTTGGCTATTTTGTAATGAATTGTATCAATCTTTGGAGCAATAAAATACATTTTTGATCAATCTCAGATCCTTCTTGCTTCTTTTGCTTCTATCTGGTCTCTCATTACACGTCGGCTATACTATGTGCTTGTTTCTTATATACATTTTATTGTTTTGTGTCGAAGTAAACTAAGTATTCATCATTCCTTTGGTGCATCACCTGGTAGTTTAGTTATTTCTCATTTTTGTACTCTTTTATCCATGTCTCCTTGTCAAGTTTTAGACTAGGTATAGATATAGATCCTCTACAAATCCTTACGTATGCACAAATAGAGGGATAAGGAACCAACCTTTAAATCTGGAGAGATTTTCCAATTTGTAAGGTCCCACACCTTAGGAAAAGTTCCATGTTATGCAATCACACTAAATGAGCCTACCTTAGAAAATCAGATCTTTTAGAGCTCATTTTGGGGTGTTGTGATTTTGCACTAACAGTTTTGGCATGCTGCAGTGGGACCAAGAAGTCTCCATCTTATTACAACAGGGATTGATGTACACTTTTGCTATGATTTTGGATTTTAAGAAGATTTTAAAAATGTACATCTGGTGACTCCAAAAGAAACAAATCTACTAGTTTCAGCAGTCCAAGTAAATTCATGAGAAGAATACAAACACGGTCAAGAACCAGAGAAGAGGGACTGTTTTTCTATTTAGACTTATCCCCAGACAAAGGGAGGGAAGAAGAAGATTTTAGAGGTCTCTATCCCCACCAAGTAGAGCTTTATCAACACCTCCTCTCGAGTAGACCATTCATTCAATCAAGAGGAGTGCTCAGGCCAATCAAAATGGCTCAGCCAAATCCTTATGTTAATTTCACTGGCAGTAGTCCACTTGCCTTGAATGCACAAAATCCAGTTCCTATTACAGCATTAAAGAGTATCCCATATTTCACTGGGGAGAACCAAACTTCTCTGGGTGATCATGTCCAAGATATTGCAAATGTCTACACAATCCATGAGATTCATGAAATGGACATAGCAGTCAAGTTGCTCACCTCTTCACTCAAAGGGAAGGCTTCACAATGGTTCAAGAGTCTTACAGTAGGCTCCATCCAGAACTAGAACCAGTTGTGCACGGCCCTTCACAATCAAGTTTGGGGAAAAGGTGATAACTTGTCTTTGTTGGAGAAACTAACAACAATCAAGAGAGCCCCAAATGAATAGCTAACTAACTTCAACCTCATATTCCAGCAAACTTGGGATAGGATTCCAATAGTAGTAAAGCCCACTAATGAAGGTTCCTTCTTATACTTTCTTAGGGCTTTAAATTTTGATATTTCTCTAATGATTCAATCAATGGGGGCACTACATTACCTACAGCCTATAGCCTCTCTATAGGGGCTGAAAACCATTTGATTCAAGCTAGAAAAATCACTCCTAGGCCATCCATGCCTCTGTACCCTGAGTTAGGAAGCCCAGATACTAACCAAGCACCCACATTAGCTCCTATACCCACCCCAGAGTCAAAGCTCAGCTGAAGCTTCCACTTCATCATCTAACACCTCTAAAGAGCTTCAAGAAGTGATGAAGCAACTGCAAAACCTAGGAAATGAACTAGTGACCATCAAAAGGCAGCAGCACAGCTCTAGGCCATATCAACCTCAGGCTCAATATCAAACTAGACCCCAATACCAAATAGAATAGGCCACCACCTCAGACTACAAATCAGAATCAAAATCAAGGACAACCTCAAGTTGCTAGACCTTTTAGGTCTTATGATCCAAATATAGCCTCAACATCAAAGGCATTGGTCCTCCATACAGAACAATATGGCACAGGAATATGATTGGTGTTTTCCATGTAGTCAGCCACATAACCAATCCATGTGTTTTAATGGTGCTCTTGAATCAAGCTCTAATGGTGCAAACCAGTATGGTGTCACAAGATCCTAGTCAGGAAGGAGATCAACAACAAGAAGCTCAACAAAGTGAACCTCCAGGAGAGACCATGCTTGTAAATTGGTAGGCTGAAGACTTCTATGGGATGAATCAGTTCCCTCCTCAAAGTGTAGCTACCAATACACGGTCCAAAAAGAGAAGTATTGGAGAGGGCCAACCACTAAACTCAGGTAACCCTCAACCTTCCATCACTCCACAAGGTCCTAGTGTTCCAAGTGCAACTCCCAACATGTAGCACCAATCCAAGCCACCTTCCAAATCTAGTTAGGCACCTAGGTTGTAACAGCCTACGTGTAAGAAAGAAATGTGTCTAGGAAAGGGCAGAAAAAAGATAGCTCATTCAATATTATTGAGCAGATGAAAAGGAAAGTGTGAGAATTTCACTATGGGAGTCATTGGCCATTCCAGGGTAGAGGGATCTATTGCAAACTGCCATGCAAAATTGGTCAAGCTCAAATCAACCCCTAATCAGTCAGAGAGAGTGCTTGCCAATGCATTTCAACTTTGAGAAGAACCAAGGAGGACAACAAGGTAAGAACTTGAGACCCCCTCCATTCTATGTCTCATTAATTATTGGGGACAAATTAGTGCACAATTGTATGATTGACTCTGGGGCTAGTAGTTTTGTGATGCCCAAACAAATAGCCGACCAGTTGGGTCTCCAATATGAGGTTATCTCTAGAGGAGTAGTTCAATTAGATGGGACAACAATAACCACTATGGGAATCATCAAAGATCTGAGCCTCACCCTACATGCCTGCCCCAATGTGATTGTCTTGCAAAATGTGTCCATCATAGATTTTCCACCACATTTTGCTTTGTGTCTGTCTAGGGACTTCACTACCAAAATTGGAGGCTACATGTCTGCTGATTGGTCACATATGCTCTTTAGGACAAGGTATGGGGAAAAGGCCACAATCAGATCTGAACCTATTGTTGACTATCACATTGAATCCTATGTACCTAGCCCAATCAATGCTAACTACTCATCCTTTGATCAAGAAGACCTTCTAAGCACTAATGAAGCAAATACCAAGTTGGAATGTATCCCAAACTTGACTCTAGATGAGTGGGCCAGCAAAAGACATGCTTTTGACCCCTATAAAGAAATGGAAGGATCTGAGCTGGGTGTCTACCTTCTACATGAATAAAATCACCCTCTTCCTACCTTAACCAAGCCAAAACATAAAGATGACAATGAGGTATGGAAATTATTCTTTGATGGTTCAAGGAGTAGACAAGGAGCTGGAGGAGGAGCTATGATTGTGTCTCCCAAAGGTATGAAGTATTATTCAGCCTTTAGATTTCAGTTTTCTTGTTCAAATAATGTTGTTGAATATGAGGCTTTAGTCCAAGGTCTTCATTGGGCAAGAAAGCTAGGAATCAAGAATCTACAAGTATTTGGTGATAGTGAATTGGTTTCCAATCAAGTTAGAGGACTAAATGCTATCAAAAATGACCTACTCAAGAACTATAAGAATAGAGTATGGGACCTCATAGAATATTTTGAAGCCTTCAACATTATGTCCATACCCAAGAAAAGAAAATGAAATTGTTGATAGACTTGCAGCAGTTGAGCAGCCTTTGATGTGGTGGACAACATCAAAAGAGACAAAGAACAGCCACATATCCATGTGGTTGTGAGGCCAGCAATGCTAGAAAATAATACATGTTGGCAAAGTGTTTGAGAATGATCAGAAGATCATTAAATTTTTGCAAGAAGAAGTTGAATTCTCATCCCATAATCAAAGCAGATTGGGACAACAATATGGAAATCAAATAGTACAACTACATATAAACAAGCTTCCCAAAGGCTTGGTAACACTGGAATCTATTTTCAATCCTAATGACCAACTCAGAAAGGAGAAAGCCAACATACAAATCAAGGAGAAGATTCAGATTCAATCCCAGTTGGAGAAGACAAAACACTTCAAATTGGAAAGGTGGCCACCGAGAAAGAAAGGTATGAATTCATACAACTTTTCCAAGAATTCCCTATGATGTTTTCTTGGAGTTATGAAGACCTAAGAGGGTTCAATCAAAACTAGCACAACACACAATTGAATTGGACCCAGTTGCTCAACCTATCAGGCAGAAGAAGAGACCAGTCAACCCACATATTGAGCCCCTAATGAAAAGGGAGCTGAACAAGCTAATAGAGGCAAGCATCATATTTCCAATAAAACACTCAAGTTGGGTTGCAAATCTGGTCCCAGTCAAAAAGAAAAATGGAGAAATCAGGGTTTGTGTTGACTTCAGGATTTGAACAGAGCCTCTCTTAAAGATCACTACCCACTCCCTTCAATGGAACAGATCTTACAAGTAGTGTCTGGGTCAGAGAGATTTCTCTCTCTTAGATGGCTACTCAGGATACAATCAGATCATGGTGAAAGAAGATGATCAATTCAAAACTACTTTCACCACCAAATGGGGCACCTATGCATACAAAAAAATCCATTTGGACTATCTAATGTTGGTGCTACTTTCCAAAGAGCCATGGATATGGCATTCAAAGGGCTAATCAACAAAATAGTGTTGATCTATCTGGATGATATCACTATGTTCTCCAAGAATGCAACAGACCACCTTTTTCATCTAAGGAAAGTGTTTCAAAGATGTAGAAGATTTGGGGTATCTTTGAACCCTAAAAATGCATATTCTTGGCCCATGAGGGCAAGCTTTTAGGCCACATTGTGTCTAAGGAAGGTCTGATAATTGATCCAAAAAGAGTTGAAGCAATAAAAGCACTTTGCCATTACCAAGCCACAAGAAGGCTCTTCAAAGCTTCTTGGGAAGATCAACTTTGTTTGAAGGTTTGTCCCAAACTTTTTTGCTCTGGTTAAGCCAATAACATTGATGTTGAAGAAGAGCTTAGCATTCAGATGGATAGCTAAAGGAAAGGCAAGATTTGAAGCTATCAAAGAGGCTATATCACAGCCCCAACTCTTGTAAATCTATATTTTTCCAAGGACTTCATACTATATGCCTTTGGTGGCAATGACACTATCTCTACAATCCTAGTTCAATAGAACAAAGAAAACTCAGAACAACCAATTGCTTTCTTCAGTCAAATTCTAGAAGACTATGAGGTGAGGTATTCCTTCATTGAGAAGCAAGTCTGGTAGTGATCGGGGATTGAAGAAGTTTAAGCATTTAGTGTCAAACAACAAAATCCAACTATTGGTCTCCCATGTAGGAGTCAAATAATTCCTCCTCAGCAAGGACCTGAATGAGAAACGTGCAGGGTGGATCACTCGTGTCATGGAATATGACATTGAGATCAAGGTCACCAAGCTGGTCCATGGGAGGGGCTTGTGTGAGCAATTAGCCTCTGCTCTACAAGATGAAACAAATAGTGATAAAGAGGTCATTCTTATCTTACAAGATGATCAAGGAGAAGGGAGAGATGATATACCTGCTCCTTGTTGGACCCAAGACATGGTGCACTTCCTTCAAAAATAGGTCTATGTCCTCATGGGATGAGTAAAGAAAAAAGAAGGCATTTTAGGCTACAGGCCATCCCATATGTCCTTATTGATGGTGTCTTGTTCAAAAGAGACATCAATGGTATTCTGTTGAGATGCATTGGATCATATCAGGTGGGGAGAGTGCTACAAGAATTTCATGTTGAAGTAACTAGAGGCCATTTCACTCCAAGAGTGACAACACTCAAAATCATGAAAGAAAGATATTATTGGCCCAGAGTGTTTAGTGATTGTTTCACATGGATCAAAAGGTGCAAGAGTTGTGCATTCTTTAAAGGAAAAGAGAAGCTAGCAACACTTCCATTGCACCCAATCTCAGTAGACCAACCTTTCATGTAATGGGGATTGGAATTCATTGGAGTCATCAACCCAAACTCAAGCCAAGGTCACAAATGGATCCTGACAGCAACTAATTATTTCACTAAGTGGACAAAGGCAGTGGCACTCAAAGAAGCAAATGAGTCTAGTATCCTGGATTTCTATGAAGGGATAGTGACGATTTGGAGTACCAGCCACCATCATCTCAAATAATGCATTAGCATTTATAGGTTCCAAGATCACAGGATGGGCTGTTAAAAATGGGACTTATTTGAGCACTTCATCAAACTATTACCCTCAAGGTAATGGCCAAGTGAGTCTACAAACAAAAACCTACTGAAGATCATCAAAAGAACCCTTGATGAAAATCAGAGGACCTGGCACACAAAGCTCAAAATGCCTTATGGGCTGCTGATAGAATAACACCCAAGAGATCTAGGCAGCTCCCCATTCAAGCTTGTCTATGGGAAAGAAGTAGTGTTGCCCATATCACTTGAATTGCCAACTTATGAGCTTGTGAAGCAACTAGAAATATATGAATTTGAACCAATGGAGGCCAGTACGTACAAGGAGCTAATAGAATTATAAGAATCCAAAGAGAATGCTCTCCAAGCATTGGAGAAGAATCAGGTTTCGATCAAGAAATGCTTTGATAAGAAGGCTAGAGCAAGGACCTTCCAGGAAGGGGACTGGTTTTGAAATGGGATGCAGATCGAGCAAAACCAGGGAGACATTCTAAGTTTGATGCCATCTAGAGTGGCCCCTATATGATAATAAGATGTAAAAGTAGTAATGCTTTCCAATTGTCTACATTGGAGGGTGAAGAGTTGTAGATTCCAGTGAATGAGATCTATCTTAAGCACTGCTACTAAAAGGGAGGTCCCACCCTATACATATCAGTTTAGTTTCTCTTTCCTCTAAGTGCTTCTACACATTGTCTTGTTGTAGTGTAGATTTCTTTTCTCCTAAGTGCTTTTGCATGCTCTGCATGTTCCATTTGGAGCATGTATGATTTTCAATTTTGTACATAGTCATGGTGTTGTTTTGTTGCTCTTATGCAGTTCATTCAGAAAAATAGATGAAGCCCTGTTTTAAAACAATTTTCTACTCTCAAAAATTTTCAATTCAAGTTTTTCTTATAAAATCTGAGAATGTAAGCAGCCGGGCTCATGAACTAGAGGCAAAATTAGTATCAGCCTATTATTCTTGACTCCATGCCCAATAGATACGACAAGGCAACTGATCTCTTCATCTAGCAGGTAGATGTTCCCGTGAGTCACCAAATTGTTATCCATATTTCACCCCGAGCTAAATATTGGATCGAAACACAAACCCACATAGGAGAAACCCAGGAAACACACTCAATCCTACAAATTGGAAGCAAAAAAGGTCCAACAATGAAGTGGCGGGGATAAAGAAGAGCAAAGGATCCTGCACAGAAAGAAACGACTCTGTCGGGCCGTTTCTACATCTTAAATCCATTCTCCAAATCCAGGCAAGGAAAAACTATGAAATTACAGGGTCAGACAATGAGGATCAATGCAGCAAGGAGCTAGAAGCAATAAGAAGGAAGAACAAAAAAGATTCAAAGTCCCCAGGCTTGAAATGATTCAGAAAAGGGACAAAATTGATTAAGTATGAAGGAGGCAGCGGAAGATGTCATGTGTCCCAACGGGGCTTCTCCAAAAGTTAATCCATAAAGAGAAACTCAAACTTGCGTTGGCCCTCCACATAGATGGTCAAACCAAGTCAGGGGCAGACAGGGCGGGCCTCAAAATCGACTAAGTATAGAAGTGTAAGAGGAGAGTGCCAAGTGTCATCTTGGCACATTTCCAAGAGTTGGCCCAAAGGCGGAGACCCAAATGAGCACAAGCTCACCACGTAGCCCAAAGTCTAAAAGTAAGAAGACTATTGAAAAGTCTAGAGATTAGCGGAGGCCGACAAGTGTCAACTCGGTGCTCCTCTAAAGGAAAACTTTGGGTCAGGTTTGCAAACAAGCAAGGTGCCTCCATGTGTTCTACCAAAGGGGGCAGAGTCAGTTGAATAGTCAATGCACAAATAGGCTAACGGAGGCTGCCAAGTGTCTCAATGGTGCTGATTCAAGGGTCAAATAGAGAAAAGGTTTCCAAACAAGTGCTAGAGTGACATGTGTCCTAGAGAAAGCAGGGCATCGGGAAAAGGTTGATTTTTTTCCCTTTGCCTCAAAAGGGAGTAAAAGTTTACAAAATGGCCCGTAACTCCACCTAGGGGAAAAGTCAACATTTAGACCCAAGTCAAAGCCAAGGTGGGGAGTTCGGGAAAAGGTGAAAATTTTCCTTTCACCCAAAAGGCATAAAGGTAAGAATGGGAGCGCATTTCCCATCCAACCAAAAGGGGCCACGTGTCCGTGCGGAGCTTTGGGGCTGCGGGAACTTTTTAAGTTTTGCGTTTTTTGCCCAAAAGGATAAAAGGTGAATTGTGGACCCATGGGCCCAAATTTTGTTCCAATCTAGCTGCCACGTGTCCCAATCCAAAAGGGGACCCATTTTTCAAATTGTTTTCCCACCCATTTGTATGGAATCGATTCAAACTTCAAAGGGGCATATCTTTCGACCTAGGGCTCAAAATATTGCAAATCTAACACCATGTTGGAAAGATCTCGATCTCTTCTATGCCATGGGAGTTTGAAAATTTAATTTTTGGGAAGTTAGGTGGAGGTAAAATGGAGAAACATCTTCAAGCTTTCAATGTAGGATCATCAGTCTCAACAATAGATCGGATTCGATCTATTTTTCCTTTCCTCTTCCTTCAAGGCGTCGAACCAAGGATCGATGCAAAAAGATGGATTCGGGGTAGATTTTAGCAGAGGCATTAACAGCGGTGGTTGAGCCTTGACCCACATTTTCTCTCTCTCTCTCTCTCTCTTTCTTCTCTCAGGCTGAATCTATAAAGACGGATGCAGGGTTCATTGTAAAGGGTTGGATATTCTTAGTTTTACAAGCTCCCTTCTCCTTCTAGAAAATATTTGTGGGGTTCGGGCCTTCCATTAAAAATGTAACATCTCTTTGCCATTTGGCTATTTTTAATGAAGCTCAATCTTTGGAGCAATAAAATACATTTGTGATCGATCTCATATCCTTCTTGCTTCTTTTGCTTCTATCTGGTCTCTCATTACACATCTGTATATGTGCTTGTTTACTTTGTATACATTTTATTGGTTTGTGTCAAAGGTAAACTAAGTATTCATCATTCCTTTGGTGCATCACCTAGTAGTTTAGTTATTTCTCATTTTTGTACTCTTTTATCCCTATCTCCTTGGCAAGATTTAGACTAGGTATAGATATAGATCCTTTGCAAATCCTTACATATGCACCTAAACAGAGGGATAAGGAACCATCCTTTAAATCTAGAGAGATTTTCCAATTTGTAAGCTCCCACACCTTAGGAAAAGTTTCATGTTATACAATCACACTAAAATATCCTACCTTAGAAAATCAGATCTTTTAGAGCTCATTTCTGATTATGAGATGTAAATGGAGTAATCCAAATTTAAATTATAGAAAAAAATTCATTATTGTAAACTTGTCCCTAAGCTATTCTTATTATATCTAAACTCCAAAAAGTATTTGTCTCCTTCCCTGTTGGACAAATAACTCAACAAGGAAAAAATATATTACATAATAATATCCCTCAAGGGGTTCACAATGTAAGTAAAAAAATGAGTACAAAAATTTCCTAAAAATTGGGTCTTTTATTACTATGCCATAATTAGTTAGATGTATACAAACATTTCCCACAAGGGGTCTTATTTATACATTCTACCTAGCACAATAGTTTTCTAGTTTTATTATAATAAGAGAAATAAATAATGCTCAAAATCCATTTACAATAGTTGAACAGAAAGTCAACTTTATTCACCGATATTTCTTACTTTACGGAATCTTCGATGTGGGCCTAAGCATCCTTAATAGGTTCCCTCTAGACCATCATGTGATCTCTCCTCTGCATAAGGATCCTAATGATCTGCCAAAATGTAGGAGACCTCTACCTCAAAATATGGCATATCTACAAGGACATGTGAGCTCAACTTTGCCTCCCGAGTTGGACACTCTGCTGGAATATGTGCAACCTCTGTAGGAGATGTTTCTGAGAAACTAGAGCATATGAGATGGTAGTGCTTTTGTAGTGTGTCGGTCTGCAAAAAAATTACACGTCCCATCCCAAACTCTACGATCCAACTATGCCAAATTCAAAGCTCCATTCCATTTTGATCATCGGTCATATAGCCCTACGAAGCTACAAGGTAGAAGTTCCCTAAAGAAAATTCCTCCACCTCCAAGGGGATAATTTCAAGTGTGATTGTATTAGCGAAACTCCCCCAATAATGAAGCTCATAGTGCAAAATTTCATGGTGAATCCATACGAACACTATCTTCTATGCCAACTATCTTGGAATGACAAATTGACATACTCTTTAACCATAGTCTATGTAAAGCATCCATAGTTACATAGCCAACCTTAATAGTCCAATCAAGAATAATAGTGACTGGCTTCCCTTAAGAGATCATCATAATTTTCTATCTTGAGGCACTCGTGTGTCACAACATGATATCTGGATGCTCTATTGGTCTTGGTCCCCTAGAAGCCAATGCTTTTCTAGAGCTGGGTTTGGTAATAGCCTTTCCCTTTCCTTTTGCTACATCCATATCTACCTCTTCTCTAGGTATAAGTCCCAGCACTTCTTAGTTTCATGTCCCAAACCACAATGGCCATGTTATCACCAAACCAGTGCACCCTCCAAATGTCCGAGAATTTGAATAGGAAATTCTATGTGATTTGGAAAAATGGGATCACCTCTCAAGTTTTGGGACTTGGGATCAAGGTGAACCTTTGGAGAAGGATGGCTTCCTCTTCATAAACTAAGTTTTATACTACTCCTAGTGCAAATAAAATAGTTATCTAGACCTATGTTAACATTTTCATGGGTTTTAGGAAAAGAGATTTGTAAGAAATGAAACTATACTAGGGATGGTGATGCACCAAATAAAGGGTGTTGTTAGACTCAGGAAGGGTCGATTTGAAGAGGGTTTTGTGCATCACAATACAGCTTCACCTAATACAACTTAGAGAGGGTAACAAAATACCACGAGACTAGGAAGCATGTGTTCCCTTTGTTAAACCGAATCTAAACTATCGGTCTTCCATAAGGATGAACTTGAGAAGTGTAAACAAGAACCACCTCAACTGTGTACAATATTCCACTACTTGATAAGCATAGAACTCCAAGAACCTACAATAGAAACTTGAACTTGCATAGTGTACCTGTAAGCATGAGAAAGGAACAAATAAGTATAGAAGGATGAAAGGACCAAGATTAGTCACAAAAAAACTCTTTTATTACTTCAACAATGTGTAAAATGCATCATTACATTAGGAAGAGGAAATAGTTTCCATTACAATCTTGGAAGAGAGGCTTGAAAGTTCCCCAATCCACAACCAAATAGCTTGTAGAAGAGAGAGGATTCTTGAAAAATGTGGAAAATGTCTAACTGTCTAACTTGTCCAACCTATCCAACCTGTTGGAATGAGCTTCCAACTTACATTTATAGAAGAATTTTGTGAGAGAGAAGAGGAAAAGTAATAAATTCCTTCCTAAATTGAAGGTACATGATGGTTCATTTATTACAAAGTTGGTTGAACCACTTGAGAAGCTTCCATCATGTGTCATTAATGGCCCGTTGACTTAATATTCTCAATTAATTAAAGGAATATTTTAATAATAATAATAAATATTATTATTTAAAATATTTAAATAAAAATATTAATTTAATTACATTATGGTGGGCCCCCTGAAAAACCTGGTTTGCATTGAAAAAAAGATGGGGGTCCATGTGAATAAGCCAAAAATAGCCCAACTCAGGTGGTTGGCTCACCGAGCCAACTCACCGAGTTGGGTGATGAGCTCCTCCATTAAGCTTTTCTCTCCACCACCGCAACTCTCCCCATGTCGAGCTCCCAAAATGAGCTCTCCATTGAGCTCTTTTTTTTATTCTTACCAAGCTCTATTCCCACCGATCACTTGATTGAGCAATCTTTTCTCCATGCTACATCAAGGCGCTTCCATCAAATCCACCTTTGACCTGGATATCCATGTTATCGCTCTAAGTTCTCAATCTCTCTGCACTGAGATCCCATTCTCCATCGATCTCCTCTCCGTATTGCCCGAGCTTGGCATAAGCTCAATGAAACCAATCTTTGATCTCCCTCTTCTCCTTTTGATGTCAAACGTTCTCCTCACATATTCATATTTGACTTGGATTAGTCAAGTGAGTCATGAGCCCATGCTCACCACTATATCGTTGCATCAACCAACACAACGCACTTCAAAAAAATCTCTATAATCTCCTTCGTATGGCTCGACTCCATGAGCTCTCAGAAGCTCACCACTAAGTGACTCACCCTCAAATCGGATCATCCCAAGTAACTTCCCATGCATCATGTCAACCGAGCTCCTTCATTTTCCACTCTCGATGCATTAGTTCATGTCCGACTCACCGACTTATTGACCTAAGCTCAAATGACTTGATTCTACCTTGAAGCTCCTAGCTTGATTTTATTGGTGAATCTCGAGCCCCCTCTTTGAGCCATCAGACTCACTTATTACGCGAGTCAAAATCTCTATGCATAGTTACACTCAACCAAGCTATATTTATTTGGTGAGCACCTCACTTGTGAGCTTCATGTCCTTCATTATCCTTGAGCAACTTGGCCACCACCTAGACCTCCTATCATATCGAGCTTGAAATAGCTCCCTCCTTGAATGCATCATTACCGATCCAACTATCATTGTAATCAAGAAAATTTCCATTTAGCTTGATGAGATTAACTGTGATGTACATGATTTGAGCTCCCTTTGGTAAGTTATCATCCACTCATTACCTTGATTATGTTTCTTTCACTTGAATTAAGTTGAGGTCATCCTCATTACCATGGTTTGGCCAACTCAGCCAACTCATTCACTTCCTTATACGAACATTGAGCGCTTAGGCTCAACCTCCTCACACATCGAAAGGCCCCTAAAATTTTCCCATGATCAAGGTTGCTAACACCATGCCTATCTCGAGCTCGTGGGCTCTAAAATTGTCTTAACATGTTGCTCCAATTTTAATTTTTTCTTCATGCATTTGGGATGTGCCTCAACTCGACTTACCCCGAGTCACTTAACTTGTTATCCAATGTTTGAAATTCACCCCACCTCCTTCGTGATTCAAGGAGCTCGGCCTTCACCTTCTAATGGCTTGATCGGGTAAGGATTCAACATGACCTTCATCGGATTTCCTTCAACCATTTAATCCTCTTGCGCTTGACTAACCGACGAGCTCTATAAAACTACATGGTCTTAGCTCAAATATTTGATCTTTATTGATATTTATCTTGTCTACGGGCTTGAAGGTGAGTTTTCCTATCACACACACCAGCCCCTCTTTTCTTTTGACTTACTTATGTGTGAGCTTCAACACTCCTAGTTTCCATGGCTTACTTCTAAGAGCTCCTACGCTCAAATCCCTAACAACTTCATAGATTCATGTCCGTGACCAACCTAGCTCCATATTTGACTCACTTTCTACCATCCGGTTCACTTTGTGGGTTATTTCATCATCAAGCCACCTTCCAAACTTAGTGAACTTGTGTCCCCTTATTTCCATGCATCGCTTAATGCCAACTCACACCTCAACTCATCCCTTTCCTATGGCACCCCACACAAACTCACACAAGCATGACTCCATGCAACTCGCTCGCTTCAATTTTGTTCTATATTAGTTGAGTTATGCAAAAATAAAGACTTATCTTATCTTTGCAATGTTATGTTTATCTTCGTCATGGTTCCATGGTGATGTGGTCCAAACCATATCTTTATGGTACCGAGATAAATGAATCCTACATATCTTCAAGCTTGATTGCAAAGGATTTCCATCCCAACTCCCACGTAGATATCATATTGTCAATCCTCCATCATTCTTCCTTTTTCTCACTTGGTAAGCATTCAAGTTTCACCCTAATGCAACTACAGCTCAACCTGACCATATCTCCCTTGGTTAGCTCAATGATGTTGAGTTTAGGCTCCCTAACTTAAAAGTGGTTGTTCATTAAATAGCTCAATCAAACTTGAGTCCACCCGAGTCATCTCCTCCTATTTATTCGGTCTCACTAACAATATTCTCGCATAACTTGATGAATGACTCACCGTCTTGTGTGAAACCACTCAGTCATCCAAACATGCTTTAACACCCCGATTAATCACCCGGTGAATCACAAACCAACTCGGATTCCTCCCACATAGAACTCTTATGTTTGGTCACCATTTGGACATCCCCGTGTCCTTGGAATTTTAAGTCTCGGAACTTGAAGACCATCGACGACTCTTTTCAATTTTGGGATCACCACCCATCGAGTTAAGATCTAATGTTAAATGACTAAATTCTCAACCAAGCTAACACCGAGTTGTCACTGAGTTGATCTCAATTCGACCCCGTTTAATGCTAGGTGAGCTCACCTATGAAATTTATTAATTATTTTAATTTTATTATCCCGTGATGACCAAACGTGAGTCCCTACGACCAATGCCATAATTTGATCATAATAGGACCTCATTGTCTCGATTTTATCGTATGTGTAAAATTGGATAACATTTTTGGTGAAATCTTTGGAATGATTTCCTACTTAGCATTATTACATTAGCCTTAAGTCATCCATTGGGCATGGAGTCTAAAGTGGAATTTTAAATATAATTTTAAGACAATTTGAGACATAACAAATTCTCCTTGGTATTATTGATCTTAAACTCTGTAGTGCTAGGAAGGAAAAGTACCGAGTCGGCGAATGTTTGACTCTTACAAAACACTTTGAAAATTTAGATGAAGCTTTTAAAGAACCTTGGATATCTGAAACTCTTTTGAAACTTGAACCTTCTTCTCCTTTAAAACCTCCAATTATGATACAAAGTGTTCAAGAACAACACAAAACACAAAGAGCAAGGAAAATAAAATAACAACCATAACAATGTGTATAAGCACTTGGAGGAAAACACCTAACTAAACTATACAGGGGGTGGAATGATCTCAAAATAAATCTTTGAGATGTATCTCATTCACATGAATGGGAAGTTCTTATCCAGTGATCCAAGATAGATGAAATTAATTCACCTCTTTGCAACTCGTGATGATGTATGGCCCGCTCCAGAGAGCATCAAATTTGGCGTGCTTTCCTAGTTTGGATCTATCTTCATCTCATTTGATAACTAAATATCCTTCTTGAAAATGTTTGTCAGATGCCTTCTTGTCAAAATATTTCTTAACCTGAGCTTAAAGTTGCTCCAAAGTCTTCATAGCCTTTTTTTGTACTTCTTCCAACTCCATGAGTTCAGAAAACCTAACTGTCAGAGGATCATTCTCCATAACTTCAAGTTGATGAGCTAACTTCAAAGAAGGTAACTCCAAGGAGAGTGTAATTTTTGTGTCTCTTCCATAAACAAGCATAAAAGGAGAGATTTTTATGGCCCTTTTAGGTGTGATCCGATATGCTCGTAAGGAAATCTTAAGTTTTGTATGCCACATCCTCTTGTTAGTCTCCATTGTATTGTTGATAATCATTCTGAGGTTCTTGTTGCTAGAATCAGCAAATCCATTTCCTTGTGGATAGTAATTAGGCAAAGTCTTAGGGTAGACCCCATTCTTAACAGCCCATTCACTTAACCTCGGACCAAGAAAATCCTTTTGTTTTCTAAAATTATTGTAATCGCCTCCTCATTGATTTCTTTCAATGCTACTACCTCTTTCCATCGAGTAAAATATTCCATTGCAGTAAGGACCCATTTATGCCTATCACTGGATGGAGGATTTATCATTCTGATGAAATCCTACCCCCATTTAACTAAGGGTTTATCTACTTGAATTGGATGCAATGGAACAATTTGCCAACTATTGTTTTCCACCGAAAAGGGAATATTCCTTACACTTCCTTACCCATAGATGGGAATTTCTAAACAAATCCAGCCAATAGTAACCAAATTGCATGATCTTGGTGGTAATTGTTGGATCATAATAATTTCCTCCAAATAGGCCATTATGAAACTCTTCTAGTATCTTACTTACCTGTTCCAATCCCACGCACCGAAGGAGAACACCATTCAAATCCTTTCAAAAGAGAACATTATCTACTAGAACATATGGAATAGACTAAATATGGAAATTTTGTCTTTGATTTTTATCCATGTTCATAACAAATACTCCTAAGAAAATTAAATTCTTCATTTTGTATAACTAGTAAACTTGATCATCACCTTCATCGGTGTTTACAAGCGTCACATTCTCATCACCTTTTGATTCCATGTTTGCAGCAAGTTTTTGACATAAACCTTTACCTATGACAAGTTTGGTAACTTTGATATGTACGTCATACTCCATCACCTTTGTGATCCATCCAACACGCTTTTCGTTCATCTCTTTATTCAAAAAATTCCTTGACACCTGGATGAGACACCATCAGATGAATTTTGTTATTGGACAACATGTGCTTGAATTTATTCAAAGCTTGAATAACTGCAAAGACTTATTTTTCAAAAATGAATATTTGAGCTCATAGTATTTGAGGGATTGACTGAAGAAATAAATTGGTTGCTCCATCAGATCATCATTTTGTTGGGTGAGGATCCTCAAATGTTGTCTTGACTGCAAAACATAAAAATAAAATTTTATCAAACTTTGGGTTCACCAGTGTGGGAGCTTGAGAAATGGTCATTTTTATGGCTTTGAAGCTCTCCCTTCCTTCCTTTTTCCATGAGAATGGCATGTTTTTCTTCAGCATGGTTGTCAGTGGTTTAGCCAATGTTGTGAATTGAGGGATGAATCTTCATACGAAGTTTATGGTTCCCAGAAAACTTTGGAGACCCTTCTTATGACTTGGGAGAGATAAGGACATAATCAAATGAATCCTGGCTTGATCAATATAAATTCCTTCCACTCGAAAAAACATTCCCCAATAATTTCCCCTCGTGCACTAAAAAAATACATTTCTTAGGATTGAGTGAAACCCCAAATTATCTACATCTTCCGATCGAGAGGATCATTTTTTATATCAAAAGTTCCATAAACATCCATAAATTATGTGAGTGAAAAATATAATTTTGATATATTTCCATCAACTATGAGAACACGAAAAACGACATTGGGAGCTCTAGTTATGTCTCGATCAAAGTTCAGTCAACAGGAAAGTCAACTCTAGTCAACAGTCAATAGTGGACCAATGACACTATGACACGTGGTGAAAAGGAAAAATTGATGGTCTTGTAATGTTTCAAAATTAGTTCCATGGTATAAATCTCGTTGCAATATTTCGACACATTTTGAATGGACCAAATCTGAGTTTGTATGCGAAAGATATGCATAGTCAAAGTTGTGGTCAAATGATGATGTGGCACACTCTGATGTGGACAAATGGCATATTATGGGCATGACACTTAGCAGGTTTGTAGTGGATTTGAATTTAAAATAATAATAATAATAATTTATTTAATCCATTCCACATGAATAAGCCTAAATCCCATGGGATAAGGAGGATTTTGTGGCCAAAAAGCTATTTAAAGGCTTATCCTATCCCTTTCCCACCAAATGTGGGGTCAATGGCTAAATTGGGCACCTAAACCTATGGAAGGGGGATTTGAACCCTTGACCTATGCCAAAATATTTATCATCCTTACCAACCCGCCACTTTTTAGCAAGTGATAAGATATGAGATCACTTCTATTTAAAGGGACCTTTTGGTAGGTTTGTGAATGGACAACGAAGGACTAGTTTGCAGAGATCACCATTTTCGAGGCACTTACAGTCTGAATTTTGCAATGGTGTAAAAATAAAATTTGTTCATAATTCCAAGAGATTTCAGAAATATAAATTTTGTTATAGGAAGTTATTTATATTTTCTTATGTAGGTGTTTTTCCATCATATTTTAATAGATCCGGCACAAGGAGCAGGCAGAGATCTGTATTTTCTAACCACTTTTGGTCGAATTGGGCCATGGAGTACAAAGGGAAGATTTTCATAATTTCCTCTAGTTTCCATAAATGTAAATATGTTTTTGTAAATTTAAATTTTTAGATTTTTTTCAGACGTAATTACAGAGAAACAAACAGAAAAAGTACTATAGGAGCCACGGATGGACTTGGGAATGTTTCTGGGAAATTACAGAGTTCCAAGAGGTCTGAATCAGCTCAATTATAGGTATAAAGGTCTATTAAGTCAATAGTGAAGGGATATTGTACTTCATTGGATGTTAATAGATCGATTCACGATTATGTGGATCCGAAGACGTAGGCATTCTACCGAACTCCGTTATCAAGTTCTTGTGTTGTGGATTTGATTCAAGTTCTTTTAGAAGCTTTTGATTAGATAAAAACATTAAAGTTAGTTTATTTGATTAATTATTAAAGCAAGCATAAAATTGGATTATTTGGATTGAAGTCACATTTTCAGTATCCATAACCCACAACAGAAAGGGAATTGCACATTTCAGATTTGGAATCAAGAATTCAATTTGAGTGCATTCTAAAATAAACTGTGAATTTTTAAATGGATTTGTAATAGATTTAGTATATTCACTTAAGTTGAAAATTAAGGATAATTGATTTATCTAGAAGAGTTCAAGGATTTGGGTTTCAAGAATTCCCAAAAATATTAATACTCTTAGTCAGTTATCAATTTTTTTAAATTTGACATTTTTCTAAGTACTTCAAAAAAACTTAGTACCATTTTCATATCAAGTTTGGTATCAGAGTTGGTTTAGCTCCATTTTTCTTCAATAAATATGATTAACAGAGTGATTGATTCAAAATTGGTGCAAATGGTTCAGTTTTTGTGAATAGGGTACAAGTGTACTATGGGAAAGATGTCTAAATAGGTGAAGCTCGAGGAAATTGAAGCTTATAATCACCAGATCCAAGAATAGAACTCTCTCTTGTAATTGATGTACTAATCCTTAGAAGAAGATAATTCTCATTTGAAATCGAGAGCTGCAACCGAGGATGAGCTCTTAGCAAGGTTGTAGTGTGGTGATCAGAGAAAGGAAATACCTTCAACTTCAGATGCATTGACCAATATAGATGACTGCACTGTAAGTTGTTCACCACTAAAATCTTCTTCTTCCTCCCATTCAGTTTTGGATTTAGGTAATGAAGTCTTTGGTTTGTTTGAAAAGCATACTAGAGGCATTGGATCCAAATTATTAGATAAAATGGGATTTGATGGAAGAGGCCTTGGTAAAAATGGCCAAGGCATATCTAACCCAATACAGGTCGAGGATCATCCTCGTTTTGCAGGTTTGGGTTATCCTAGTGTGGGAATGGAAATTGGAGAATGCTCCAAAATTTTGATGGGAGACAAGCTCTCGAAAGAAAATTCAATACCCCACTAGTCCTGTAAGAATATTCTGAGTAAGAAAGTTGTGCTTCGTCATCATAGGCGGGATGTGGTAAGAGAAATCAGCGAAGAGGTAATGATATTCCACCTCCAGTTTCTTACCATAATCATAAGCACAATAAAACTTATGATCCACTTTTTTAGCTTAAGAAGTATGGTTATGATTTTCAGAAGATGTGGAATTCCTTTCCATGTACTTTTTTTGGATTACATAATCATTTTGTGGCCAGATGCTGAAGAGAGGACACTGATGAAGAATTTGATGTCATTCATCAGGAACAAGGCAAATTAGAAATACCAATCTCGTCATGTAGAGTCGAGAAATGGCAGAAAGAGTTCCTCATCCCAGAAAAAGGATTTTAAGAGGAATTTTTGTGTTCATTGCCAAAGGAAATGGCATCATGTGGATAATTTCTAGAAACTACATCCATCTCGCCATCGTGGTAATGGAAAGCCAAAGATGGAATGGAGGACTATTGCGAAAGGAAAAGGAAGTTTCTACACCACCACCGTTGAAAATTCAACCCGGACTAGGTAATAACCTGAAAGTGAAAGTCCTTTAAAATCATAAATAAACAATTTTTCAATTATATATTGCATAATTCAGATTGATGAATAGTATGCAATTTTTTTAGAGATCATATATTGTGAGAAATTGCTTTGAGATAATGGTTTACCATACTCAAGTGGATTTTATTACTTAGAAAATTTGATTAATTCTCAAAACATATCTCCTAATCGGTTTGTTAGTACTGTTATATCTTGGATATAGGATTTAACTCATACAAAGCTTAGAGATTGATCTCGCCATTTTTTCGCAGACAATAGAGTTTGCAAGAGTTGGCTCGAACTTCATTTTGTGTAGAGGAATTGTGACCATGCATTAGAATTGTAGCTAAATCACCGTTAGCATTGACGTTGGATCGAACTTCATTCTGTGAAGATTCAATCAAGGGAATCTAGAAGAATAGTACCTAATATTACTTATCAATAAAAGGAGCTCTCAAAAGATTAACTCGAAATGTCATTCAGAGTCAAGGCATTATGACCACACATTGGAATGGTATCAGATCAACAGACTTAGCACTACATAGTGGAGGCATTGAGGTCTGCAAGAGACTTAGCACTACACAACGGAGGCGTTGAGGTCTACAAGATACTTAGCACTACATAGTAGAGGCGTTGAGGTCTACAAGAGACTTATCACTACACAATGGAGGTGTTGAGGTCTACAAGTCATTTTCCATCATCGATATTAGATCAATTATAGCTCTAAGTAGCATGGAGTTCCTTCGAACAAGTTTGGGTTCTGCAGAATCAACTCGAGCCAAGAGCTGTGTTATAGAGTCAAAGAAGATATTTGTTGTCAAATATCTAGAATCTTAGCACCACACAATAGGAGTGTTGAGGTTTCATTCAAAAAATTAGCACCATACAACAGAGGCGTGGAGGTCTTCTTCGGATATCGAGTGGCGTGGCGGAAGCATCATGGGCCCATAACTCACGGAGTGCAGGATAAGAGAAAAATTACCAAACCGAGAAGGTTGCGGGATAAGATACCAAATTTTCTACTATAACAAAGACTTCCAAGGTGGCAACAGAGTTTCTAGATTCAGGACAGGATGGAAAAATGTTCCAATATAAGATTTTTGGGACAAAAATCCTTTCTCATTGGGGAGGTGTGATTAAGGGATCATTTTTTATATCAAAATTTTCCTAAACATCCATAAATTTTGTCAATGTAGATGATCATTTTGATATATTTCCATTGACTATGATAACATGATAAATGGACATTGGGAGCTCTAGTTATGTCTGGTCCAATTTCAGTCAACAGGAAAGTCAAATCTAGTCAATAGGTCAATAGTGGACACATGGCACTATGACACATGGGAAAAAGTAATTAGTGATTATCTTATAATGTTTCAAAATCAGTTCCATGGTATAAATCTTATCGCGAGCTTTTCGACGCATTTTTAATGAACCAAATCTGAGTTCGTATGTGAAAGATATGCATGGTCAAAGTTGTGGTCAAATGATGATGTGGCACACTGACGTGGACAAATGGCATATTATGGTCGTGAAACTTAGCAGGTTTGTAGTGGATTTGAATTTAAAATAATAAATAATAATCATTTATTTAATCATTTCCACGTGAATAAGCCTAAATTCCATGGGATAAGGAGGATTTTAAGGCCAAAAACTATTTAAAGGCTTATCCTATCCCTTTCCCACCAAATGTGGGGTCAATGGCTAAATTGGGCACCTAAACCTATAGAAGGGGGATTTAAACCCTTGACCTATGCCAAAATACTTATTAGCCTTACCAACCTACCACTTTTTCGTAAGTGATAAGATATGAGATCACTTCCATATAAAGGGACCTTTTGGTAGGTTTGTGAATGGACAACGAAGGACTAGTTTACAGAGATCACCATTTTAAAGGCACTTACAGTCTAAATTTGGCAATGGTGTAAAAAGAAAATTTGTTTAGAATTCTGAGAGATTTCCATAAATGTAAATTTTGTTACATGAATTTTTGTATATTTTCCTATGTAGGCTTTTTTTCCATCGCAGTTTCATAGATCGGAACGAAGAGCAGGCATAGATCTCGTATTTTCCAATCATTTGTGGTCTGAATCAAGCCATGGAGTAAAAAGGGAAGTTTTTCATAATTTTCTCTAGTTTCCATAAATGTAAACCTATTTTATGTAGGTTTTTAAATTTAAATTTGTAGATGATTTTCAGACATAATTACACAGGAAACAAACAGAAAAACTACTGTAGGAGCCACGGATGGACTTGGGAACGTTTCTGGGAAATTGCAAGGTTACAAGAGGTCTAATTAAAGTCAATTACAGGTATAAATGTCTGTTAAGTCAATAGTGAAGGGATATTGTACTTCATTGGATGTTAATAGATCGATTCATGATTACGTGGATCCGGAGATGTAGGCATTCTGCCAAACTCCGTTATCAAGTTCTTGTGTTGTGGATTTGATTTTAGTTTGTTTAGAAGATTTTGATTAGATAAAAACATTAAAGTTAGTTTATTTGATTAATTATTTAAGCAAGCATAAAATTGGATTATTTGGATTGAAGTCACATTTTCAGTATCCATAACCCACAATAGAAAGGGAATTGCACATTTCAGATTTGGAATCAAGAATTCAATTTGAGTGCATTCTAAAATCAACTGTGAATTTTTAAATGGATTTGTAATAGATTCAGTATATTCACTTAAGTTGAAAATTAAAGATAATTGATTTATCTGGAAGAGTTCAAGGATTTGGGTTTCAAGAATTCCCAAAATTGCTAATACTCTTAGTCAGTTATCAAGTTTTTTAAATCTGAGAATTTTCTAAGTACTACTTCAAAAAAATTAGTACCATTTTCAGATCTTCTTCGGAAAACCTTCCTTAGATGCGTGATGTGGTCTTCTACATGCTTAGAGAATACAATTATATCATTAAGGTAAACCAAGATGATATCATTTATTAGTCCCTTAAATTCCATATCCATGGCTCATTAGAAATTAGCCCTAACATTTGACAACTTTGAATGGAATTTTGTTGAAAGCATGTGTGCCCCACTTAGTAGTGAAATTCATTCTTAATTGATTGGATTCTTAAACCAGAATTTTATTGTAACCCGAATATCCATAGATAAAAATATATTTTAGGTCCTACTACCGTTTGAAGGATTTTTTCCATTGATGGAAGAGGATAATAATCTTTCAACGAGGCATGATTCAAGTCCCTGAAATCTACGCACAACCAAATTTCTCTATTCTTCTTGCTCATAAGGATCAGATTGGCTACCCAAGAGGAATTTTGGAAAGGAAAAATTATATAGGCCTCAATGAGTTTAGTTAGCTCATTTCTCATTAGTGGCTCAATTTTAGGATTATTTAGCCTCTGTTTCTGACAAACTAGCTTGGCATTAAGATCTAATTCGATAGTATGTTGTGATAGACCTAGATCAAAACCATGTAGGTCTTTGTAGCTCCATGCAAAAATGGTGTGATAATCTTGAAAAAAAATTATGAAATATTCGTTCTCTTCAGAAGGACATACTTTTCTGATCTTTAGAACTTTTTCATTTGCTACCTCAACTTCCTCAAAATATTCTTCTTTAACCACCATGTTAGAGCTTTGTCTTTTGGCTTGATCATCTAAATTGAAAATGGATTCCAAAGTAACTAAGCCTTTTGGTAGCTTGTTTCTTTTCAATTATAATATTTTATCACCATATGATTCTTACAACTTACCTTGATTTTTCACAGCAAACTCCGTCTCTTCTTGTAAGAAAAGGACAATTTATTTTTCACTATCAAACACTTTCCAACTACTCACATTATCAAGGACTACGAGTCGAACCACCATTTTGACAGATTGTTTACCTTCTTTCATGATATCAATAGATATGTCATATAACGAGCCAATTATAGCAAGTCTATCATCATCTTGATTCTAATTTCTAGGAATTGCATGGATCCTAAAAGCTTGAAGATATTCAATAAAATCCCAAATTCGATTATTTTATGATCTTAAGAGATCATTTTTGGATGCACTGCATGTCATCACTTGATGAATAACTAACTCATTGTCTCTAAAAATAGTCAAGGATTTGATTCCCTTCTTGTGGGCTAGCTAAATTCCTTGCACAAGGGCCTCGTATTTAGCAAACATTATTAGTGCAATTGAATTGAAACTGGAAAGATGAGAAATACTTATCTCCCTCTAGATAAATTAGCATGACACCAAAGGTAGTGGACCCATTCTTACTCCTCGAGCCATCTAAGAACAATTACCACAGTCCTTCATAATTCCTCGGTGTTTTGACCAATTTGCGGTATGATCACACCTTCTTTCGTGAATGCAATATGTGCCCAATCTCATCTCTTCCAATAGTATAAAACCAGCTTCTTCCTCTACCACAACATTAGCATAGGGATCATACTAATGATCTCCATTTACTTCATCCAACATAGTATCGAGGACTTCTTCAACAAGAGTGGTGGGTTCATGATCGACAACTTCTTCTTTGAGTTCACGAATGGTATAATTACCATTGATGGGACTAATAGTGTAGGGATCCACATGATTATGGAAAATTGGTTTTTCCCTTATGGTTACTTTGGTTCTGTATCAATTCCGAGAATCATGTGTGACCAATCAGCTGATAGATAAACTCCCATATTGGTAGTGAAATCTCATGATAGGGAGATGGAAAAGAGAGGAGGGATATTAATGACTGATATGTCTTGGGTAAATGAAGAACTTAGGCATACATGGATGGTAAGTTGAAGTTACGTAATAAATCCAATAGTTGTAATGGTTGTACCATCCAGCTGAACAACTCCTCTTGCATCTGGCGTATATTGTATGCCTAGTACATATGTAATTTATTTGGGCATGACTGAGCTACTAGCTCAAGATTCGATCCTACAATTATATACCAGGTGGTCACCAATGATTAGGGAAATATAGAATGGTGGTGGTTTGTTTGCCTTAGGAATAATTTTCCCTTTTGGTTGACTCAAACTTGTAATAGTTTTTCGATTACCTGATGATTAGTTGGTTATACCAAAATTGTTCAGAGCCTCTCACAACAAGTTTCTTTGAGAAGGAATTGAGAGTGCATCCCACATAGTAACACTCAAGTTGGTTTTCTTCATTTGTTCTAAAATATTGAAGGTAATTAATCCTACTTTATTGACATTTATTTGGATGTTAGAATCCTCTTTTGGAAATTTCTTGTTGTGTACCATGATTCCTGAAGAACCTTCTTTCCTTATGGCGTGGCTAGCATGTGTTTCTAGCGGTTTCTTTCCTACATCTTTATCAATCGCCACTTGTCACTGAGATTATGAAGTGGATACCTGATCAGCTTTGGAAGGTTGATATTACATTTCTCTCTTTCGGAATGATTTTTGTTTCCACGATGAGGAATCTATATTCAACCAGCAAAAATGTTCTTCTTGCCAATTTAGCCAAGTGGTTTCATCAAGTGCTGCAATTGATCCGGTATTTCCAGCATAGATGGATTTTATGTTGGCTCTGGAGGGGCAGATACGATTTTAATTATAAGCACTGGCTAAGAACTCTATTGGGGTAAAGATTTTGATTGTGTGGTTGAGAAAAAGTATAACACCATTTGTAGTCTTTAAGTCGATTATTCTAGACAGTCTGATGGCTTTAGATGAGCTAGTAGTAAGAGGGATCTGAAAGTTCAAAGGCCTAAAATTTGTAACTTGCGGTTTGATTTTGAGGCTAATTTTTCCCTTGAAAGGGAGGATCGTTAGCCTGATAATTTTGGTTTTGTGGTAGGTATGGATGATTATATTAAAATTGTTACTGTTGAGTACAACGAGCTCATTCCCAAAGGTTTGCGGTAGTGACTTGACTTCAAATAGCTCATTTAAAGAGGTGGGGAAAAATTGAATTGGTTTCTTGGAGGATGTTGGAATAGGACCAATGATAGGTTGATTATTCATAAGATCTAGAGACAATGGCATTGGTGGTCGTAGAGCTATCTTTATAGCCTAGATTATGAAATTCTCTGTTGTTATGGAAACTTTGTAGGCATGAGGTAGTGTAGTATCTCCCATGGATTGGATCTTCAAGGTTCACAAATAGTACAATAATTCATCATTTTTATAAGGTTTTATGACTGTCGGTATCCTATTCCGGGTCCTATGGAATTAGAATTTGAAATCACTCATGTACTCTTAGGGAGCTCTCTTTATGCTAGTGAGTTGTTCTAAAAGTGACAGTGATCACTCTTGTCTTCAATCACTTCTGAGATTTTCTCTTAACTCATCCCAAGTGGTTATAGTACCAACACTTAACCCTCAAAGTGATTTTCCCTTGAAAGAGGTAAAGAACAAGTCTAACCACAACATTGTCCTTCGTGATATTATGTACTACACAAATGTTGGCTACATCAATAATATGTTCCACTAGAGTAACATGAGTTTCCCAGTGTAGAAAGGGTAAGCTTTTCATTGTCACAAAAAGTATAGGGTCACATTGAGAAAATAAAATAGGACTTCTTACATTGAAAGGGGGAAAACTTGGTTCCTCGCTATAGAAATGAGAGGTTGATTATTCTTGGGTGGAGGAAACCATCCGTAAGGAGGAGTTGAATTACCCCTACAAGGTGATGTTGAGATGCCTCTTCTCCTTCTCCTTAGAGGAGACAAGGATAGTTCAATATGCTGATAATTTCCTCACTTTGAAAAAGATCTTGTCTAAATTATTTTCTTAATTTAATGCAGTGAGATTTGAATCCCATAGATATAGAGTTTCCATGTACTTTTATTTAAGCAAGTGAGAAGAGAATTACAAACTCATGGTTCTAGCAGATGTGCCAAAATAGTTATTGCCAAATCACTACACCCTCTGAATGGCCAAAATGTGAATAGGATTTTTGGTGTGATTAGGAAACATGGGATCACCTCTCAAGCTATGGGACTTGGGCTTGAGGTGAACCTCTAGAAAATTCCATCTTCCTCTTCCTAAACTAAGTGTGGTACTACTCATAGTGTAAATAAAATAGTTATCTAGACCTATCCCAACATTTTCATGGGTTTTGGTGAAAGCGAATTGCAAGAAATGAAACTATACTAGGTCTGGTGATGAACCAAATAAAGGGTGTTACTAGACTCAAGAAGGGTGATTTAAAGAGGGTGTTTGCAACACAAGACAACTTCACCTACTACAACTTAAAGAGGGTAACAAAATACCATAGACTAGGAAGCATGTGTTCCCTTTATTAAACTCAATCGGACAAAAAAACTATCATTCTTCAAGTGAAGAAGGATGAACTTGATAAGCGTAAACAAGCACCACAACTCAATTTGATGCAATACTCCACCACTTGATTTGCACAGAACTCCAAGAACCTGCAATAGAAACTTAAACTTGCACAATGTACCTGCAAGCATGAGAAAGGTGCAAACAAGAATAGAAGGATGAAAAGACCAAGATTAGTCACAAAACAAACATTTTTATTACTTCAACAACATGCACAATGTATCATTACATTAGGAAGAGGTAATAGTTGCCATTACAATCTCGGAAGAGAGGCTTGAAAGTTCTGTTGATGCAAAATCACAACACCCCTGAATATCTGCAAATCAATGGGTTGAGACTCTTAGTGTGATTGCATAACATGGAGATTTTCCAAAGCTGTGGACTTCGAATTGAGAAATCTCTCTGGATGAAGGTCGGTTCCTATTCCTCTGTTTAGGTGCACACATACAATTTGTAGAGGATCTACTCTAAAACCTACTCTACCTTGCCACGGAGATAGGGTTAATAAGATGCAAGAAATTAAACCTAAACTAACAAAGGTGTTACACCAAACTAAATTTGAACATCTGCTTTGTCATTAAACACAAACCATTAAAAAGTAATACAACCACAATGCACGTGTAACTGTGGATTGCAATGAGAGATCAGGAAGATGCAATAACAAAAGAGAGGGTTGAAAATCATCCACAAACTTTTATTATTACTCCACAAATTTGATACAATACACTACAATGTCCAAGAGGCACAAACTTGCATTACAGTTTGAATGGGAGATTTGAACTCCACAAATTCACTTGTAGACCAAAGAAGAAGGGAGGGTGCAAAGCCAAAATGTCTAACCTTTTGAAAAATTCCCTCCTTACAATATATAGGAAGAATGAGAGAAGGAGATAGAAGAATTCTAAATTTTCTTCAACCACCCCAAAATAGAATTGAATTCTCCTGCAACAATGATGGGTTCTACTGCAAAACCCATGCCTCCATGTGTTGTTCCTTGTTGGGAAAGAAAGGAAGCCCATACTTCATTATGGTGGTAGGTGAGAAACTCTGGGACACCTCAAAAAATGGTGAACTATATTTTTCATTTTTAATAAGTCCCACTAATTTGAATATGGTGATGTCAAGATATTTCCAAAAATTTATGTATCGACGTTGAGATCTTTCCAAAAAGTCATCTCTTGCTCAAATCTAAGCTCCTAGTCAAATGTTATGGCCATCTGAAGGTCGAGGTGTCATTTTTCAAAAGGACGGGCTAGGAGTTTCAAAATTCCAAAAATTTGAAATGCATGAAACCTCTAAAATCCCGAAATTCAAAATTTTGGACATTTCCTTTTCAAAAATTGAAACACTATTCATCTACCAATTTTCTTTAAAGTTTTGAAAGTTTGAAACCCGAAAGTCTGAAAGTTTAGACTTTCAAACTCTCAAATTCCAGGATTTTGCTCACCCTTGTCCCATCGAGATCCTCGAAACCCCAAAACCTGAAAGTCCAAAATTTTATAGTTTCAGAGATTCATGTTTCAGAAATTTTCCTTTCATTTTTCTGATCTTGCGCTCCGAGATCTCTAAAACCCAAAAGTCTAAAATTGCAAACTTTCAGAGTTTTGGACATTTTTGTTTGCCAAGATCTCTGAAAAGCTCCACCTCCGAAGTCTGAATATTTGGAATTCAAACTTCTTCATGATTCTTCAAAATAGCTCGAGCTCCTTTTTGTTCAATCTTTCCCAAGGGGAAAAATTGATAACATATCCCCAATCCATAACCAAATAGCTTGCAGAAGAGAGGGATTCTTGAAAAATATGGAAAATGTCTAAGCTGTCTCACTTGTCCAACTGTCCAACTTATTGGAATTATCTTCCAACTTACATTTATAGAATAATTTTGTGAGACAAGAATAAAAGTAATAAATTTCTTCCTAAATTGAAGGTACATGATGGCTCATTTATTACAAAGTTACTTGACCACTTGAGAAGCTTCCATCATGTGTCATTAATGGCCCATTGACTTAATCTTCTCAATTAATTAAAGGAATATTTAAATAAAATATTTTAATAATAATAATAATAATAAATATTATTATTTAAAATATTTCAATAAAAATATTAATTTAATTACAATATGGTGCCACCCATGAAAAACTAGTTTGCATTGAAAAAAGGGGGTTCCACGTGAATAATCATAAAATAGCCCAACTCGGTGGTTGGCTCGGTGATCCAACTAATCGAGTTGGGTGATGAGCTCCTCCATCGAGCATTTCTCTCCACCGCCATGATCGAGCTCGAATCCATACGAACATGTCGAGTTCCTCATGTTTGGCTCGGTTGTGCATCGCATGCAACCATCGTCAAGTTCCTCCTATCCAACCGAGATTAAGCTCCCCATATTGAGCTCCTAAAATGAGCTCTCCACCAAGCACTTTCTATTCTTATTGAGATTTGTTCCCACCGATCTCTCGTACTCAAGAAACTTCGTGTCGATCTCCATCAAGGTGCTTCCATCAAATCAACCTTTGACCGTGCTATTTATGCTATTTCTCTTATCTCCTCAAGCTCTACAAACCCAAGCTCCCATTCTACATCAAGATATTCTCCACATCGTCTGATCTTGACATGAGCTCGCTGCAACCAATCTCTGATCTCCCTCTTCTCTTGCCAATGTTGAGTGTTCTTCTCACATATCCATATTTGATTCAGCTCGGTTAAGTGAGTCATTATACCATGATTCGCCACTAGCTCATTGCATCAACCAACACAACTTGCCCCGAGAAACTCTCTCGTAATCTCCTTCATATGGCTTGAATCCTCGAGCTCACTTGCAATCTCTCCACCAAGTGACTTAGCCTCAACTCGGCTCATCCCAAGTCACTTCCCATGCATCATATCAACGAAGCTCCTTAAGTTTCCGCTCTCGATGCATTAGTTCATGTCCAACTCACCCGACTTATCAGCCATGAGCTCGCCTTGAATCTCCTAGCTCACTTTTATTGGTGAATTTGAGCCTCCTCTTTGATCTGTTGTGACTCACTTATTACACAATTCAAACTCTTTGTGCATAACTACGCGAGCCTTTTCTCGTCGACCACACTATTTTTCTTTCGTGAGTACCTCACATATGAGCTTCATATTCCTCATTATCCTTGAGCAACTCTTCCACCACTTCAACTACTTATCATATCAATCTTGAAAGAGCTCGGTCCTTGAATGCATCGTTACCAATCCAACCATCATTGCAACCAAGAAACCCTCCATTTAGCTTGATGAGCTTAACTGGGTTGTACAAGCTTGAGCTCCTTTTGGTGAGTTATCATCCATCTCATTACCTTGATGATGTGTTTTTCAGGTGAATTGAGTTGAGGTCATCCTCATTACCATGGTTTGGCTAACTCGGCCAACTCATTCACTTCCGTATATGATCGTTAAGCCCTTAGGCTCAACCTCCTCACACATCGAGTAGGTTCCTAGCATTTTCCCATAATCGAGGTTGTTAAAACCATGCCTATCTAAGCTCATGGGCTCCAAAATCATCTTAACATGTTGATCCAATTTTCATTCGTTCTTCACAGGAGAGGGATGCACCTTAACTCGGTTTACCCTAAGTCACTTCACCTGTTATCCAACGTTTGAAATTCAACCCACCTCCTTCACGATGCATCATTGGGCCTTATTCAAGGAGCTCGGCCTTCACCTTCTAATGGCTTGATTAGGTAAGGCTTCAACATGACCTTCATTGGATTGCCTTCAACCATTTAATCTACCTACTTGACTAACTGATGGATATTTATATCACTTCATGGTCTTAGCTTGAGGATTTGAGATTTGTTTATATTTATATTTACTACAAGCTTAGAGATGAGTTCTCCTATCACACACACAGCGGGTATTTTTTTACTTTACTTATGTGTGAGCTTCAACACTCCTAGTTTCCATGTCTCGCTTCCAAGAGATCCTATGCTTAGATCCCCGTGGCTTCACAAATTCGTGCTCCGACTAACCTACCTCCATATTTAACTAACTTCCTATTATCATCGGTTCATTGTTGGTTATTTTATCATCAAGCCTCCTTCCAAAATTCATTGAGATTTTGTCCCCGATCACCATGCACATCGGTTAATTCCAACTTAAACTTCAACTCAACCCTTTCGCATGGCACCCCACACAAACTCACCCAAGCATGACTTTGTGTAACTCGCCTAACCATAACTCATTTCTCCATTAGTTGAGCTATGCAAAAATATCGACTTATCTTATCTTTACAATGTTGTTCTAAGCTTCGTCATGGCTCCATGGCAACGTGGTCTAAACCATATCTATGTGGTACTGCGAGATAAACGAATCATACAGTCTTCAATCTTGATCACACAAAGCTTGCCATCCTAATTTCCACATAGAACTTATCATCATACTCACGAGCATCCATCATTCTTCCTTGTGCTCACTCGGTGAACACAAGTTTCACCCTAATGAAATTATGGCTCGAAACACAACCATATCTCCCTCTGTTAGCTCAATGATGTTAAGTTCGGGCTCCCTGACTTAAAAGTGCATTTTTGTCCAATGGCTCAATCTAAACCTGACTCCACCCGAGTCATCTCCTCATGTTTTCTCAATCTCACCAACAATCTTCCACATAACTTGGTGAATAACTCGTCATCTTGTGTGAAGCCACTCAATCATGCAAATGTGCTTTAACTCCCCTTATAAATCACCTGGTGAATCAACAAAAAACTTAGACTCCTCCTGCATATAAATATTGTGTTAAGTCACCATTTCGACATCCCCACATCCTTGGAATTAAGTATCAGAACCTGAAGACCATCTTGCCATCATGGCATGGATTTACTATCACAAAAATCTGCATTGGACAAGGAATTCTTGAATACCCTTATGTGGAAATTATACCTCGATGATTTGGTTTCTAATATCCACAACCTCCACTATGGCTCGAACCTCATCATTTTAAACCAGCTTGGCTCGATCGCTAGCTCGACCTATGAGCTCTCTGCCTTGTCATGCATTTTTCAATGTTAACCAAGCCATTTTCTAGAATCCCCATGTTCTTCTTCTCTATATCACACTTGATGGTATGTTCCCTCAACGAACCCGAGCTCTTCGCCACTTTCAAGCTCTTGTGGTGATTTCTACTTTGAGCCAACCCTAAGCTATGAGATCACCAAAATATCACCACATCTCGATGCCGAACTCGCCATGAGCTCACATTTGACCCAAACATTCCTTGAGTTAGGCTTTACATGTTCTTTCTCTGCGTGCCTTCGACATCTGACCACAGAGCTTATTTCCAAAAGAGTTTAAGGCCGAGCACTTGAGGGTTAAATTGGCCTAATCTGAACTCATCTCCAACAATTGCGATGACTCAAATTGATCCCTACTTGTAATTTCAAAGCTCCAAAATTGTTGAAAAACAATGAACTTAATTTTATTCAAACTCCAAATGCCTCAAAGAACTTACTCTACTCTATCCATAATTTAGTGAGCCGGTCCATTCATCACCGTCTCCTATGAATTTCTTAGTTTCTCCACTCAATTAAACCTCGAGCCATACAAGCTTGTTTGTGAGTTCATTGCAACTCATCCTAGTACCAATTCAATCCCTGGTTCAAGCCACTCCCTTTGATATTGCCTATATGCCACCAATGCTTTAACTATTATGGTTGAATATTGAGCTCGACTCTTTGAACCAAGCTCCCCATATTGACTTAATGCCTTCAAGACTTGGCCATCTCACCGAGCTAATTGGTGAGATAAATTTTTCTTTGATGGCCCTTGGCTTATTTTGTAAACTCTTCCCATTTTTGGAAAATTTCCCCATATTTTCTTGACTTGACCAACTCTTTTCAATGTTGGGATTGACCGACCCATCGATTTGAGCTCTAATGATAAACAGACGAGTTCTCAATTGACCTAACACTTTGATTTATAACCGAATTGAGCTCAATTTGACCTCATTTAATGCTTGGTGATCTCACCTATGTAATTTATTAATTGTTTTAATATTGTTATCCTATGATGAACGAACGTGAGTCCCTGGGACCAATGTTGTAATTTGATCGTAATAGGATCTCGTTGTTCAATTTTTTCGTGTGTGTAAAATTGGATAACAAAGCCACACATTGTTGGTTCTCGAGTGCGGTTATGCTTTCAATACGGAATTACCATAGTTGGATTCCTTCAATTACCCTTATAGGGATATCGATGCTTTTTTGCATCTCCATAAATCACTACTACTTCTTACGTTGTTGATCCCTCACATGAGAAAAGTTAGTCTACAAATCTACAATCTAGGATGCATGCTCCTCCATCTATTGATCATGCTCCCAGTGATGAGTTATCATGACTCATACCATTATGCCTTATAAATCCAACATAACCTATAATTGAGGAAAAGATACAGATCAATCTCTCGATTGCGGCACAATCGATCATACCTTCTCTCTACAAAAACTTGATCTGAAAACGTAAGTTAAAAATTCTAACTCAAAACGTTCACAAGGACCCAGGACTAAAAAATCAACTTTGTAGAATTAAATTGACTTATTCCTACATATCGGTTCACTTTTTGAAGTGGGTTATGGATACTTGAATTTTATTACATTCAATCCATTCTTCCGATTTAACAATGAAAATGCTTAATCAAATTTTTTTTATCTGATCAAAAGCTTCATGAAAAATCGTGAAAAGACTCCCAAGACAACAAAAATTGATTACGGAGTTCAGCAATTGCCTATGTCTCTGGGTTCTTGAAGAACCATTCCACTAGTTAAAATTTTCAAGTACAATATAATCTAATGGAACTTAAAACAACTTGCCTAATAGTACCTCCACCCTTCAAGGAACACTGATATATCTTGGGGACCATCCTCCACTTTCTGTCATAAAAGAATCATTATGGTACTCAATCAGCCTTCCGCATGCTTAAGACACCCTATGGAACTCCGGTCAAACTCCAAGCTTCGCAATTCATTTTGGGGCTTGATGGGCCAATTGGGTAGTTTATAAATAACTCCCAATTTTCTTACAATTTGCCTATAAAAATAGGACTTAGCTCCCTTATAATTTTATGCCTAAATAATTAGGACTTAATTACAAAAATAGCATTTAAAATAAAAATTCCTTTGCAAATTGCTAAGGAGCCTCTATATCCTCCTCTTTGGCCTCTAAAAATCCCCACTTAACTCTAAGAAAATAGCTTAGAGATCCTCTCCATGTCGAATGGGAGAAGGCCCTTATATAGGCCAAATTTAGAAGAATTTTTATATAGGGCTTATCGCCCTTATCTTATCCCAACCGCTTATATAGGTTTGGTGAGGTTGCTTGTTCATTTGAGGGAGGTCACATATTCAAACTTACCCGCTCTATTTTTGGCTGGTCCATTTTTGCTAAGCCATTGATTTTTTCCCACATTTTTGGTGTGAAAGGATCATGGAGGGTTTAAATTGGGCTTGGCCACACGAGTTACACGTGAATCTAGTCATGCCTTTTCTCCTCTTGTCATCCACATATATATGGAGATTAGTTCACTATAGATTCGCCAAGTATATACATTGAGCCGTTGGTTTATTTGAATTGTGGGTTGTGCATTGTTTGTTGAGCTTGATATGGGCCAAGCTGTAAATGTGTTATGGTATATTGATATAGATCCATTATGCTCAAACCATCCAATGCTAACTCATAGGGGATATATGAACCTTTCGGGATAGTATATATCCATTCCATAACATATAAGGGGCTTGGCCCAAGAAATATATAAGGATAATCAACCATTAATAACCTCGAAGAGCTATATGGATACTCTACCAACTAATGGGGTCAACTCGGTTGTTAAGAATAATATGGGCCTCGGTGGGGATTTGACCACCCTAGGAGCTAGAATCATAGCTCTCTGAGCTCTATACATAATGAAAATCATCCACATATAGTCCACTTGTCGAATCACAATAGGAAAATCATGCGAAATGGAACTTATGGTGGCTTGAGGACCCACCATGTCAATGATAATAAAATAGTCCTCACGATGGTGGGCTCCCTCTTGTTATAAATGTTGAGCCTCTTATTATTGCGACCAACTTCTCACTTGTTGAAGGCTAGAGGTTGTAACCAACTTGAATAACCTTCATTTTTTATTTTTTCCACTCGTTTGTAATTCGCCAATGACCTAGTCCTTCCTAGGGTTGACCACAACTTTGACTGACCACCATTTGCACATATGAACTCCATTTTTGACATTCAAATAGTCGACAAATATATCTCAGAGTGATCTTCCATATTGTGCTAATCCTAGGATATGTAGTGAATATCTATCCTCCACACTGTCCTCTGGATCACTATGCACACTTGATGATATTTAGAAAACCCATCTGTGAAATAATAGTTCTCGTGCCCTATAACTCCTTCAAGGATCTCTTCTGTAAAATGGGGTGAAAAAGAATAAATAACACATGAAGCATTCAATTCTCTATATTCCACATAGATCCTTATCCTCCCATCCTTTTTAATATTGATGATCATGGGGCTAAACCATTTAGATTACTTAATGGGATCAATTATACTAGACTTGAGCATTTTATCAATTTCTTCCTTTATCTTGACACGTAGATTAGGATTCATCATGTATGGTCTTTTCCTAATTGGGTGCACCCCTTCTTTAAGTTTTATTCTCATCACACCTAAAGAAGGTTGTACTCCTTTTAGTTTATGATAACATCATGAAAACAAATCCTAAAAGTCACACGGGAGTTCAATAATCTTAGAAACTTCATGCTCTGACCAGTAGTCACCAATAATGGCCTCTTTAGGCTCTGCATTAGTTTAAATATTAACCTTCACTATTTTAATAGGCTCATGGTAGGTGCACATCTTCGCATCTGTTGTGTCTATTAGCTTGCACATACCTTTAGTGTGGTTAGCATCCATATTATTATCCTCATCATCATCATCATTTATCATGCATACCAATTTATCCTTTTCCTTTTCTTCCCAGGTGTGGACCATTTCTTCTTCTTCTATCTCTTCTAGGTCAAGGCATACCTCTAAATCAAGCTCATCAAACATCTCTATCAAAATTTCCTCAGCCTTCGTGCTATCCCCGAGTAAGGCATTTCATAATATGTATTGCTTCATTGACCAAAGGTTTAGGAGAAAATAATCAAAGCGTGGATCATACCTGAGGTCATCTCCTGCCAATTAACTATTTCCCTTTTCAATTCTACATGAACATACCATGCACGCGCGCACCCACCAAGTGGAGTAGAACTTATGCACCCAAAGTGATGGTGGAAAGGTGTCCTAACCTTCCATCTAAAGTATCTCACATCCCCAAATGTGATGAAAACTAGGATAATTCCCATAAAATTCACAAATCTGAGGAGGTACATTACTCCTTAGGAACCTAGTAGAAAAGGTGATTCTCACTTCTCGCCATTCTAATAAGTTGTTTCTTTGTGTAGCCCACCAATACACTATTATCATGCGTAGAGTATAAACCAGCATATTTATTTTGTCTCCTTCATTCTTCCACTTTGTGATTCCATGGTGCATAGAAATACATCAAGGTTCCCTTCACCAGTGTACTGAGGTAGCTTGTTATAACTTAAGCATCTTGAACAAAGATGTGACCTAATCATGCGAATGATTATGTCCTTGATCTCTCATCGAACTACTTCATATGTTCCATGCACCTAGTTGTCACAAGTAATACTTGTGGTATCACTAACTAAATGAGCATCATCCCACTGTATCACTCCTTCCTTAGATGGCTCGGTTACTTCAGGGTCTCTTATTATGCGCGTATATATATCCTATTCAATTCTTCTTCATTTGAAGGCTCAACATACGGATCATCCTTTGCATCTATCAAAGGTATAATGATGTTCTCCTCTTTTTCTCAAAGATAATGTACCCCTTTTTGAAGTGCAAATCTACATTATTCTCATAACACCAAGGGAACCCAAGAAATGTTAAGAAGCTATCTTCTTCAGCTAGCTCCAATAATTCAAAGTCCCTAGTAAACTTGGCTCCCTAAATTGTAATAGTCACATCCTTAAGTACTCCAAGAGGCATGTATCTAGTTCTTTATTCCATATATAAAATATTCGAAGAAGCCTGCAAGGGTGGTCTCTCCATCCAATCCTAAGCATCCAACTTCAGCACATTAACTATCACACCTATATCTATTAGAATTTTTCTCTGAAGCCATCCATATTTGAATTCATTCAGCATAATCTCCTTATCATACTCATGATTATGGGGAGGAATATTTTCATGAAGTATCTACCTTTCACACTCATTACCGAGGTGTGGTATATTCTCTCTCAACGACTATCCTAACAGAGGCATTATATTCTCCTAATGCAACATTCGACAAATGTATTTTAATTCATCTATTTCCTCTAAACGAGTTCAAATTTATTTTTTCGTTCCATCACGTGCACCTTTTCCTTCAAGATTTTAATCTCTCCTTGCGGATCCTTGATAACATCCATTATCACCTGGAAAACCTATATCGATGTGCAACATTTGGGAACTGTTAGTTTAGAATCACAATACCCTCGAATGGCATGAGTGTGGAGTGGGGAATTCAGATGTAATTGCACAACATGGAACCATCTCGCAAGCCGTGGGACTTGCAAAACTTGAGATGGACCTGCGGAGAAATCCTGTTCTTATTTCTTAATGTACCTATAACAAGCTACTCCTGTACAGGCATAACCTATTCTATCCTAATCTAACCATTCCAAGGGGGAAAAGAGAGAGAGAGAGAGAGGGTGAAAGAGCTTGTACTAAGCAGTGATAAACTAGAAAAGGAAGTGGTTGAATCATAGATCCGATTTCCAGAAGTGGAGAAAGGTGAGAAGAGGAGAGGGTGGACAGAATGCACCACGGACTAGAGATATTTTTCACATAGAACACCACTTCAAAACCCATTAAGCACAACTCCCAAAACCTGAAAAAAACATCAGAGTATGCATAGTATACCCTATAATTATGAGAGGTAAGAAGAGACAACAAAATAAGCCAAGGATGGATAGATGCATCACGAAACAGATTTTATTTCTCCAAAATGTTACATGGTACATCATTAGTGGGCAAGAGGAAAGAAAATTCCATTATAGAGCCATTAGAGGAGGTTTAGACTTTGCATTCTACCCTAAGGAAGAAAGAGAGAGGGGACAAAGGAGAAACAACGACCAACCCTTTGAATATGCCCCTTCATTACAATATATAGGAAGAATGAGAGAGAGGAGGGAAAAATTTAAATCCTGCTTCAACTACCTTGAGATATGCATTGAATCCTACTTTGAAAGCTCAACCACCATCAATCAATGCCCCTCTCAAATCCACCTACAATCTGTCGATTCTGGTTCCCGGTGGATCAAATTAAATCTAGTCTGGTAGTTGAAGAAATCGGATTATGCATTGACGGCCTAGAAGACGTTTTTCCATTTTTTACCCACTAAATCCTGCTAAAAATATTATTTTATGTTTCCATGGGGTAGAGGGTGTCAAGACATTTCCAAAAATTCTTCTCCCGACCAAATCTGAGTTACTGGAGTCAAAATATATGTCGATTTGAATATTAGGGTCGCGGGTGCTCTATATTTTAAAGAGTCTGTCCATACAAGGCCCATGTGGCGGCCTCACGCATCTTGAAGATTCAGCCCCTTCCTTTCACTCTTAAAATCATGCCAGACTGAGATGTGGTGGCTTCCGCATGCTCCTTGGGGTTCTTTTTATTTTAATTGAGTCCTTTGTTTAGCATGGGCCAAAAGTCTGACCCTGGACACATGGAGGCTTGGCGATTATTTGGAAACCCACCCCAAATTTTACTTTTGAAATATCGTCGCACTGAAACTTGGCTCTTTCCACCAGCCTGCCTCTTTTTTAACTATTCAACCCCCGACTCTGTTCCTTTTTTGGACTTGGGACACGTGGCGAGCCTGCACTCGTTTGAGGACTGCCTCCAGAATTTCCTTTTGAAATTACGTCATTGAGACTCATGGATTCTTCTACCAGTTCTCTATACTTAGTCATTTTGGTCCTGCGCTCACTTTTGAATTTGACCTTTGTTACCATTGGCCGCATGGAGGGTTGGTGCATATTTGAGTCTCTCCCTTAGGCTCCCATCTTGAAATTGCATCGAGCTGACACTTGGCACCTTCTACTGAGTCAAAGACTTTTCAATGGCTGATGCAACATTTGGGGTTCTAGATACGTGGAGGCCTGGCACTTGTTTGGGTCTCTGGTTTGGGATTTAATCTTTGGAAGTGCGTCGTTTGGACACTTGGTCACTTCTATTGTCTCCTTCATACTTAGCCAATTTTGGCTCGATCTAAACCATTTGTGAAGACTGAAACCATTGAGTCTTCTCCATTTCTTTTCCTTTGAGCCTCTGGTTCTTTAACACTCTTTTCTCCTTAGCCGACCCTACTACTCCAATTTAGAACTTTCCCCTGTAACTTGTTTATTGGATTTTAAGCATGGGCTCATTCGATGGAACCTTTTTTTTGAATTTCTTTCCTGCATTGTGGTTTGTGTTTGATCAATTTTGTCGGGGACAAAACAGATATAACAGTACTTGGTATTAATAACTTCTTTCTTTATTACACTCATCTTATACTTCGGAGGTTTAAGAGTGTGCTTTACCTCAATACATATAGTGACTAATATGGGTTGTAATTAAGATTTAAGTCCAACCTTTGGCATCTATTAATCTCCATCTGTGTGTTTTATCTTAATCATAGTTGTACCTTTGTCTTGATTGTGTTGCTTTCTCATGTGCTTAGATAAATCAAGGCATTCTTCAAACTTGTGTTGTTTTCCACACCTTGAGAAAATCACATTCTGAGGGCACTCGCAATGATAATGATCAAGAGATCCACAAATATAACAAGGTATCCTCTAGAAAATCCTACTCTCCCACCACCACGACCTCGGCCTCTATAACCTCTACAAAAGCCTTTATTCCTGTTATCTCCATTATTATGCCCTTCATTATGTTGTTCTCCTTGCTCTTTAGATCCACTTGTTACACTAGTTAGGCACACAATAGTCTCAACAGCCTCATGAATGTGATCAATTAACTCGCATTCCCAAGTATCATGGATATGAGTTTTGACGATCTTACAATACATAGAGACATTCATTGGAGCACGCACCGACTTGTGAGGAAAACTCTCCTTATTGTTTCCTTCAACCTCACAAATTGTACACCATATTCCACTGTGTGCCTCATGAGATGAATTAGCAGAGATATTCTCAACCTTTTTCTCTATATCTTGAATCTACATGCCTCTAAAAATGAACTTAATCTAGTTTCCACACTCCCAACCACCTCAGCACCTAGATCTACCTCTAAAGCATTGAGTCAGTCTACAAAGGTTTTATGAGATAACACACTTCGAATAGAGTCAAAAATCCACCAACAAACCACTGTGCATGCTTTGACTAGGATGTATATCATAAGACAATTGTGATATCAAAGTCTTAAAATTTGTGTCATATTCCTAAACACTTTTAGATAAACCCTACTTAATGTCCTTAAGTACGCTGATTTTTTTATGTTCAAACTCAAGAATATGGAATTCTTCTATAAATACATAGTGCAAAGCATTATAATCCACCATGGTGTGATGCGGGTCATATTTCATGTACCATCTATCCGCATGCCCTTGAAGAGTAATAGAAAAATGACTCACCTTCCTATTTGAGGCTATGGTTCCTTTAGCACGCAATAACAACTCACACTTGTGCACATGCTCTGCAGCATCTTCAATGCCTCTATATTTTGGAAAGTGGAGAGACATCTCATAATAAACTTTTTGAGAAAGATGAGAGTGTGGACCTTTTCCACAAGATCCAAAACCGAATCCCCACCCGTGTTTCTTCCACCACCTACTCCATTTATTCTCAAGCCTCCAAATCTTCCGATGCACATGATCCTCCTCCTATCGCAAGAAATAAACTAGTGCATGTACTTCCTTGAGTCCCAATAGTGGTACTACTAAAATGAACTCCCGAGTATGTGAAGTTGTACTACTTCTAATCATATTCTCAATGTTTCGCATGCCCACACTCGCCCTAATGACACACCAAAAATATTCCTCCTATCGGTCCCCTAAACAAAGACGATATCTATGTTTCCATAGATTTTTTATGCACTTTTGTATTCAAACGAAAATGATATTTACCTATAGCTATTGGATTACCTACATTCACCTACTTTTGATCGGTGATTACTTCTAGAACTAGAACACCAAACACAAGGGCTAGGTTATTAGGTAGGATCATATGCACACCCATGGTCCTCAATCTTTTCTTCCCCGACACACTCTCATCGAAGTCGAAGGGGGATTCTCTACCATGCTTGAGTAAGGTTGGAAGAAATAGATGCTTTAGCTCCACATCTTCAACGTGAGATTTAAATCCCTCAAAAGACATTTGTCACCATAAATCCATAGAATCCTCAACATCACATTGCTTCGTTAATTCCCTCTCTTGTGTTTCATTATACTTAATCCACCTTTCTTTTCTCTTCCTTTCTTCCACAAGGTCTACCATCTTTCACAACACTGCACCCTTTGCCTATGCACGGTGGTATGTTTAGCTAGCCTTAAGGAGGCACTCTAAACTCAACACCACCATCAATATCTTAATTTCTAAAGGAATAGTGTGGATGTTAGATCCTCTGGGCTCGCTCAAAAATTCAAATTCAGTAGCTTTCATATAAGAATACTTAGAAACAACGTACTCTAGAGTATAACTACGCACAACACTAGCCCACCAATGATCTATAACATGCATTTAGGGTTCATTTGCATCAAACAAATCCTAGTACTCTTCTTACGTCCAAACCCTTGGTCTGTAAATCCAATTTGTCTTCGATGCATAAGCGGACAACAACTCATATAATTCTATAGGAAAACAAGTGAAAAAAGCCACATGAAGCTCATGATATAGATTATCTTCCACCAATTTGCACGCATTGAAATCAGATCAAGAATCATATCTTCACACAAACTAATTTTATCCATCGATTACTCAATATTCAATGGCCGTAAGAGCCAATCTATATGTCATCATCATGCAACATCATGGAAAACATTTTGAAAAGAGGTCCCATAAACAAAACCAAAATGTAGTCTTTGTTTTCCCGCTAAATTGCCTAGGCACGCAGGCACTTCATCCAAAGAGATCTTGACGCTCACCCAAAGCACGAGAAGCTACCAAGTCCCTATTTTGTATTGTCTTGTCATGATTTTAGCATGTACAAGAATAATAACCATTATCAAAGTGTATATTCTACTATAGTAATCAGATTCTTAAGCTCAAATTAGATACACACATAATAAGAAAGCATATTATATTAGATCATACTTAAGATCAAATTTACTATATAAGTAACATGAATAGAGACATCAAAGACCAATATCCATCCACAAATATCCATTAGAGTAACTCATCAAAAAATAGTAGCTGAATACATCCCAATAATCTCATACTATCATGGGCACAAATTCATACCAATAGCATAACTCTATTACAACTCTAAACTACCACAATGTGTCTCAAAAAAATAAAATACATCACATACTTATAGGGGTGGGGACTTTCCCTTTACCGCCCATGTATTTTCAAAATAGGTTGTATGCTCAAAATAGCCATGTGCATGTATAAAAGAAACTAGGCCGCATGCAAGTGAGCCCGATAATAAATTAAACCTAAAGATATTTTTTTGTTCTAATCCTATTATTATCTTGGCCTTTGCACATCTCTTGATCTCCTCTTCTATGTGTTTATCCAAAATAGACATTCCTTTGTCCATAAGTCTCAATTCCTCACTCTATTCTTGGAATGTTGCTTGGATGCCACTCCATCTTGTTATTGCCTAATTTTAGCCAGGGGCTCCAAAATTTGCTATGTCCCAAACATTTTTGTTTGGCGTGAACCCATGCATGCTACATGTTGTAAATTTCATGTGTGCAACTATCTTGTGCTCACCTTCGCAACTATCTTGTGCGCGCCCCTAACTCTTTCACATTGTTCATACTTAGCACAACTCAATCGTGCAACAACTATAGATAGAATGTATCCTTCATGATAGATATTGTGCTGCAATAGAGTATTGAAGGAATGTTTCTAAATAAAGTTCTTGTAAATAAATCCCTTGAAGTTCCCTTTGTTGTATATGTCCTTGATTAAAATTGATAAGACTTCCAAATTCTTTTGACTTGGTTTGGGATGCTCTCGAAAGAGTGTGGAATGCTTTATTTAACCTACTTAGAGCTTGTTTTTAATGTCTACTCTTGACTTATGGATGTTTACGAAAGGTTTGGCACTAAATATTTTTAGATGAAGATCAAGTATGTCTTGTATTTCCAAGTAAGAGATAAATTACTGCCAAACTATCAATTAAGTAAATGTGAGATTTTAATCTCTTTCAAACCTATCCACTAGGTATAATTCATCATTACATCTAACCTAGACAGGGGTATAATTATGATAAACTTGAGAAATTTAAGACTATTGAAATATAGAGGACTCTAGTGCCCATCTTCACACATAAGTGTTTGGCGCTAGTGTCCTACTAGAAAATATTGTCCAAAAAACAAGCTATAATGTGAGTTCTAAGAGAGGCCTCACAAGAGGTAAGAGATATTTACAATCATTTAGATCAATCTTTTAATTTTCTAAGAATTTAAGTGAGAGATAAGGAGTATGTGCAAGCCTTACGAATGGAAAGAATAATGTGTTAATATTATAGTTTTGTATAGGTTGAGTTGTTTCTAAATAAGAATGACCTATACAAAGTAGTGCATAGGGTAGTGTATTGATAGAATGAAATAAGAAAAGAATTATTAAAATTTATATATGTCAAATGTTCAAATTTACTAGTGAGTGTATAAAATTGTGTTTCCGAGTATCAAAGACCAAATTTATGTGTGTACAAGTTTTGCAGAATTTATCAACGTTCATTCAAGGAAATGTTATTCAAGAACTCTATAATTAGTTGGTCTTTCAAACCACCCATTATCCTTCGACCTCGACTATCGCAGTGTTCAAAATTCTCAACATTCATCTCGAAATAATTAAAAAACAATAGATCCTATAAATATCACTTCAACAATAAAATCAACAATTTTTTTGAAAGTTGTGTCTAATATATTAGACTTAAGATGTGTTTAGGTGAAACGAACCTATTGAAATGTGTAGTGTTCCTAGATTTAACAACCCAATCTTTATACCCACGTTAATATAATATTGATTTTATATGAAACTTCTTCGGAACTAGATTTTAACATCCAAAACTACACAAACATTACATTTTTATGTTTATTTATTTACTGTACATTTGGCTCAGCCAAACAAAGATTTTAATCAGGCTTTTCGACTCATTCGTCGCGAGATTTATACAGCCAAGAGCCCACACTTTCCGCTCTATGGGTAAACTTTATAGTACAAGCACTTCACAAATTTCAATCTTACAGTATATATTTCAGCGGATGTTAACGGCTCTGGAATCCTTTGCCGAAGATGACCGCTTAATGAAATCTATGCATTCTGCAATGGCTTCCGCATAGAAGGAATTCGATCTTCCAAAACTCTGGCCTGCTGCAGCGGAAGGCGCATAAACACAAGCACCTCTGTTTCCACCCAATAAAGACTTCAACTTATTTTTCCCAGCAGAGGCCAGTGAAACGAGCAAACCGTTACAGGCCTTTGTCACTTTCTCCAAAACACAGAAAAGTCGAAGCCTGGGACGAGAGATGTGTATCCTGCATCTCCTGCTCCTCCACGTCCTGCCCCCTCGATCCATAATACTCTTCGTTTCCTGTTGCACACCGCGACGTCTGTTGTTCGAATCTCCCAACCTACAACTATCAAAATCAAGCGTAAAATAGTTCGTCTTCATCCAGTCGAAAATGGTTAATATATAAGATTTGTTGGGGTTATGCAGAAGGTGCGGAGAAACATGTCGGCAGAGTTATAAAAGATTATTCTGTATATTTAAATTTAACCAGCGGACATGACATGAATTATGATAGATTTAAGAAGCTGCTAAGAAAGCACCGTGTCCCGTCCACTGCTGATTTCCAAGTAAATTCGTCGGGCTAAAAACAAAAAGAAAGTTAAAACGGCTAAATTATTCCCACATATCTCAAGAAAAGCATGACCAATTTTCAGCATTTTCAATGTTTTTCGGTTTAAGTCTTCGTACATGATTGTTTTATTAAAATGGTAACGGTCAATTGAGAGGGGGCTACGCAATAGGAGGCGGCGCATATATTGCAGATTTGTGGTGAGAGAGAGAGAAGAAAGTCATATGGTTCTAACCCGTTCCGAGGACAGTTTTGTATTGTAGCCGTTGTATTTTAATACACTAATTTATGTCGGTTGGAATATGATATTTTCTTTATTTATTTTTTTATTTCAAAGTTGTATATGAAGAAAGATAAAGGACGACTATATCAAAGTTTTTATTATCCTCCCAAAGGGAGGAATATTGTCTTCAACTCATCCATTAATTTGTTCCTTATTTTCCAATCAATCTTTGTCATGTGGAATATTTCTTTGTCAAATTGATGAATCGTCAATATTTTCGTTTATTTGTTGTCAAAACCAACGCAATAAAATCTAGTGCACTATAATTATAGAAGTCCTTACTCTATTTATTAGAATGGATTGTTGACATGTACCTCACCAAAATTCGGACAAACGCATTTGATGATCTTATACGAAATAATGTTGTCAATATTAACTTTTTTGGGGCTTCCATTTATGCGGGCTTCCTTTATGGCAATGATGTTTGTGGGGTAGGCATGGAAGCCTATTCTGTTTATCTTTAGGCTATTGTTGATTGGTACTCCATGCACAATTCTACAGGGAAGTTTTGGTATTTGTCCAGAAGTATCTCCCACGGATTGCTATGGTATTAGGAATGCATTCTTAATGAATGTATCTCCCACGGATTGCTATGGTATTATGAGGAATGCATTCCTAATGAATTAGTCCAACCATTTGCAAAATCAATTCCAACACATCTGATAACTTCTTACTTCTCTATGATTGTTCAACTGTTCTGTTTTGGTAATGGTACTAACAAATACTTATTGTCTCTGATTTCATATGTCCCAAGCTCCTCAGATCCTGAATGTTCATCCATTGAAGAGGATGACTGGAAGGCCTCTCTCAAGATGCCCATTGCTAAATGGCTGCGTATAGTTGATATTGTTCTTAAAGGGTGTTATTGTAGATATGGAAAAGACACCTAAATGGATCCAAATATTTGCTATATTTCTTGCAAGATACCAATTGACTAATCATCGATTGTTTATGTGTAACAGTTTAAGCAAATACCGAAATGGTGGAGCACAAGAAATGGAGTCACAGTTTAAGCAAATACAGAAATGCATACAACTTTGTAACCGTTCTTTCTTTGTCCCCCTCTGATGGAAGCCGTTGTAAAAAGGTAAAATATTTACAATGGCTCCCATGCATAGATTACCAATCAACAATATCCTAAAGATAAGAATGTGGCACAAGTATACACTTATGGGGTATGCTTGTGCCACATTCTTAAACTTGTAAACCTAAATTTGATAGCATTATAGATCAAACATCGGCACATATCCTTTGTGGCTTGTAGCTGTGAGACTCTCTCATAGGTGTTCTCACCCATCGCCTTCTCTACAGGCTTCTGATTTTATTTTTGTACTTATCTTCCTATTAAAATACTCTCCAAGTTTGCATCTTATAAAGGAAAAGTATGTAAAAGTAAACATTTTGGAGGATAGGTGGAATCAAGGGACCCTCTCCTTTGCTTTGGACTCATTTGATAAGAGAATGTAAATATGTGAAGCAATCTTATCCATTGTTTGAGTCAATCGTATGAAAGGTATGACATCCACAATAAGCAGGACATGCCATTGTTATCCTTAAAGTTCATCTATCCTTATTCTAATGGATTTGAGTATAGGATTCATGAATGCTCTGGTTGGATTTGTCTTATTCAATCAGTGACAGCAACAACCTAGAATGTAGATCTTTGATTTTCCCGGATCTTGATAAAAATGCATGGCTTCAACAAGAAGTGGTACAAGATAGCTACTTTAAGTTTTCCATGCGAGAATATTATCCTATGGACCTAAATGAACTTTCTAAAAAAATCTTCATCGCATCCCCCATCTATGGATTTTTTTAAATCTCTTTACTAAATAAAAACTCTATACATTTTTACAATCTCAAAAGTAATTTCCTTTCAATTCCTCTAGTTTGTTATGATTTTGATCAATTATAAACATATATTTGCTACGGGGTTTATGGTTCTCCGTAACAACAAACACATTGCATCTGCTATTATATCCATCTACTTCCCTATCACACCTACCGTAATCTTTTGGATGATTTCCTTTACTCGTCACAAAGCTTGGAGCCTGTCACCTTGCGCAACCGACACTTCTCGGTGTCTTTCACTCCTACCTATGCACTTTCAAGTCAAAAATAATTAATTGGATTTTGCTCCTCAACATGTATTACAAATTTGATTGTCATTTCTATAATTTAATATTTTATTTCCTATTAACAAAATACATGATTATAAGTAACCCTTCAATTGCATCCACATTATGATTTATATTCAATGATGATCTACACAAAAAATAATGCAAGTTCCCCAACATAAAAAATGTAGTGCCCAATTAAAAAAACTTGGAAAAGAAAACAAACAAAATCAAAATAAATAAATAAAAGAGAGGTTTGTTTGGTGGGATTTGATTGAGAGTTAGGTGGAGGATTGCGTGCAGTATAGGGAAGCATATGGTCAACCTAACAGGGCACGTGGGTAGCCCAAGGGACTGTCAGACCTGTCATTTCCCTTTCTTAGAAATCCAAAAACTTATTTTGAAATCTGAAGGCATGGACCATGAAGAAACCCAAGGAAATGTTGTATTTAACAGTTTGGATAGTTACAGCGATGGAAGAATGCAGGGGGCAGGGTTTCCTCATGGATGGTTACATGGTTTCACGTATGCAACAAATAGGTCTCCAACATGATCCGTTTACTTAGCCATGCACTCCCAACCCGTGTCAAAATGCGAGCCTTGGAATAGGTTATAAGTTTCCATCGAACCAAAAGAAAGATATAGGAATTTTTTCAGACATTGTAGTTACAAGTTATCTCGTAGGTATGTATGCAAAATATGGAAGCATGTGATTGGCTGTGAACTATTTGACTATGCCTAAAATGTCACCTCATGGACTGCAATGGCTGCTAGATATGCACAAAGTGGGTTTGTTGAAAAGGCTTAAAAATTTTCAAGAAAATGCTGCTGACAAGTGCAAAACCATGATTCACATCATTTTCCAGCATTCCTCCTAGCCTATGTAAAAACGGGACCTCTGGAACAGGGTATGGGCATCCAACATAGCATAAAAGATAGAGAAATATTATCAAATGTTGTTTTTGCAATTTGGCCTTGGTAAACACATATGAAAAATGTGGAAGCATAGCCAGGCACGTGAACTGCGTGACAAAATACCTCAAAAAAAGGAGTCCCATAGAATTCCTTAATTGCAGGATATGCATGGTTTCGATTAAGGAAGCAGTCGGCATTCAAGTTTTAGCTCTATTATAAGCACAAAAGATTATCTACAGATGTTCAAAGAACCGGGCTATTCATTTTTGGCATGCAATGTATTTTGATTGTTGCAAGGGTTCAACGGTAACTGTGGAAATGTTTGGGGAACTTGAGTTCAGACATGCTAGCTTATGGTGTATCTGATGGAAGATTAGTAGTTTATAGAGTCCCAGATCCACCCTCTTTTTGAACCAGCTAGAAGGGAATTCAAAGGATGTTCAGGTGGGGATGCTGGCCCAAAATATAATGATTGTTTTTTTTATTATGAAATAGAGAAATAATATATATACTTGAAGACTAGAGTACCTATGTCACAAGGATATGCACAAAATGGGTTCGTTAAAAAGGCCTTTGAAACCTTGAATCAAATGCCATTGGAAGGTGTAAATCAAGACTCAAAACCTTGGCCAACACACTCCCTTTATGTGTGAAAATGGGAGCTTCAAGGCAAGGGTGTTTGGTAAGGCACTTCACTACCATTTGATTAGATGCCTCAAAGAGACGTAATCTCATGGTTTTTGTTGGTGGCAAGACGCACCCAAAGTGGAGTTTTGAAAAGAAATGGGAATCTGGAAATCAAAGTGCATCTAGCAAGTGTATCACCAAACTCATCGGTGGTGAATGCTAATATTTTTCCAGGCATGGTTCATCTCTCCATATCTTTCATAATTCTTGTTCTTAAGTTTTCATTTGCAATGAAATAAATCTAAAACGTTGGAATCTCTCATTTGATTATTTTTATATAAACTTATTTTGCAAAATAATAGAACAAAATATGGCACTTAGGTAACCCAAATAACACTTGGTAGTTGAGAATAAACTTAAACCCTTCCCTTGGGACACAATTTGGAAAACTTCGTAACCAAACTATTAGCATGAAACAACAAAACTCCTCCTTATGTTTTACTTTACTGACTTGTAGTTTGATCATCATCCGTGGCTTCAACCAAAACCTTCTACGCTTACTAGACCCTGGGTGTCAAACTTAGGTGTTTGTCCTTTGGTATTAGTGAGAACTAGAAGAGTCACCAACTAAAACAACCCCTTATGTCTACCTTGCAAAGTTAGAAAATACAATTTTGAGAGACTTGCAAAACAACACTTTGAGCCCCATAAAGGATATGTCAAGCATCGTATGTGTTCTTTGTTATGTAGAGAGTCGCGTCAAGTAATAGCTCAACCTCATTTGACCATTTGCACTCTCTTCGCAGCTCCTCTAAGAGCCTTGGTGCTCTACTTTTGCACTTTTAAAGCTACCAAAAATGAAAAGTTGGCTTTTGTTTTAAACCACCATTCGAACCCTGAGCAATGAAATGTCTTTCCACCTTCGCAAACCTCTATTATATTTAGGTAAGTGCACGAAGTTGGTGGACAATTCCGTGGACATAAAAACCCAAAATAAAGGAACCGCGATCGCGGTTCTTGAATTCTAGGTTCGGTAATTACCGAACCTAAAACGCGATCACGGAACTCTGAGACAAAATTTAACAGTCCCGCGACTCGTTATTTTCCTCATTTTTCATTTCGAACCGCGACTTTTCCTAAACGTTTTTCACTCGCACTTTCAATACCATCTCAAAATTGCTCATCGAACTTCTGGATAGTGATAGATTCAACCATGCCACCAAGACGAGGAGGTAAGTCCCCAATTGTAATCATTTTTTTGCATTTTAGGTTTTTTTTTGCATTTTCATGGGTTTTTTGAAATGTTTGTTTATGTATACAATTTTCTTGTTTTATCAGGTTGGTGGCTCAAAGTTCAAAATCAAAAATTCCTCAAACCACAAAACATTCCTCAAAACCCACCGAACATTCCTCAAAACCCTCCTCCAAACATAGATCCACCTCCTGTGGCTCCTTCTGTCCCCACTGAGCCAGCAGGAACGCAAGATAATATCATTGGAAGAATCCAAGAAAATAAAATTTTCATTGAGAACCTAATTCAAACTATAAGACAAAATCATGCTACAAATCCATCCCGCATGACTTTAGCCAATACATTGCAAACATTGATTGGCGAAGTCGAGTTTGTAACCAACCAAATACATAGATGGAACACCTTTAGAAGTGACTATAGGTGGTGGTATGTGGATAAACTATCCCATGCGGCCATCAAAGACAAAAAAATTGGAAAAGACCTCATTTGTGCATTATTTACCGACCCTAGAACCAATGCCCCCCTGCAGTTACTTGCAAACGGTTCCCAATCCATTGGTGCCATGATGATAGAATCAAAAAAATTTTTAGGACCGATAGTGGATGGTTTTTGATTATCCACCATGCAACAACAATGAGGTTCCTCTTTATTTTTTGAAGAAATTATATTACGAGTTCGTGCCCAATGAGGTCCCGAATTATTTTGACTTTTCTGAATTTTTTTGGTCGAGGAGGTGGCTCTACACAAAGAAGCACTGCAGTACACATGTAGGTCACCTAGGATCCCCATGCCCCAAAACCCCCACTTTGCCTTCGCTTATCCCTCCTACAAAGAAGGAGGTTGTGGAGATTGATACATTGTATGCATTGAGGAGCTCACCGACACTCTCACCTAAGCATAGCACCTAGACATCATCGGTGATGTTGGTGGAGGTGCGGGCCAGTGCACCACACCACCGTGGATCATGTGGTGCCGTATGCACTACGCAGCGAGACATCATTTAATGGTTCACAGGATTTCTTTTCTATATATGAGATGTCTTTGGGAATGTTTTTGGAACTGAGCCACCGATATTGGTCTTTCACATGTAAATTTTAAATAAATTTAAATAATATATATATATACAATAGTTTAATTCACATGTTTGAGATATATATATATATATATATATTTGATTAATGTACATACATGTACAAAATTAATTTTTTATTTTATTTTAAATAGCAAGAGCCGGTGAAAGAAACATCCATTATCGACATGCTATTTATCATGGGGTTGTTTCAAATGTAAGTTTCAAGTTGTATTACATTTTTAATAAATCATTTAATTGCACTAGATTATTATTATAATTTGTTTCACGTGTATGTTGTACATGTATTAATATTTTTCTCTTTTATATACAGGAGCCTGGCGGGTCATCATCTCGCAGGAACTAAGGCTACTTACCGCACACCTCACATGAGTTTTACGCAGGTTAGTAAATCTCTTTACACTTTGTTTCTAATTACTAGAATTTCACTCACGTTTCATGCTTTGGACCTCTATACATGAGTTTCACTTTCTTATACTCAACCTATATATTATTTAGTAGGAAATGCCAATTCATTTGATATAACTAGCCATGTATGTAATCATATATTGGTTTTACATGTCTCGGAGTACCACCACACAAATAACTCCTAAAAAGTCAAGTAACTCCTATGAAACAAAGAACATATAAGCAAGATGAGTCACCATATATCTACACAAAATATTCTAAGAAATAAATAATTACAAGGAAAATCTATACCTACACAAAAACACCCTGAAGTGTAGCTTAGGTTGGTAAAAATGAGGGTCCTTGAAATAAGACCATATGAGCTACCCAAATTACAATGAAACTCTCCAAAAGTAGAGAACATGAGAAAAACCAATGGGAAAAACTCCTTTAATTTAGAGAAAAGAAGAAAGGATGGATAAAATGCTCCCTCAGAAGATGATGTTGATATAGACCACACCCTTAAAATAGATCATAAGTGAATAATATTTCTGTCGGAATGGTTTGGTCAAGATGTTTACAATATAATCCAATGTCTAGCAATATATGAGATAAATGACCTATCCATGAATCAACTCCTTGATGAAATTCTCGTGAATCTATATGTGTTTGTCCGTGATGTTAGATAAAAGTCCTTCAAATTTGAATGATGCTCTAATTGTCATAGAAGATGACTATGGGTTACCTTGATTAAATACAAAACTTTGTCAAAATGTTATGAAGATAGATGGCCTTCGTGCTAACATTTATAGATCCTATGTATTTAGCCTAAATAGAAGATAAAATAATAACATTTTTATTCTTTCTTGACTAACTAAATAAGCCGTAACCTAGCAAGAAATCAACATAAAGTGAACCTATGTTATGAACATAAAGTGATTTTAGATTAATCTGGATTTTCTAAATACTAAAGCATGGATTTCTTGACCTACAAGGATTATGAACTAGAAAATGACTTGAATCTACCACCGGGTAAGATTGTATAGTAGGGATGGGAATGAATGTATATAGTTTCCCTCCTTTGTATAGTTTTTTTACCTTCTTAAAATCTCAACATGTGGATTTTTGTATTTTTATCTTATTTAATTCCCTTCGCCACTATTTTTCAATCAATCTTTATCACAATGTGATGTATCTAGATACATTTATCAAACCTCAAAAACCATAACCATGGATGACGTCATCCTATAAAATAAACATTAGCTGGCTTGTGGGAACCCTTATACATTTCCTACATGAGAACTTATCCAAAGATGCCTCAAACCACATGTTATTCTCCACCTAACATGTGTTATCCAATTTTAGTGTAATCATATTTGACATATATTATATTTGAAAATTCTTGACTTGATTTTTTTATCTTATGTAATATACAAGTTCAACGTACAAATTTGAGTGCTTGTAAATGTGGGAAGCAATTCCCTAGACATAGTGGGAAGTTTCATACCTATATATAGATGGTGTTTCCTTGATGAACGTGAAAAGATATGTTTAGAGTGTAGGGACCTTTGAGTTCCTTTACTATTATCTTTTTCAATAGGTTTCGATAGGATTGCTAAGCTCTTAAGTAGATTTTAATATTGATTTGTACATATTTTTTGTATAGCTTATGACTACTAGAGAGACTCCTCCATATATGCAGACTGTGGAGGTTGCTGTAGATACTACCATAGCATCTACAGATCCACTAACTGAGGTACACAATTTTTTAAATTTGTTAAATTTTGGAGGTTCATTATTTCTTATTAAACTTAAATCTACAATATCAAATTTTGTAGGTATATATGTGAAATATTTAATTTGAAAATTAATTATTTGTATGTAGCTTACCCCTCGTGAGTTTATTGTTGTCCCCGCGACGCATCAACAACAAATTGATAGTGATCATGACATTCATGTAAGATTTCACATGCATTTTAACTAAATTGTACAAGTTTCTAAATTTTGAATGTATTTTAAAATTTTGGGTGTTAAAAACTTGTTGTTTATGAATGTGCAGGTTAGGTTGTAGGCATGCTTAGAGACACCTAGGACCACACGGATGAAATCCATAGTGGCATCTCCCTCCACTACATCCCCAGGTCGTGGATGTGCTACTTCTAGCAGGGCGAAGAGAGGGAAGATGTTTCATGAGTAGATTTATAGTCCACCTAGATGTACATATGTGGTCATGAGTAGATTCACAGTCCATTGTATATATATAGCCTTTTGCATACCACATGTGGTCCCATATGTACATTATGACACATGCTTAGTTTGAGATGTATACATACATTATGAACTTATGTACATATATATTTTCGAGATGTGTGCGTCTGAGCACACTTTGTTTGATTCTTATATATATATATATATATATCCATGTGTGTTGGTTAAATCATATTTATTTTGGTATTATTGTTAACTCGAGAAAGTGGGTTTTGATCTCTCATTGGAACTTATAGATGCCCCAGTATTCTCTATCGGTGAATTTATCTCGTACTCAAACTAGGTTAATAATATTTTTATTGTTTATTAAATAAAATTTAGTGTGGTCCTAACTAATGAAGCTTATGGAGAAGAAAATAGAAATAAATTTCTGGACTTTGAACAATTGTATATATGGTTTGTTGATATAAAAGTGATTCCTCCATATATGGAACTCCTATGGATATCTCTGCTACGGTTTTGTTTCCGAGGCTATAAATTTGAACTATTTCCTCTTTTAAATCTTGAGGTGGATTTAGTGTATTACTTCTAGTTATATATTTTCTAGTATCTTTCTATTATTATTTGTGGTATATTTCACCATGGGCATTTTGAATTTTTATTTTTCAAACTAAAACAATATTGTTAGCTCTATTGCAACTTAAGTATTAGTAACTAAAGCTTATTTGAGTTATGGTTCACATCCCTCCATCTTTTAACAACTCCCAAAATAATAATTCCATAACCTATGGATTTAATGGAATTCATCAATATCATCCTGTTGTATTTGGAAAAGTTTGCTTCAAACTCGTGTATTTGATCGTATCTTGATAATATTACGTATACCCAAAATTGGGTCTGCATTATTTATAACTTTTGTGTGTACATATGAGTTAATCCTCAAGAAGTAATCTGTATTGATTTTCCAATCTCAGTAGCCGTCTCAGTTCTTTTCAGTAACTCATAATAATCCTGAAATATTGTTAAATCTGAATGATATGTGGTTGTATCTTTATATTATTTTTATTTGCATCATAAGCTTGTACTGTTAGATGTGCATTACTGAAACATGCCATTATAGTTGCAATCTTCTTCTTCCATATGAAACTAATACCATGAAACTACATTCTTTCAATTGCTCTACAACCTAGAAGTTATTTTCAAATGTATTTGTATTTGTTTTAGCTGATTGCTTCATGTATTTTGAGTTCCAAAACTGTGAAGACTTGTTATTCTTGTGTGGTCAACGATTTAGCAGTTGAAGATGGTAGTTGATCATTTTGATTACGCTCATAGTAGACATTAGAGTTAGATAAATAATATCAGTAAGAAAGGTCATATAGAGGATAAGGGATAATATTAAATTTGGAGTATGTTAACTAGTGAAAAGGAGCTGTTTGAGTGATCAAAAGACAGAGTTGAGTTTTTAGGGAAACATAGAAACCATTGTTCATGTATGTTATAAATTTTTTGAACTGCAACATGTGGTATCATAGCTTGAAGATCAAGGAAGATTAGCTAAAAGGATTTGAGATAAGGTTGATACAGTGACAAGAAGAGAGACAAAGAGATAGATGAAAATGATGGGTGAAGTAAAGAGTGACCATGGTTACAAAATGCCACATTGGATTGAGAAGTTAGTATCAAAGAGATAAGATGCTAGACTAAAGCAATTACAAGAAAGGATAAGAGAACAAGAACATATGTGAAAAATAGAAAAGATGATGGAAACAAGGAAGAAACGTAGAGAAAGATAATTGAAGGTTATTAGGCCTCATGAATCAGACTTGATATATATGGTGAAGAAGAAGAAGAACTAGTAGGAGATGTGATTCAAAGGTTGATAGAGCTAATGAGGTACAAGAAGAGAGAGAGAGAGAGAGAGAGAGAGAGAGAGAGAGAGAGAGGAAAAGGAAAGAAGAAAGGAGGAAGAGAAGATAATTATGGTTTCACAGGAGGTCAGAGAGTTGAATCAAGAGGTAGCACAACTGATGGTCTTCATAGAAAGAGAGAAAGAAGAGAAAGGAAAAGAAAACCGTAGAAAAATTTACTACCCATAATATTATAACAAAACCAAGTGTTAAGGATAAGGCAGAAAATAAGATTCATGAGCCCCATATATCATCCTACCAAGGACAAGATGACAACAAGAGATAACATAACAACCAAGTCATTGTAATTTAATTTAAATAAATAAGGAAATGCTATATTTTGCAAATGGTGGGTCATGGCATTGAACCGACTACGTCAAGACATCTAGGTGTCCAGTGAATGCTAGAGGAGGTGGTGTTTCGGTGCGAAAGGGTCGTTGCTTTCGGCTACTTCGTAGGGCGTAGTCCCCAAGAGCCCCCGAGACAAAAATTTCATTCAACTTTGATGGGTGACTACTTGGACTAGGTGGCACCTAGAGAGGCCTCGTCTAATCTAGAACCTCAAAGATATGGACCCTCTACAATATCCTCTCTCAGTTTTTTCCTTCTCAATTCGGTGCTCTCACTGTCCTACTGTTTGCAAACGCGCGAAATAGTGTAGTTGGAGCTAGTGTAAGGTTGTCAAATGCTATATTTTACAAACGGTGGGTTTTGGTACCGAACCACCTATGCCGACACGTCTGGGTGGCCAGGTGAATGCTATAGGAGGTGGTGTTTCAAAGGCGCGAAAGGGTCGCTGCTTCGGCTACTTCATTCGGGTGTAGTCCCTTAAGAGCCCTGAGACCAAAATATCGTTCAACTTTGATGGGTGACTACTCGGACTCCATGGCACCTAGAGAGGCCTCTTCTTCGATCCAAAACCTTTGCGTACTTACCCTCTACAATATCTTCTCTCAGCTTTTTTCCTTCTCATTTCGGTGCTCGTTGTCCTATTGTTTGCAAACGTGCGAAATAGTGCAGTTGGAGCCAGTGTAAGGTTGTCAAACGCTATATTTTACAAATGGTGGGTCATGGCACCAAACCGACTACGTGGGCACATCCAGGTGGCTGGGAATGCAAGAGGAGGTGGTGTTTTGGTGCGTGAAAGGTTCGTTGCTTTCGGGCTTACTTTCGTTCGGCACACAGTCCCTTAAGAGCCCCGCGACCAAAATATCGTTCAACTTTGACGGTGACTACTCGGACTCCGTGGCACCTAGAGAGGCCTTGTCTAATCCAAAACTAAGATGTATGGACCCTCTACAATAGCCTCTCTCATATTTTTCCTTCTCATTTTGGTGCTCTCGTTGTCCTACATTGTTTGTAAACGTGCGAAATAATGCAATTGGAGCCAGTGTAAGGTTGTCACAAATGCTATATTTTGCAAACGGTGGGTCGTGGAACCAAAACACCTATTCCAAAATGTCCGAGTGGCTATGTGAATGCTAGAGGAGGTGGTGTTTTTGTGCGCGAAACGGTCGTTGCTTCCAGCTACTTCATTCGGGCGTAGTCCCTTAAGAGCCCTGAGACCAAAATATCGCTCAACTTTGACGGTGATACTCGAACTCCGTGGAACCTAGAGAGGCCTCGTCTCGATCCGGAACCTTAGCATACATAGCACTCTCTATAATAGCCTCTCTCATTTTTTCCTTATCATTTCGGTGCTCTCGTTGTCCTATTGTTTGCAAACGCATGAAATAGTGCGGCTTAGAGCCAATGTAAGGTTATCAAACGCTATATTTTACAAACGGTGGGTCATGGCACCAAACCAACGTGTCAAGACATCCGGTGGCCGTGTGAACACTATAGGAGATGGTTTTTTGGTGCTTGAAATGGTCATTGCTTTCGGGCTACTTTCGTCGGCGTAGTCCCTTAAGAGCCCGAGACCAAAATATCGCTCAACTTTGACGAGTGACTACTCAAACTCGATGGCACCTAGAGAGGCCTCGCCCGATCTGAAACCTTAGTGTACGGACCCTCTCTACAAGAGCCTCTCTCATTTTTTTCCTTCTCATTTCGGTGCTCTCGCTGTCCTACTATTTATAAACGCGCGAAATAGTGCAGTTAGAGCCAGTGTAAGGTTGTCAAACGCTATATTTTGCAAACGGTGGGTCATGGCACCGAACCGACTACGCCAACACGTCTGGGTGGCTAGGTGAATGCTAGAGGAGGTGGTGTTTCAGTGCACGAAAGGGTTGTTGCTTTCAGTTACTTCTTCGTGCATAGTCCCTTAAGAGCCCCGAGACCAAAATATCGCTCAACTTCGATGGGTGACTACTCGGACTCTATGGCACCTAGAGAGGCCTTGTCTCGATCAAGAACCTCGATGTACTGACCCTCTACAATATCCTCTCTCATTTTTTTTTCCTTCTCATTTCGGTGCTCTCATTGTCATACTTGTTTGAAAACGTGTGAAATAAAGGCGGTTGAGCCAGCTGTAAGGTCAAGCAAACGCTATATTTTGTAAACGGTGAGTCATGGCACCAACCGACTATGCCGGCACATCTAGGTGGCCAGGTGAATGCTAGAGGAGGTGGTGTTTTGGTGCGTGAAAGGTTCGTTGCTTCTTCCGGATACTTCGCTCGGGCGTAGTCCCTTAAGAGCCTTGAGACCAAAATATCGGGTCAACTTCGACGGTGACTACTCGTGACTTTGTGGCACCTAGAGAGGTCTCGTCGATTAGGAACCTCAGTGTATGGAGCCTATACAATATCCTCTCTCTCATTTTTTTCTTTCTCATTTCGGTGCTCTCGTTGTCCTATTGTTTGCAAACGCGATAAAATAGTGCATTAGAGCTTGATGTAAGGTTGTCCAAACACTATATTTTGCAAACATTGGGTCAGTGGCACCGAACCCATCGTGTCATCACATCCGGGTGGCCAGGTGAATGCTATAGAGGTGGTGTTTTGGTGCGCGAAAGGGTCATTGCTTTCAGCTACTTCGCTCAGCGTAGTCCCTTAAGAGCCTTGAGACCAAAATATCGCTCAACTTTGACGGGTGACTACTCGACTCTGCCATACCTAGAGAGGCTTCGTCTAATCCGTAACCTTGACATACGAACCCTCTATAATAGCCTCTCTCATTTTTTTCCTTCTCATTTCAAAGGTTTCGCTGTCCTACTATTTGCAAATGCACGAAATAGTGCAGATTAAAGCCAGTGTAAGATTGTCAAATGCTATATTTTGTAAACGGTGGGTCGTGACACCAAACCGATTGTGTCGGCACGCCGGGTGGCCAGTGAACACTAGAGGAGGTGGTTTTTTGGTGCACGAAATGGTCGTTGCTTTCGGGCTACTTCGTTCGGGCGTAGTCCCTTAAGAGCCCTAAGACCAAAATATCGCTCAACTTTGACGGTGATTACTCGTAATCCGTGGCACCTAGAGAGGCCTCATCTAATCCGTAACCTCAATGTACGGACCCTCTACAGTAGCCTCTCTCTCATTTTTTTCCTTCTCATTTCGGTGCTCTCGTTGTCCTACTATTTACAAACGCGTGAAATAGTGTAGTTGGAGCCATCAGTAAGGTTGCCAAACACTATATTTTGCAAACGGTGGGTCGTGGCACCAACCAACTACGCCAAAGATGTCTAGGTGGCTAGGTGAATGCTATAGAATGTGGTATTTCGGTGTGCAAAAGGGTCGTTGCTTTTGGGCTACTTCGTCTAGGTGTAGTCCCTTAAGAGCCCTGAGCCCAAAATATCGCTCAACTTTGACGGTGACTACTCGACTCAGTGGCACCTAGAGAGGCCTCGCCTGATCAGAACCTCGACATATGGACCCTACAATAGCCTCTCTCATTTTTTTCCTTCTCATTTCAAAGTGCTCTCATTGTCCTACACAAACGCGTGAAATAGTGCATTGAGCCAGAGTGTGTAACGTTGTCAAACGCTATATTTTGCAAACAAAGGGGTCATGGCACCGAACCGATCATGCCAAAGCATGTCTAGGTGGCCAATTGAATGCTAGAGGAGGTGGTGTTTTGGTGCGCGAAAGGGTCATTGCTTCCAGGCTACTTCGTCGCGTAGTCCCTTAAGAGCCCCGAGACCAAAATATCGCTCAACTTCGACGAGTGACTACTCGGACTCAAGTGGCACCTAGAGGAGTCATTTTCAAAATTTACAACATTTTCAAAATTTAAAACTTTTTCAAAATTTACAACTTTTTCAAAATTTATAACTTTTTCAAAATTTACAATATTTTCAAAATTTACTTGACTTTTCAAAATTTACAACTTTTTCAAACAATGTTCAAGCTTCTTCTTCGCTTTCGAGAATTTAAAATTCTCTACTAACAATGCCAACCATGTGAAGATGGAAGCTTTTCTGCACCACTAACCTAAACATAAAATTTCTAGTCAAAGAAATTTAAGTTTCAAATCAAAACCATATACTATCTATATACATGACACACAAAATACACAAATTTAAAATAAAATATATTCACACTTAAATCTAGATCTTTAAAATAAAAAAATTATATATATATATATATATATATATATATATATCAAACTTGAGATTAAATATATATCAAACATGAGCATTGTAAATTCATTCCAATGAACCATCAGATCGGATCTACTCCGAATAGCAGGATAAGATTGCTTCATGATCTCGACTCATGAAACCTTCCAAAGAATCTTATTATTAGGTCTTCCTCGATATCTATACAACTGAATATTTGTCGCTAGAACTAGATGTGAATATAAGAGTATTTTCTTGTGTGTCTCAAAGTCTTCAAACACCCAAACAGAGGAGTTTTTTAATGGATACCATCGAAGCCAAGTTCCAGTAACTACCACTGACCCTGTAGGATACTCAATCTCTTCGCCATCTATAATAGGAGAAGTCAACTTCTTTCTTTCCTCGATGCAACGACATAAGAAATAGTCTGTTCCTTCTTCATTGTCTTCTGTCGCAATTACTGCAAACACATGTCCTACAAAAATAACCAAGGTTGAACAACTCAAATTTAAATTACATATTAAAATTTCAATGGACATAACTCAATACAAAAATTAAATAAATAACCATAAATACCTTGTCGCACCAAAATCAAAATTTCACAAAGTCCTCGGATGTCAGAATTCGCCTTCGTAAAACAAGTCAGTAATGCTTATGGAGGTTGATAACTAGGAAGCGGATTTAGAGGCCTACAAATCCATCCTTCCACCCATTATTTTGAATCACACTCAAGAAGTGACAAATTCGATACAAGATGTAAAAAATATGTCAACTTTCTTGTCCATACGGCCCACGAAGTAAATGGCGTCGAGCTACAAATGAGTGCATATCACCGGACCCAAAGTGAGTGTCATAAATCCTCGTAGTTAGCAATATGTTTTTCCTCTATCAACCAAAAATATCTCGCAAACCGTGGAATTTTCTTGAGAACCTCATGCCATGTTGTCAATACACCATTCCACTATGCTCTTTGCATATTTTAATTTAGCACCATCTTTGTACTTCAACTCTTCTCTTGCAAGAGCTCTTTTCACACATGCCCCTGCACCGCCATGCTCTCCTTTTCCATGTCCACCTCGCTAAACTCCAAATATGTTGTACACCCATCTTGACATGCATTCTCGATCATCCAATAAAACATTCGTGCATTCTTAAACCGAGACGTGTAATTATTTGACCATATATAATGTTGTTTGAAGTGGATGTCCCTATCGCACAAGTTTCCATAAAATAACCGAAACACCCTTGCACAAATTCAATAGAATGAGTATGATCATCACTGATATAAAATTGGTACTCTCTTAAAAAAATTGATCATTCTCTGTACTGTCAGGAGAATGTAGAAATGCTATATGCACAAAAATGGCAACTTGTACCGAGTTGTAATATTGCGATTAAACCTCCATTTTGGTCAGCAATGTGTAATTCTCTGCAAAATCGACCACTGAAACAATAGTACCAATAGGAAATGTGTCTTTGCATAGCTTGAATTGTTCATCCAACCATCGAGCTCTATGTGTATGCCTCGCATACTCATAAACAATTTCATCCTTAAATTTTCTCAAAATTGAAAAATGGGCATTTGTTTTCAGAACTAGCTCACACCGTTTCGACTCTTTTCCATCTTTCAACTGGTATGCAACTGATTTATATTTATCAAATTCAACTAAATTATGTCCTATTGTACCTTCAATTTTCTCATGGATGTAACTTTCCAATTTAGGTAATCCGCCGCATGTACTACAACTTCCATCTAAACAATCCTGACTATAAAAAAATTGTCCAACTTCTTTTTCACAAAATATAGTAGGAATGAAATCCTTGGAAGATATTGGTGGAATTTGAACACCACATTCAGATAACATAGTTTTAGAATGAAAATAGAACGAATACGTAAAAATTTAGCATAATGCATCGCAAATTCAACATGTTGCCTACAACAACAAGTGGTGCTAAGCATGGTTAATTTTCACATAGAATGGTTTCAACATTTCAAAAAGTGTTGACTAATTTTAATTTCCGATTCTCTTGTTCAAACTTACGAAAAAATTGAGTTTGAGTCATATCTAAGAAATGCTTTGATGTGGTTCACGATTAGTAGAACCAACTCTGCTTTTATAACATCTCTTTTATTAGGTGAAACTCTAGTGTTATCATGCCAAACTTTAATAACAACTTCTCTTATAGCATCAAAATTATTTTTGTCCTTATGTGGTGCTCTACTTAAAAATGCCCAAAAATCGACATTATTGAGTGATTGAAGGATATTACGCCTTTCAATTGCTTTCATTAGAGTTTTTCGATTAACTTTCAACATTCGACTTGTTTGCCTAATCAAACGTTGTTTTTTTATTGATTCACTTACAACACTAGTAGCAAGTACACGACGCACAATATTACTATCCCTATTGCGCTCTTGACACCAACAAAGGTGATATGCATCATGAAGGTTTTCAACAATTGTAGATGTTTGACCACGTATGTTAGATGTCATCAATCCTAAGGTGTTTAATGTAGGTCTCATTTTAATCAATTTCATCAAACTAACCAACAATTGACATCTTTGGGAATCATTTAAAATTTTAAAATGATTATCCCAAATTTTAGTGGCTTTTCTTCTAATTTTTCATTCAGAAAGTTTGTCAGACATTGGTTTCAAAATGTTTTCATCAATTTCAATAAAAAAATTAGGTTTCTTATGTAAAATCCTAGGAGGTGTTTTTGTCAAATTTTGCTTGTCTACAGCTTTCAACATGAATTTCCTTATTCATATTTTCATTGTCTCCTTCAATTTCAACATTTGCTACATCATGAGTATTTAATTCTTCTTCAACATCGATAAGAAAAACTTCTTCATCACGAGTATTTAATTCAACTCAACATCGATAAAATAAAACATTACCTAGTTCTTCATTGTTTACAATAGTTGGGATGAAGATGAACCTCTTCTAGATTCACGGTTTCTCGCATTCGCTCAAAGATTTTGAATTTTGTTGGCCTCTAATTCGCTTGGTGTTTTTTTACTTAATGACTTCCGCTTTTGACTTCGTTTTTGTCTCCCATGATGTTTTGCTTCCAAAGGATAAGAAAAACATGCTTGGAAAAAGACAAAATTTCACAAAAGAATTCATACAAAGAAGGTCGAGAGTAAAAATCACATGGGAATTTAGACATTGGGATGTGTGTAAATATGATTTATGAACCGTGAACGCGCTTTATAAACAGAAGCGCGTTTTATGAACTGCAAGCGCTTTTATAAAGCACGCCGCAGCTTATAAAGCGCACTCAAGGTTTATAAAGCGTGCTCATGGTATTGTTAAAAAATTGTAATTGCAGATCTATCTGTCAAACCTAAGCCTCAAAAAATCTTTGTTTTTCCCAACTAAAGCTATGGAAGGTCATTATGAAGTGTAAAAGGTCAACAAACCTCAAATCGCTTCTTCCAAAGACTTGAACCATGCTAAAAACTAAAAACATTTCACAAAAATGGTGCCATCACGTAGGGTAGACTCTTAGCTTTGTAAAAATATTGTTTTTAAAGTGAATAGAATAAGATAAATATCATTTTATAATTTCTTACTAACAATAGGTCTTTAAGACATTTTTTCCCGTGAATGTTCATGTCTACGTAAATAAGACTCAGAAATTTTGTTTATCTTATCAAAATATGATAAAATGTATACCATCCCAAGCGTGACAAATTCTATACACCTTTAAAAAAAAAATCGATATTTTTGATATAGTTATGGCGGGCAAACGAAAGCGCTCCATTTTCTAAATATTTTCGTAGACCACTTTCACTAAAAAAATCATTAAAAAAATATTGCTAAAAAAATACAAAATAAAATCCATCCCAAGATAGACAACTACATCTAATGTTTCACTAAAGGAAAAAAATAACAAGATTTGGTCATCCAAAATGCGGGCAAACGGACTACAATCTTATTAGTTTTTTCAAAAAAAAAAAAATAAGTCATATAATTTTAAGTGTTTAATATAGCTAGACTTGTCCATTTTTTACAAAAATTATTATTTTAAAACTAGATTCTGAATGCTACGATTCATATTTATATAATTTTTTTAATTTAGAGTGCGGGTAAGCTAATAATCCCTACAGTTGAGATTTCGCTGTTTTTTGCAATATGACATCCACTGATGACCCTATATTTGTCCATCAACTTCCCGCACTTACCCTTTAGTATAAAATTACTTCGCAACCTCCGCTTTGAGAAAAACACTCTTCTAGATATTTTGGAAATGGAATTTTGTAGGCCTAGGTTCATTGTTTGACTAGGTCATACTAGCTTAACTATGACTGGTGGCTCAAGAAAACTCATTACCTTTTTGTAACTCCGTGTGTACCAGTTCTCGGTCCCATCAACTTTAGTATATTTTCCGTATATAGGGGATTTTGAGGAAATTTCTCATTGCACGTTCGTCCATCAAATGTTAGCTTTGGATGTGGTTTTCTGAGCCCTCGAGCTAACTTTTGATTGTTTGCAACTAGGCTAGTTATGACCAATGGCCTCAAAAATCTAGCCACCAATCGTAAACCATTCACCGCTAGTTCTAAATTCTTTCAGTTCCTGTGAATTCTCGGTTTATAGAAGAACATGTATAAAATTACCCATGGTATGTTTGGTCATAATAGGACAACATTTGAAAGTGGTTCCCTCACCTCTAAGCCTTTATTGAATGTTTTTGCAACTAGTAGGAAAACATAAAAAGAAAGTTGTAGAATCCTATCGAGTTTCCAAACCATCGTGGAAACTTGTTGACACTTGTAATTAATTGCTTGAAACTCTACTGTGTGAATTTTTGTGTGAAATTGAAATTTTGGCGAAATAGTGTTTCTCTCTCTTCCCTATTTCTTTCTCTCTCCTTGGTTAAGAAATGAAGTGAACTAAAATGAAAAAAATACGTGTCTCTAACCTTCTCCTTTAGAATTCAAATTATTAATGTTATTATCTAAATCAGAAACTAAAAATGATAATTATGCTAGATTAGGGTGGATGCCATGCCAGCGATTTATCGCTGATATCATGCTCACATGGTTTTGCAGGATGGAAGTAAGATGGCGAAAAGGCATCGCATAATTCATTACTTATTATTGTAATTTATATATTTTATTGGAAAATGTATATATGTCTAATGTAGTTGTAATGTAACAGAAAAGTTTATATTTGAAATTTGGTAATATGCATGAGATGCTACTTTTAGGAATGCCTTGGGAAATGTGCATTTAATCATATGTCTCATTTTGTTTCATATTTCGTATAATTTTTTAAAAAAGAAAACAAGGGGTTAGATTATATATGTTAAATGAATTTTCATTTGATATCTTGTAGTGTGTTTCTAGTGTACAATAGATTATTTAGTAATTGGTGTTGTATTTCTTACCTTAAAATGTAATAAAGGAATCTAATCACAACAGTAAAACCTAGTATAATATTCATGCATAACTTGTCTTCATGTGTGATCCTTCTTAGTGTAGAATAAATTGAACCATAGAATGAACTTAAACTTTTTTGCTCGATGGAACCTCCTAGCTTAGGTAAATAAGACCCCTAGTTTGTGTTATCATCATGGTTGGTATGTTTAGCATTATCGTCATGAACCCGATGGTTAGGAACGACCTGGAAAAACTTTATCTGGAGTAAGTAGAACTAACACCTCCTTAGTATCCTAGTCATCTACCAAGTCTTACGAAGTTAGATCTAGGAATTTTCTTCATCATCAAATGAATTCCTTGTGGGATCCAGATGTCACAAATGGACCTAGTGAATAGTTGTACTTTGACTTAAACTCTTGTTAATGATCTCTTTAGTTCCTCACAGCTAAATGTGTTACTTTGGCTTGTGACAATATAACACCTTGATCTTTTACGAGGGTTTATAGGGTAAATATGTTTTCACACCTTAATTTGATCTATAGCAGGCGTAGAGTCCATAGTGACAATTGAATTAAACTAAATCTCAGCTTGTTTAGAGGTTAACTTGTGGGTAGAAGATGGTAAGTAACTCCTTGTTAATGAAATTGATTTGAAATTTGTTGACCTTAGAGAACCCAGGAAACCGTAGAATCTTGGTCCCATAATCCCTTGTTATGCCCTTTTATGACATTAAGAATAAAAGAAAATTCACATGCAAAATCATGAAATGTAGAAACCTAGGATCTTATCTTGAACAAAAATCACTTGTGGTTCATGTGTAGTTTATAATGCTTCTAATCATGCACTTCTTCAAGATGTTAGACATGTACTTTCATAACTCTTTTGTTATAAAGTGATGCTAATAATGAGACCTTAAAGCGATGTAAGAGTAAAGTATACAAGAGTGAAATGAGATTTGAGGCTAGGAATAATGTCACTCTTGGAGTCCTTATAACTCAATTAAACATTTCATGTGTTACAAAGAATATGAATTTCCTTGGTGAGATCAAACTTTGAGAAAACAAAATATATATATATATATCTAAATACAATTTCTTGATGTGGAAATGTTGAAAGGATTCAACAAGTTTTTGAACTATTTTAATTATTGTAAGGAAATACAGATATCATGATTGAATAATGTTTTTGGGAAAAAGATATCTTAAATTTAAACCCCCTTAAATCCTAGATTTCTTTCTTGACATCATGTCAAATTCACTTGTGTAGTAAGGGTAAAATTTAAACATTGAATAAATGTTTGAGAAACATAAGCTTAACATAAGAATGAGAGAATTAGGAACTTTGTATGCAATTTGAAATATGTCAATTAATTATGTAAGTTATGTAGATTGTTGTAAGGGATAAAGAGCTAATCTAAATGGTCGAACTGTAAGTTGAATGTGAAATTAATTTAAGAACCTGTAGGTGTAAAAGGACAAAATTATCCTTGCACAATAATGTTCTTGGAATGTTAACCGTAACTAAGATGTAATCATGGGAATGATGTGTTGTGGGTTTGCCAATCCTTGAGTCCCTTTCTTGTGGTTGGGTCATTGTTAACATCCTTTCATTAGGGAAAGTGTGGCATCGACATGTATATGGTGTTGTCATGTGTCTATGTGATTCGATGACTTATGTAAGTGTCTTATGCATTGTTGATTTTCTCTTCTTGGAACCCTTATGGTGTTATGTAGTGAGCAATGAAAGTTAAAAAAAAATGGTATTTTTACTATTGTATTTGTGTGTGTAAAATGTGGGCGTTAAAAAAAAATTGAACTCACAACGAGAAAAGCTAAAATCAAGTGCTACGAGTTCAAGAACTACAAAATAAAAATTCATTTCTACATCAAAATATGAACACTTTTATTTTCCCACATACAGCTCTACTTCAATAGCAAATCAATTTTCACTACATAGCTAGAAATTTCATTAAGCAATGGTGGCCCTCATGTTCTTCATTCACACACACTTAAACAACATGTTCATAACATGTTTGTCTCATACATTCCACAACACCATCACCAATGCAATGGAAAATCCCTTGCAATAAATAATGAACAACACCACAAAACTTCACCTTCGGCAGGATTTTCCATATCATGGCCTTGTTTTATTTTAAATTGGAAGTTATAGCAATTTTGGTTGGGGGTTTTTTCTCTTCATTATTGAATCTTTATCTTAATGGTTTCCCTTAGCAATATTTTTTTATTAATGGTAAAAAAATTAACTATGGCCCTATCTAGGATAAAAAAGGCATGAAGTCTAAATACAATGATGAATACAAAATAAACACAACATAAAAAAGTTGTAAGGAAATAGAAAACAAAATTACCCGCACATTACCAACAAATCATCAAATCAAAACACTACATCAACCCATGGCCAAAGATTGTGATCTCGAGAGTAATATGATATGGGATTGATTCCATCTTAGAAAAACTCATTTCTTGTTCTAGACAACTATCCACTCCTCCTTGGTAAGCTCAACAATAGTGTCGATCACACTAGAGGAGAATGTATAAAGAAAAGAGGGAATTTCCCTTTCCTTGACCGCCTTAGAAGAGGCCTAGGAAATATGTTTCATTGATTAAAAAGAGGAACTTGAGGGAGGATCACAACAGGGAAGAGACCACCTGAGAGGGACTCATTTCAAAATTTCGGGAAGGAGGAACCACATCGTAGTAGGAATTACTTAAAGTGAGAAGAGAGAGAATCCTTCCACCAGATGTATTGGACCCTTTTTCATAGATTTCCCAAAATCCTCCATCACATGTCTAGTTTCAAAACACTTGTGACAACAAAAATCCAACCTTTCATATTCCAAATGTTGGGTCCATGTTCTAGCACAAGTTTGTAGATTTATGTTCTCGAGGAGGTCCGAGGAGATGTCTAAATCCACCAAAATTTTGGCATAGGTAGTATTCAACTATTGAGTGGTTGTTGTTATCCAATTTTTCCCCTCAGGAAAAATTTATCAAATACGACCTTGCAGAAGGAAATGGAGAGGTTGGTTTAGTCATGCCACTCACATTACAATTCTAAAATTAGGTTAGAGGCAGTTCTCGAAAATGGAAATTCAAGGTTGAAAAATGAATGGCCAAGGGAACATCGAAGGAGATCATTTTTAGCTTCAAGTGGAAGAATGGAGAAAGGCTCAAAGTTTTTAGACTTCACATTTTTGGCATTTTTAGGAGATAAGGCAATGGAAAAAAAATTTTTTCTTGAAAAAATCTAAAAGAGGAAAAACTAAAATTTTGAAATTCCAAAAGTCCAAAAATTTTTTGACTTTTTTGGGGGTTTTACCCCTTAAAGAGAATGGCTAGTTTATCCTCAAAAATATTATCTAGTGAGCAAAAATCTTGAAATCTACATTCGAAAGTCCAAAATTTTGTACTTTTAGGTTTCATAGTTTCTTTGATGACTAGTTATTTCTTTGATTTATGGCTTGATGACCTTAAAGTGCATAGGGATGAACAATGAAAAAAGTCCAAAAGAAAAATGTTTGAAATTGCAAAAGGCTCAAATTTTTCATACTTTCATGTTTTTGATGTTTTTGAGATTTTCATGAGATGCGGAGTTTGGAGTTTTGGAGTCTTCGGTGGTAAAACAGAAAAGTGACCAAAAATTTCCAAAATGCCCAAAGTCTAAAACCCAAAATGTTTCAGATTTCAAAAAGTCAAAGTAGGTTCGGGGTCAACACGGAGGCATTTTAGAGTTTCCAAGATTCAAGTTTTTGGAACTTTCAAGCCAATTTTTTATGAACAATAACCCTACTCTCGAAAACAAAATGTCCGAAAGTCCAAATTTCGGGATTTTGGAGGTTGCATGCATTTCAACTCCAAAAAAGGAAGATCAAGAACTCTCATTTTTGTACCGGGAGCTCAGACTTTGAACAAGAAAGGATTTTTGGAAAGCTTACAGTAAAAGTCCTCCACACAACTATTTTGAGACTTGACTCAAGTTATCTTAATTTAATTGAGACTAAGTTATTCAAAATGAAGAAATATAATCCACTATTTTAGAGGATGTTCCAAGTTTCTCACCTACCACAATAATAAAGGTATGGGCTTCCTTTCTTGCTCAATAAGAAAAATTGTACATGGAAGTATGGCTTTTCTAGTAAGTGGCAATGCCATCATTGTTACATGTGAATTCAATGCATTCTAGGGTGGTTGAAGTATGAATTCAAATTCTTCTCTCTTTCTCTCTCTCATTATTCCTATATATTATAAGGAGGGGAATTTTTCAAAAGGTTGGAAAACTTGGCTTTGCACCCTCCCTTCTTATCTTGTCTGTAATTGAATTTGTGGAGTTCAAACCTCCCATCTAAACTATAAAATGCAATCTTGCCTCTTTGGCCATTATAATGCATACTCGTATCATATTTGGAGCAATAATTAAAGTTTGTGGATGATTTTAAATCCTCTCTTATGTTCATTACATCTCCTAATATCTCATTGCAATCTTGGTCATTTTTGCATGGTGGTTGTATTAATTTTGTATGGTTTGTGTTTAATGGCAAAGTAGGTGTTCAATGTTCCTTTAGTGCATCACCTCTAGTTAGTTTAGGTTCATATTCTTGCAATCTTCTTAACCATGTATCCCTTGACAAGATAGAGTAGGTTTTAATAGTATATCCCCTACAAAATTTGTATGTGAACATCGAATAGAGGAATAGGGACCAGCCTTCCTCCGAGGAGAGCTTTCCCTTAGATTGTAAATTCCCACACTTTGAGAAAATCTCCATAGTTATGCAATCACACCTTTAGAGTTTCAACCCATCGAGTCACAAATATTCAGGGGTGTTAGGTATAGTTCTTGATAACACATAAACAGGTCTACATCGTCATATTTTTTGATTTATGGCAAAGGCCTCCCAACTTATTTCCAATGGCTTCAAGTCAAGATTTTTCTCATAGTTTGCAGAGGTGAAGGCCCGGATTCTTATCTAGATAGGCATCATGTCAAATGATTCTTTCAACAAATCAAATAAGGGATACCATGTTTGTTTAAAAGTCATGAGACCATATCCGTTTCCCAGATCCCCCAATAACCAATACAAAAAAAAATGTCACAATTCATTATGTATAATCTCATGGCCCTCATTGATTCAAAAACAACAATGAAATAAGATTTGGAACAAAGAATAGAGTTCAACATTATCCTTGATTTTGGGTTTTATTTTTCAGTGATCCATTCATACAACTTAGAGAACTTTGGATAGAAATGGTTGAACTAGTAAATGATTCCAAGCATGCAATATTCTTGTTCCAAATCCTAAACATCATATAAACAATATCATCTTTAAACTTCAACAAATGGGTGTTGTTGGCTGGTTTTAGGGGTATATTTTTTTATTAGGCACCATTAATAGGACCAGCACCGCCATAGAAAATGATTTCACTTTTGGCATGCCAAAACCCCACGTCACCCTAGTCTCCTATTATGCAATCCTTCATCTCTAGTCTCCAGAGAGGCCATGGATTTTCTTCCCTTGTTTCAAGCCTAAGACACTCCCACAATACAACACCACAAGAGGGAAAGAGGAAGAATCATCCACACATGTGAAGAAATTAGTGGGCTCTAAAGGATCTTCCACCACCAACAAACCTAACTTAGTGTTTTTTTGAAATAGTTACACTCAAAATTGGAAGATGTTGTAGAAATATGAATCGTAGAATTTTGAGTCTAGTTTCTAAGCTACTAAATTTTATTGAAAACGGATAAGTTTAAGTGGGTCAAACAACTAAAATACCAACATATGCTCATGTTTTTGTTAAAAACATAATAGAGTGACTTTCGTGCCCCCCACCATTTTTTGAGCACCATTTAGTATTTTTGAAAACCCTTTGGTAGAAAGATAGCTAGGAGCATCTAGTTTGGGCTCCATTTTTTTTAGATTTTTAGCGAATATTTTTTTATTTATGATTTTTCTAGTACATAAATTTTATGTTTTGAAAAATAACGAGCTCCGACCGTGCCCCCCCCCCTAACTACCTCAAAAAATATCAAAATTAGTTTTTTTTTTTAATATGTATAGAATTATGCCTAGTTTGGGCTAGTATAATTTTTTTAAAATTTTGATCACCCAAAAAAAAAGATACACCATGAAAGATAGACATATTTACACTTCAAAAAATAGCTATAAAAAGGCATAGTTAGAAAATAAATAATATGGAAACCTTATATTAGTCAAAAATTTGAAAAATTATATTTTTAGAAAGAAGAAACTCTTGCTCTACGTCGTGGTATAATTTTTTTAAAAATGGATCGATTGTTTTATTTTGATTTATCATAGAGGAAGTGGCATTTTTACATTTTCTTACAAAAACACGTTGTTTTTTGTGTTTCAGATAGTCCATGCCTCAGGCTTGGGGATCCAAACCAGATCCCAAGCCTTGAGGCATGGCTTGGGAAAAGAGAAAATAAAAATGTAAATGCATACGCATTTTTTTTTTTTTGTTTTATATATTGGGCCCCCAACATCCCTTTCATCTCTTTCACGGAATTCTAAAACATTCTGTTTTGTCTCGTAATTTTCTACATTCTTACATGATTTTTTAGTAGTTCATTTTGTCCCCTACCCCACTAGTTGATTTTTTCTAATCATGGGTGATAAACGCGAGCTAAGGACAAGAGGAAAGTCAAGAACAAGACACTGGAGCAATTGGAAGAGAAGAGAATAAAGAAATTGAAGAGAATGCAAAAACTTCGAGCAGGGCAAGGTACATCCGCTATATCAAATGTAGCTAATGTATTAGAAAATGGGGATGAAATACATAATGAAAATGTAGAGAATAATGAATAATGATTTTGCAATGAATAATGATATTGAATTGAATGATAATGTTGGTATGGATGAAGAAATTGATATGAATCCAATTGTTGAACCCTTACCTTGAGAATCCAAATGTTAACCCCAAATTTGTATGAAAACACTGAATGAAGAAAGTAACCTTGTAAACGAATCTTCACCTCTAAGAACACCTCCTTCCATTTTGTGAAGAAAACCAATTCACTTAATTGAAATTGATGAAAACATTATAAAACCAATGCCTAACAAAATGTCTGAAAGAAATGCGAGAAGAAAAGCTAGTGGAATTTGGGATAATTACTTTGAGAATTTAAATGACACACAAAGATGTCAATTATTTGTTTCATTGATGAAATTAATTAAGATGAGACCTATAATGAAGACCCTGGGTTAAGAACATCTAATGTTGTTGATCAAAATGCGTCAATTGTTGAAAACATACATAAAGCATACCAAACTATAGGTGGCAAAAGACGCACCAAAGATAGTAATGCTACATGACGTGCACTTACTAATTGTATAGTAAGTGATAAAATAGTTAATAAACACTTGATTAGAAAAACAAGCAGTGCTTTGAAGCTAAACAAAAAAACACTAATGAAAGCAATAGAGAGACGTAAACGTCTTGAGTTAGTCAATAACACTGACTATTGGGATTTCTCTAGCAGACTTCCATGAAAAGACAAGAATACATCTGATATTCTAAAAGAATTAATTGTAAAATTTTGGAATGAGAACACAAGGGTGTCACCGAATAGAAGAGATACAATAAAAAGAAGAATAGGTTCTCGTAATCATGAATCGTGTGCAAAACATTTCTTAGATATGACTCAAACAGAATTGTTCTCTAAGTTTAAGAATGAAAATCCACAAATTAACATTAGCCAAAGATTCTTTGAAATGAGCAAACCCTTTTATGTGAAAATCAATCACTCACGTACCACTTGTTTTGCAGGCATCATGTTGAATTTTCAATGCATTATGATGTTTTTTGTCAAATACGTCATGTGTTTTGCATACTAACATCATGTTGCAGGAGTGTGGAATAAATGTCCCACAAAAATCTTCAAGGGAATTTATTCCGACAATATTTTGTGAAAAATCAACAAGACAATTTTTTTATAACAAAGCATGTTTGGATGGAACGTGCAATGTATGTGGTGGCTTGCCAAATCTGAAAAGTTTGTATCCACGAGGAGAGTACATATTCAATAGGAAAATAATTGGTTGATTTCACCAAATATAAATCGTGGCATATCAATTAAAATATGGAAAAGAATCTAAGAGGTGTGAGCTTGTTAGAAAACAATTACCTGTATCAGAATATATGGTCAAATTCAGAGAGGAAATTTTTTTATGAGTATGCAAGGCACACACATAGAGCTCGATGGTTGGATGAACAATTCAAGTTAAGAAAGGACACATTCCCACTTGGTACTATTGTTTCAAAGTTGACTTCACAGAGAATTACACATCATACCCACAAATGGAGGTTCAAATTCAATATTATAACTCAAAGTGCAAGTTTCTATTTTCATGCATATAACATTCATGCACTCTCCTAAAGCACTGAGCAAGATCAAAAATATTAAGAGAGAGTATCATTTCTACATCAGTGATGATCGGACACATTCTACAAAATATGTACAAGGGTGTTTCTAGGTGTTTTATGTGAACTTGAATGAGAGGAACATTAGTTTCGATCAACATTACATTTGGTCGACAACTGCACATCACAATTCAAGAATGCACGATGTTTTATTGGCTAAGCAAGATGCACAAAGAAACAAATGTACAACATATCTAGAGTTTTACTAAGGCAGGGCATGGAAAAGGAGAGCATGATGGTGCAGAGCATGTGTGAAAAGAGCACTTGCAAGAGAAGAGTTAAAGTTCAAGGATGGTGCTAAATTTACAGATGCAAAAATATTGTTGATTGGTGTGTCAAGAATATGGGCCATGAATCTCAAGAGAGATCAATGGTTCATAGATATTTTTGGTTGATAGAGGAACAACATCTGAAAACTTTGAAGATTGTATGACAGTTACAGAGATCAAGTGATATGCACTCATTCCGTAGTTCAGATGCAAATGCTTGGACTATTTATACTAGGTGCATGACATGTTTTTGTATATCATGCATTGATTTTACGTGGAATGAATGTGAGTCACAAGTAGTGGGTGGATGAATGGACTTTTAGACCTCTAATTCCACTCGACACACATCAAGTTCCATGAGCATTACAACTTGCAGGGTCTTCAGATCAAATGACAACATCACCTGACTTTGACCAAGTCTCTGATTTAGTGCAACAAGGTACATACATATATGTACATGCCATGTTTTAGATTTATAAATTATTAAATGGTCAACTCTTAATGTATTTTTAAATTGACTAACAATTTTACTTTGTGATACATAGGGCACATTTTTGTAGTAGTTATTGCGATGGAATTTAACGAAGAGGGAACAACTACTTCTTGTCTCATTGTGTAGAGGGGGGAAAAAATTGACTTCCACAATCATTGATGGTGAAGACCTTGAGTATCCCACTGGATCAGTGGTAGTCACTAGAACTTGGCTTCGATGATATCCTATCAAAAAATCAAACATTTGGTTGTTTGAAGACTATGAAGTACATCGAAGATACTTCACTATTCACATTTGGTCCTTGCAAACAAATATTAAATTGATCAAATATCGAGGTCGCCATCAAACAAGAATCATGGAAGGTTCGTGAATCGATCATGAAGCAATTCTTGCTATCACAAGAATAGAGTTGATCCTCATGGTTCATTGATTGAATTTGCAAAGGTATGTTCTTCATGAATTTAATTTGAATATTTACTTAAATGATTTTGTTTAAATTTTGTATGATTTAAAATTCTATTTAATTGCTTACTAACATGTTTATGTAGGTTAGTGGTGCCAAAAAAAGCTTCCACCTTCACGTGGTTAGCACTGTCAGTAGAGAATTTATTATTCTCAAAGCCAAGTGAAGCTAAGAGAAATTAAATATTAGAAAGGAACAAAAAACAAAATTCTCATTTCACCACCTATATTGTAAAAATATCTTATTAAAATTCTCATTTCACCACCTATATTGTATGAACCACCTATATTATTCAGTGATTGGCAATGGACAACCTTACACTCGACTCACTTTGAAAAAATAGAGATGGAGATGGAGAAAACCATGAGAGGATTTCATAGAGGGCCCCAACATGGAGGTCTCGATCTGACGAGACGTCTCTAGGTGCCACGGAGTCTGAGAAATCACCCATCAAGATATGGCATGTTTGGGCCTCATGGCTCTTAAGGACTACGCCTGATGAGGTAGCCCGAAAGCACAGGGAGCATAGGGAACCAAAAAAAGCCTCCACTAGCATTCACCAAGCCACCCCGACATGTGTTGGCATAGTTGGTTTGGTCCCACGAGCTTCCATTTGCAAACTACAACATCTAGCAACCCTACACTAACTCTAAACTCGCACTATTTCACACATTTGCAAAAAACAATAGACAACAAGAGAAACCAAATGGAGATGGAGAAAACCATGAGAGGATTTTCATGTAGAGGGCCCAACATGGAGTCTTGATCTGACGAGACATCTCTAGGTGCCACGAGTCCGAGAAATCACCCATTGAAGATATAGCGTGTTTTGGTCTCAAGGCTCTTAAGGGACTACACCCAGACGAGGTAGCCCGAAAGCACGGGGAGCATAGGGAACCAAAAAAATCCTCCACTAGTGTTCACCAAGCCACCCCAATGTGTTGGCATAGTTGGTTTGGTCCCACGAGCTTCCGTTTGCAAACTACAACATCTCTAACAAATTACTTACACTCGACTCAGACTACACTATTTCACGCATGTTTTTAAAACAATAAGACAACAGAGAAACCAAATGGAGATGGATAAAACCATGAGAGGATTTCAGAGGGGCCCAACATGGAGGTATTAGATCTAATGAGACATCTCTAGGTGCCACGAGTCCGAGAAATCACCCGTCAAGATATAGTGTGTTTTGGCCTCAGGCTCTTAAGGACTACGCCCTACGAGGTAGCCCAAAGCACGGGGAGCGTAGGGGAACCAAAAAAAGCCTCCACTAGCATTTCCTAGCCACCCCGATGTGTTGGCATAGTTTGTTTGGTCCCAAGAGCTTCCGCTTGCAAACTATAACCTCTCGCAGACCCTACACCGACTCGTACTACACTATTTCACGTGTTTGCAAACAATAATAGACAACGAGAGAAACCGATGGAGATGGAGAAAAACTGACAAGAGGATTTTGTAGAGGGCCAACATGGAGGTCTCAGATCTAACGAGACATCTCTAGGTGCCACGGAGTCCGAGAAATCACCCGTCAAAGATATAGCATGTTTTGGCCTCAGGGCTCTTAAGGACTACGCCTCAGACGAGGTAGCCCAAAAGCACGGGAGCATAGGGAACCAAAAATGAAGCCTCCACTAGCATTCACCTAGCCACCCCGACATGTTGGCATAGTTGGTTTGGTCCCATGAGCTTCCGTTTGTAAACTACAACTCTGGCAGCCCTTACACTGACTCAGACTACACTATTTCACGCCTTTGCAAATAATAGAGACAACGAGAGAACCGAATGGAGATGGAGAAAACCACAAGAGGATTTCATAGAGGGCCCCAACATGGAGGTCTTGATCTCTACGAGACATCTCTCTAGGTGCCACGAAGTCCGAGAAATCACCCATCAAAGATATGGTGTGTTTTGGCCTCAGGGCTCTTAAGGGACTACGCCCAAACGAGGTAGCCCAAAAGCACGGGGAGCATAGGGAACCAAAAAAAGCCTCCACTAGTGTTCACCTAGCCACCCCGATGTGTTGGCATAGTTGGTTTGGTCCCATGAGCTTCTGCTTTGCAAAAACTACAAATTCTCCAGCCCCCTACACTCGACTCAAACTACACTATTTCACATGCTTTCAAACAATAATACAACAAGAGAAACCGAATGGAGATGGAGAAAACCATGAGAGAATTTTTTATAGAGGGCCCCAACATGGAGGTCTCAGATCTAACGAGACATCTCTAGGTGCCATAGAGTCTGAGAAATCACCCATCAAAGATATGGCTTGTTTTGGGCCTCAGGGCTTTTAAGGACTACGCCCATGACGAGGTAGCCCAAAGCACGGGAGCATAGGAACCAAAAAAAAGCCTCCACTAGCATTCACCTAGCCACCACCCCGATGTGTCGGTAGTTGGTTTGGTCCCATGAGCTTCCCTTTGCAAACTATAGCCTCTAGAGCCCTACACCGACTCGACTCACTATTTCATGCATTTCAAAACAATAGACAACGAGAGAACCGATGGAGATGGAGAAAACCACGAGAGGATTTTGTAGAGGGCCCCAACATGGAGGTCTTGATCTGATGAGATGTCTCTAGTGTCCACGTGGTCCGAGAAATCACCCATCAAGATATAGCGTGTTTTGGCCTCATGGCTCTTAAGTGACTACGCCTGACGAGGTAGCCCTAAAGCACCAGCATAGGGAACCAAAACAAAGCCTACCTCATCCAGCATAGTCCCTACCTCAGCGTAGTCCCAGAGCCCTAAGGCCAAAACACATTTATATCTTCGATGGGTGATGATTTCTCAGACTCCATGGCACCTAGAGACGTTCATCATCCGAGACTCCATGTCAGGGGCCCTCTACAAATCCTCTCATGGTTTTCTCCATCTCATTTGGTTCTCTCAAGATCATTTTTTGCAAAGGCACAAAAAGTGCAATCTTAGTCAATGTAGTCTAGGTCTAATAAGGCTGTAGTTTGTAAACAAAAGCTTTGTCAGGACTAACCAACTATGCTAACACACACGAGTGGCTAGGTAAACGCTAAATGGAGGCTTATTTTTTGGTTCCTCTACCCCCGCTGTTTTAGGCTACCTCATCCTGAGTAGTCCCTTAAGAGCCCTGAGGCCAAAACATGCTATATCTTCGACATGTGATTTCTCATGACTCTTGGCACCTAGAGATGTCTCTCGTCAGATCTAAAACCTCCATGTCAGGACCCTCTATGAAATCCTCTCATGGTTTTATCCATCTCCATTCGGTTCTCTCACTGTCCTATTGTTGTAAACGCATGAAAAAGTGCAAGTCCGAGTCAAGATAGGTCAGCCAATGAGGTCAGTAGTTTGCAAACGGAAGCTCATGGGACCAAACCAACTATGCCAACACATCAAATGGGTGGCTAAGTGAATGCTATGAGGATTTTTTTTTGGTTCCCTACTCTCCCCGTGCTTTCAGGCTACCTCGTCCGGCGTAGTCCCTTAAGAGCCCTGAGGCCAAAACACGCCATATCTTCAACGGTGATTTCTCAGACTCCATGGCACCTAGAGATGTCTCATTAGATCCAAGACCTCCATGTTGGGGCCCTCTACAAAATCCTCTCATGGTTTTCTCCATCTCCATCCGGTTCTCTCGTGTTCTATTGTTTGCAAAACGCATGAAATAGTGTAGTCTTGAGTCAAAAGAAGGTAGGACTGCCAGATGTTGTAGAGTTTGCAAACGGAAGCTCATGGGACCAAACCAACTACACCAACACATTTGGGGTGGCTAGGTGAATGCTATGGAGGATTTTTTTGGTTCCCTACGCTCCCCGTGCTTTCGGGCTACCTCTACCTCGTCTGGGCATAGTAGTCCCTTAAGAGCCCTGAGGCCCAAACACGCCATATCTTCGACAGGTGATTTCTCAGACTCCGTGGCACCTAGAGATGTCTCATCAGATCCAAGACCTCCATGTTGGGGCCCTATACAAAATCCTCTCATGGTTTTCTCCATCTCCATCTCGGTTCTCTCACTGTCCTATTGTTTGCAAACGCGTGAAAAAATAAGTAGTCTGAGTCCAGCAGCCAGAGGGCACCAGATGCAGTAGTTTGCAAACGGAAGCTCATGGGACCAAACCAACTATGCCAACACATCAAGGTGGCTAGGTGAATGCTACTAGTGGAGGATTTTTTTGGTTCCCTACGCTCCCGTGCTTTCAGGCTACCTCGTCCGGCGTAGTCACTTAAGAGCCCTGAGGCCCAAACACGCCATATCTTCGATGGGATTTCTCGACTCCATGGCACCTAGAGATGTCTCATCTCCAGATCCAAGACCTCCATGTTTAAGGGCCCTATACAAATCCTCTCATGGTTTTTCTCCATCTCCATCTCGGGTTCTCTCATTGTCCTATTGTTTGCAAACACGTAAAATAGTGTAGTCCTGAGTCAATGTAGAGGGTCACTATGTTATAGTTTTTGCAAACGGAAGCTCATGGGACCAAACCAACTATGCCAACACATGTCAAGGGTGGCTAGGTGAACACTAGTGGAGGCTTTTTTTTGGTTCCCTACGCTCCCTGTGCTTTTGGGCTACCTCATCCGGCGTAGTCGCTTAAGAGCCCTGAGGCCCAAACACGCCATATCTTCGACGGTGATTTCTTAAACTCCATGTGGCACCTAGAGATGTCTCATCATCCAAGACCTCCATGTCAAGGGGCCTATATGAAATCCTCTCATGGTTTTCCATCTCCATCTCGGTTCTCTCGTTGTCATATTGTTTGCAAACACACGTGAAATAGTGTAGTCCGAGTCAAGGTAGGGCTCATAGATGTTATTATTGCAAAAAAAGCTCATGGGACCAAACCAACTATGCCAACACATCGGGTGGCTAGGTGAATGCTAGTGGAGGCTTTTTTTGTTCCCTACGCTCCCCGTGCTTTTGGGCTACCTCGTCCGGCGTAGTCCCTTAAGAGCCCTGAGGCCCAAACACGCCATATCTTCGACGGTGATTTCTCAGACTCCGTGGCACCTAGAGATGTCTCGTCAGATCCAAGACCTCCATGTTCAGGGCCTCTACATGAAATCCTCTCATGGTTTTCTCCATCTCCATCCGGTTCTCTCATTGTCCTATTGTTTGCAAACGCACGAAATAGTGTAGTGAGCTGAGTCAACGCCAGTAGGGCTGTAGACGTCAGTAGTTTGCAAACAAAAGCTCATGGGACCAAACCAACTATGCCAACACATCAGGGTGGCCAGTGAATGCTATTGGAGGATTTTTTTTGGTTCCCTACGCTCCCCTGTGCTTTCAGGCTACCTCGTCCGGCGTAGTCCCTTAAGAGCCCTGAGGCCCAAACACGCCATATCTTCGACGGTGATTTCTCAGACTCCGTGGCACCTAGAGATGTCTCATCAGATCCAAACCTCCATGTTGGGGCCCTCTATGAAAATCCTCTCATGGTTTTCTCCATCTCCATCTGGTTCTCTCATTGTCCTATTGTTTGCAAACGCACGAAATAGTGTAGTTTGAGTCAGTCAAACGTAGGGGCAGACGTCAGTTTAGTTTGCAAACGGAAGCTCATGGGGACCAAACCAACTACACCAACACATCAAGGTGGCTAGGTGAATGCTAGTGGAGGCTTTTTTTGTTCCCTACGCTCCCGTGCTTTTCGGGCTACCTCGTCCGGGTAGTCCCTTAAGAGCCCTGAGGCCAAACACGCCATATCTTCGACGGTGATTTCTCGAACTCCGTGGCACCTAGAGATGTCTCATCAGATCCAAGACCTCCATGTCAATCCCTCTACAAAATCCTCTCATGGTTTTTTCCATCTCCTCATCTGGTTCTCTCATGTGTGTCCTATTGTTTGTAAACACATGAAATAGTGTAGTTGAGTCAAGTAAGTAAGGTCACTAGATGTCAGTAGTTTGCAAACGGAAGCTCATGGGACCAAACCAACTACGCCAACACATCGGGGTGGCTAGGTGAATGCTAGTGGAGGCTTTTTTTTGGTTCCCTACACTCCCCGTGCTTTCGGCTACCTCGTCCAGGCGTAGTCCCTTAAGAGCCCTGAGGCCCAAACACGCCATATCTTCGACATGGGTGATTTCTCAGACTCCATGGCACCTAGAGACGTCTCATCAGATCCAAGACCTCCATGTCAAAGGGCCCTACACAAATCCTCTCATGGTTTTCTCCATCTCCATCTCGGTTCTCTCTCTTGTTCTATTGTTTGCAAACATGTGAAATAGTGTAGTGAGTCCGAGTCAAGCAGAGGGCTTCCAGACGTTGTAGTTTGCAAACGAAAGCTCGTGGGACCAAACCAACTACGCCAACACATCGTCAGGTGGCCAGGTGAATGCTAGTGGAGGATTTTTTTTTGGTTCCCTACGCTCCCGTGCTTTCGGCTACCTCATCTGGGCGTAGTCCCTTAAGAGCCCTGAATGACTAGATTGGCTTAAGAATGAATTTGATAGGGGTATGTCTAAGAACACACGGAGTTATCAATCACCTAGTAAATATTTCTTGTTTAGTTCTGGATGGGAGTCAGCTAGCCTACGGCTTAGTGACCTTCCATTCATTGATAATTTATGCTATGATAAACCCATGGATGCTTTCAAAAGTGCCTTAAAAGGATAGGGGTAGTCATCAAGCCTAGTGAAGGGTGTGATGTGATTTCCAAATAACTTGAAATGCCTACAGATTTAAAGGTAATAACACAAATTGACATGATTAGACAATCAAGAATCATTGAGTGTCCGAATCAATGTCATCATCTAGAGACATTCTCAAGCATTGAGTAATGTATATGGAGAGACATTCTCAAAATATCAATAGATGAAAGGCATCAAATTGTGATGACTCTCGGGTGTTTTAACAGGGGAGAAGACTACGAAGCATAGAAGAATGTAGTAAGTGCATGATAAGATAGAACCAACCAGACAAAGAGACCATGAGCAAGAAGAAGCAAAGTAAGGTAAATACACATATACACATTGATAAATTGAATGAATAATTACTCGATTAGGTAACTCTTTATATACATACATTATATAAATATTGATTTCCAAATTTTGATGCATATTATACATTGAAAATGCTAGTACATGTACATCACCAATAAATGAAAAAATAATCCATAATGTCTTAAATATTGTCAAGTGCACATCATATTAGTTTCATGCAAAAATAATCTCAAAATGTAAGGTCTCATACAAAAATATCAAGTTCCAAATAGTATTTTAATGTGCATAATAAATACAAAAATTCCCAAATAGGTCATATACCATCAAGTTCAAATGCCATATAGGTGTACATACAATGCCATGCACATAGGCATACAAAAACAATGTCATGTAAGACATATATATTTTTCCTACTCATCAAAATCTATCCCTCTCTTGGCCTTTCTCGAAGAAGGCCCTCCCTTAGACGAAGATGGAGATCCATGAGATGACTTTGGATCATCCGAGCCCATGCTTCGAGTCCTCTTCCACTGAATACTCACCTGTAGATGAGCCTGTAAATGCAAACAATGTTTTTTTGTCAAAACTTAATTTATATATGTTTTCAACATGTATTTAAGACCATGCTAGAATGAAAGTATTTACATAAATACACAAACTTACCGCAAGTTTTCGATCACGCCGAATTTTCATCTCACGCTCAGATGAGTCATCGAGAGCTCCTGCAAAGATTTAATGGGGGTACGAAGATGATGAGATGGAGGAGTCCGTGCCCTCAAGTCAAAATGGAGGGGGTTGAAGTTCCCTACATACACATAAGATCAGAAAATCTAACATCAGAATTAGCAAAAATAGAACTAAGTACATGTATGTACATAATGACAATATTTTAACTAATTTTATCAATATAGAACTATTGTTTTTACCCCACCACGCCTGTGAATCAAATGAACAGGGTTGCTACCTATCACAGTAACTCCTGCATATACACAATGAAGGACATTATTAACATAATTTAATAATTCTACAATGAAAGACATTACTAACATGTAATTTAACATAATATGAATTACACGAGAAATTTAACAAAATTTACGTGTTGTTTGAATACCTCAATGAGTTGTTACACAGATGAAATCGCAGCGGCAACACCTTTATCTACTTGTCGCAGAGATGGTGGGGTGTCTAGTGAAGTCAACATCTTTATCAAACATGTATATCACGTGAGTTAGATGGACATACAAGAACATACATATATTTGACTTCAAAACTAATATATATATATATATATATATATATATATACATGTATACATATATATATATATATATATATATATATACACACACACACACACATGTATGTGAAAATTTTACATAATTAACATTCTAAATTACCTCTGTGAATGTATGTGTATGCATGGTGCTCACCGCCTGTGGTCGGGATGAAGATGCGCCTCCCGCACACTATAATATCAATGCATATACATGTACAAATACAATTATTTCAAAAATTTAACATATATAAGTAAATCAAGTACTCCAAACTTTTTGTAACACACATAACAAAACATAACAAATTTACTTGCGAAGGTGACGCCGATGAATGTAATCCAAATGTCTCACTCAAAAGGACATCTGACATAGTGACATTATCATGTGTGCACCCCTAGCACCAAGTGCACCAAAATCAATACGCATGAAAGTATCATCCTCCTCGGCCCCAAACATATGCTACCACATGACGAGAAAAGATGTGGCCTCATGCTAGTACTCCCTGAGGGAATACTCTATGTACCTCCACGAGCATCTGGCTCAGAAATCTCCCTCGTATGTCAAACAAGGGTCACAGATAGCCCCTGAAGCGCGTGGAGTGTATCAATCTCTACTATCTCCTTCACTGCTTGAGGGACAATCTCAAGGTGAGGGGGCTTCTGTATAGGGAATCTACCCTGCTTGAATAGGTGCACGTTGTGCACCTAGTCGATCCTGCAGATCCTTTTCCTCGGCCCTGGAAATCTTGGAAATCAAAATAATTTGGGATCTCATTGAGGATAAACTCACAATAGAGTTTCCTCAAAAAGTATAGTGGCACCTCGTTGTTATTACAAGGTGGAAAATCAAACACCATCCACCATCGGTCCCAAAAATTATTTTTAATCAAATTATTATTACACCAATGGATGGGAAATCATTTACATGACAACGAATAGAAAATTAGTGCGGGGGTCCATGAATAAGGCACATATGAGGTCTTTTGAAATTTATTTTTTCTTTACATCCACATATGACAATTTGTTGGAATAATAAACCCTACAACCCTCTCTGTAAGTTGTCCAATGATCAATTTTCCCCATTTCCATGTCAATTTGAACAAGTAATGCCTCCAATGTGTTTGCAAGAGAGGCGTGGTGGGGGTTTGTAGATTGTGAATCCCTCATTGTTTTGATTAAATCCTCAATTTCAATTTTGTTTTCAACTATGTGGGCTACTAAATCTTCTTGACTACCCGGGGATGTTGAGCAATTATGGGAGTGTCAGGAGGGATGACAGAATAACAAGGTTTGGTTGTGGTTGATTCCCTCGACTCTAACCGTAAAATAAAAATATGTATTCAATTCAAATTTTAATCTATAATTATCATATTTCATTGTTTCAGATTTTACTTCTATCACATGAGTCTTTTTTATTTTTTCCATCCCATATTCCTAACACATGAAAATTGTTTCCTATTTCATCACTTGCGTGTCATGCGTAGATATCTCATGAACCACTTCAATATTAAATTTCTAGAATAACACTAGTGTCAAGTTGTACACCACTAACAATGACGCTCTTCTTCAACTTGTAGCATTTCTATTATAATTGAGCTCCAATTAAATCCAAAATTATGTCCCTTTATCCCATGACGGAAATGCTCTAGATCTTTCTCAAATTTTAATTTTAATATTTAAATGCAAATGAAAAAATGACATGTATAACATTAGAAAATGTAGTAACAGCTAGAATAATTCCAATACCATGTTTTGTAATCTCACACATTAGCTTATCATTCCCAAAAACCTACAATGAATGGACACACTATAGTGTATTATTGATGATGTTGACCTACAAACCGAAAATCCTTTAACGAAAAAAAAAAAAATTTCCTTTCTTTGGGTAATGTTTTTAAATTAAGAAAATGATGGTGGATGATGTCTTAAGCTTACTCAATAAACAATTTCATGCCAAGAAAACATGTTCATCTCCAATGTATTATGATGGAAAAGTAAAGTCCAATTATTCATTATAACTAGTAATTGTGCATCGTTTATTCAATGTATTAATTGTTGAACATTAAATATATCAAGTAATAGTTACTAATTAGAAAATCCATACTTTTTATTACATTAGAAACTCCTAGGGATTACCAAAATCATTATTATGTGTTTCAATAACGTTAACATGGAAGGTAAACAAGAAAATAGTAACTATGATTGAAAACTTGGTATGCACTTATGCACATGAGCACCAAATCAAGGGCCTACAAATACACTCTTAACTAAGAACCAAACTTGCACACATGGAGGGAAGAACTTTACATAACTCAAAGACTTTAAATAATTTCACACATAAAAATATATTTCTTCTATATGTTCATCAGTAATACACCTTACATATATATATGAGAGGAATTCCAATTATTAAGAAATCTCCTGAACCTACAATATCTCCTAATCTCCTATATTTGTGAGTTATTTTAACAACTATATACTCACGTCCAATATAATATAAAACTATATGCAATATTATATTGTTATTTCTAACAATATAATATTAACAATCTCTATTATATTAACCATACGGTTAACAACTAACTCTATTATTTACCTTTCGATAAATATCAACTTGTTACTATTTACCTCTCGATAAATCACCCAAAAACATGTGAACATTATAATTCCTAACATTCCTCCCACTTAATTTTTACATGGTAACAATAGAACTTTCAAACTTCCTCTGCGTAGCTTCCCACTGTTCTTCTCTCATGATCTTGGCACACACTCGAACCAAGCTAGTATAAGGAACATATCAACTTCTTATCGACTTCATGCACCGTCGAGAACACATCTCACCAACAAGGATGGGAACATGCTTAGAATCATCTCCTTATCAACCAATCACCCTAGAGAACACATGACCTAAGAGTGTGAGAACTCAATTAGGAACACATCTAGCACTTTCCCTTCTTTTGGTTCGATATGGTTTTCAAGAGGCTAACCAAAAACCTAGGTATGAACAGAACACATCTGACTGTTCTACCTCATCAAGACTCATGATGTTACCTTTCAATGTGTTATTTGTTCTTCACTATGTTTTTGCATTGGGGAATTTAAGTAGGAATAATCACATACACAACTAAAAACTAGAAATGGAACATTGGATCATGTTGATCATGTTCCCCCCTCAATGTGAAATTTCCACTTATGAAAACTACAACCTCAAAAATTCTCAAGTGCACGAAACCACACTGAAAATGATATACTCACACTATATATATGTCACCACAGATCTACGCCATCGTTGTTGGTGAATGATGAGAGGTCGTTGATTGACCTCCAGCCTCCGATGCCTCCATCCTCCAGTAACATGCTGCTAACTCAGCCGGATTTGGATATGAAGCTCAATTGTTTCCACATTGTTTATTATCTCTTCCCTCCCAATGTGAAACATTTTATTTTTCTAGACATCGGGTAACACCGAAAATGCATCCATGAGGCAAATTTTTTTATTTTTCGAGACTTTTTATAGTTTTAACAATACGAATTTCACAATAACAATACTTGAATTCAATGACAATAAGACTTTACTTTTGATAATGACTCAAATTTGACTAGGTGGACTTTGGAGTATAGGACAACAATAATGATAATATAAGAAAATGGAACCAAACAACTCCTATAACTTCTAATGTTGACAATAAAATAATTTTATACTTTGACGACAAGACTAAAATGTGCATACTTTAACAATCCCAACCAAAAACATTTTTAATGACAATCAAGACTCAACGTAAAGGTTTGACTAACCATGAGAGAAAATGACAACTATATTTGATGACTATACAACTCGACTCAGAATACGATGAAGGTTATAATTAAAGCTAGACTCTACACGACACACAAGTAACTACTTGGATAAGAACATATTAACATTCTTTAACCTAGAAACTTGAACAATAAAATGTCAAGGAGCTATGACTATGTAATCAAAAACTAAATAAGACTCACAATATTTCCACCAGCTATGGAAGTAACTCGATATTCACATGAACCAGTATATATATCTCTGCATTAAATGAAGCCACATATTCACGGTGAAATAATAGAGTGTGCAGCCGACTTGGAAATGTGGGTTTAATAACCACAGTTGAGGAGTCCATGACGTGGCAGAATGGAACTCCAAATTACATGCAACTGGTCATATCTAGCTAAGACTCCAGCACCAACAACAGCTCACAGAATATTTTCTCTGACTTTCAAATGATTGAAAGGGCATTCAATAAAACATAATGCTACGTGCTTGTAGATTCACCTCGGATCTAGGGTAAGCTCATAGTTGACATGCACTATCATCAACAACACCTGCAAGTTGTATGATCTCCTTGATCTGATCAATGCACTCGACAATAGTGATGAATTTTGTGCTATATATTTCAACTGATGCAAATTAATGTGTGAATTATCAACGTTAAGAGAAGCGATGACAGTCTAAAAGGATTGAACAACACTATAATAGTGATCAACTGGATAATGCAACGTTCCAGAATAGAACTTGGACTCTAGAGCTCGATGCCAGGACAACACAAAAGGAGAGACATGTCTGGGCTGGTGGAGAATGGTAGAAAAAAGGAACCCGTGGATAAGAATATGCTTGGAAAAACTGTGCGCTCACTGGGTAGCTGGATCACTTGCTTATCCACTACGTGAATTTAAGGGCCGAATTAATGTTCACAACATAGGCAGTACTGATTGGGTGTGCATCCCCACCTGGGACCAACACCCTACCTATATTATTATCAAGTTACAATAATTTCACGATCTACCTGAATACTAGTTGAGAGGAATTCCTATGTATTAATGAATCTCCTAACTATATATTCCTAATCATATTTGTGAGTTATAACTATATACTCAAGAATGAAATAATATAAATACAATCAATAACTGATTATATAATTTATAAATACTGAATACAATCAATAAGTATAACTGATAACATGATAACAATTACATAATAAGAATAATTAAAAATTTAAATCAAAATGTAAAAGTTAAAAGTTGAGACTGCATGCTGCATACCCGTAACCCGATGACTGGTCACTGCAGTCTGCACAACTGTCAACACATTATATATATCTGAATGAGAATCTTTGATTCTGAAACTTAAGACAACTGAAAGACTGAATCCAGGGTGAGGGACCAGAATCTCTAGACTCTGATTCTTTGATAGTTTACTGTTTACTGTTTGATAGTGAACTGTGAATCAGTGACATTATCATGCTAAAGCCGTGGCCCGCTTGATAGTGAATTGTCTTCCTAATCCTCACAAGCCATGGATATTCTGGCCCCGCGTGAAGGAAGCAGTAGCTGTAGGTAATGATACTAACAGCCTAACAGGTTTCAAAGGAAGCAAAGCTCCTCCGCCACGGATTAAGTTAATAAGTCCTACACTCCACTCCACTTGCTCGAGCCTCGGATCTGTTTTACTCGTGAATCAGAATGCGCCGCACAGGAATTTTTATTTAGGTCACGATTCACAAATGTACTGTGTACACTTTTATATCGATTCAAATTGTTTTTTTTTTTAAATTTTAAGCCAATGGTGACTCAGACTGTCCAGCCAACTTGCCACTTGGAATAAAAAAGTTTAAAAATGGCGCCCAACTAAAACCATTTTGTGCGCCCTAGAGCAAGTGGCTAGATTATTAGGGCAAGAATTCCCCTGCGTTACAGGGTCGCCTCACCTCACATGAAACTCATAAAACATTAGATTTTTACGTCAATGGTTTGATCTCCAATCATAAATAAGACTCATATTTTGTGGCTGTGGAAGTAACTCTATACAACTACATTATGTACACTTAAAAAGCTAAGGTGAGTTTTTTGTTTTAATAACCACAGTTGATCGGATGAGAGGATGGGGATAAGAACACACAATAGAATTTTCAATGTAACATAAAAAACATAAATTTATACTTGAATAAATTTCCACAAATCAGCAAATCATCATTCATGAACGAACACCTAAATATATTCTACAAACCAATTCCATAAGTGTGAAATCCTTTATCATCAATCGGGGAAGCCAAATTGGAATGATTTGCAATCCATAGTAACTTGGAACCATTCTTGCTCGACAACACAAATCTTAGGTAAGAACCAGACTTGCACAGGCTCAAGAACTTCACATAACTCACAGAATTTAATTAATTTCACACATACAAATATATTTATTCTATTTGTTACAGTAATACACCTTACATATATATAGGAGAGGAATTCCTATTATTAAGGAATCTCCTAGAACCTACAATATCTCCTAATCTCCTATATTTGTGAGTTAGTTCAACAACTATACTCACGTACAATATAATAGAAAACTATATGCGATATTATATTGTTATTTCTAACAATATAATATTAACAATATTTACCGTATTAACCATACGGTTAACAACTAACATTATTATTTACCTTTCGGTAAATATCAACTTGTTACTATTTACCTCTTGGTAAATCACCCACAAACATGTGAACATTATAATTCCTAACATCCACAACTCCAATAATAATGCTTTCTAATTTTTTTACATTATGGTATATCTCGAAAAGAGGATAGGCTAGATTATGAGGATGAATTGTAGTGCATGATAGGTAAGGGTAGAATCATGTCATAATAAAAATATTCAAGCTTCATATCTATAGACAATGGTGAAGGAGACTCTGCAAATCCTCTTTGGTTAGATAAAATGTGGTTATTATGGTCAATGGCCCGAGGCTTTCCCCCTTAGAACAAGTCATCACGTCCCTTAGTACCCAACAAAGAGCTCATTTCAAATTTGGTTATAAATTTTGAGAGTGTGTTGCCTCTTCTACGAAGTATGTGCATTGAGCAATAGTTATGCTTTCAAGTGAAATGGTGGTGAGATCATTCCCAACTTCCGATCTATTTGATATCCTCAAAATATCTTATGAGATAGTATTTCCACTTTGTGTTGTTGTTTTATTGTCTAATTCCAATCGAATTTTTAAAACGTACACCACCATCTTGCACTTACATGGGAAAATGAGATTTTAGAGGAGGGTATAAGTAATCATCAAAACTTAATGGATGATGGATTTTATAAATGTGGTATCTAATGGTAGGGGTTCAAAACTCTAGGTGATAATATTTTTTATGTAAATTGTTTCTTGAAAATAATTAGAGAGATAAACCCAAAATTCAAAAATCCTCCATTTCATCAACAAAATACATATTGTAAAATAAGGTCCACCACCACCTTATGATAAAACATTCTTCTTGATTACATTCCCGATAAGTAAGGCCATCGTTATCCTTAATGTATTTGAGGTAAATTAAACAAGAGGTTACACATATTTAAACCAAGCTCACCACAATTCATATAGGTAATATATAGTGCTTGCTACAATAATTCAAATTTTTCATTAAGTTTTATCACAATAACACCCTTTGTAGGTACAGGCAGGTGATTATTGCCAACACCATTAAATTTTCTCGAATAAATTCCTATAAAATCAAGTTCTAAAATAATTTAAATATACGCACGAGATTACTTATATATAATGAATGTATAAATATAGCGAATTTCCAAGAATGAAGAACTAAAAATAACGTGTTGCTTTCATGTATCCCATATATATGTTCTTTAATATTTTAAATGGATGGTTTATATTGAATATTAGTATATTTATATTCACATCCTACTACAAATGAATGGAAAAGGGATTTTCTCTTATATATACACAAAAATGATATGCCGAAAATGAATTATTCCCAAACAATACAACACAATACAAGCCATAGGTGGCGATACCTCCCACTCCAACAAATTACATCACCTAAATGGATTGACACTTTATTACAGAATAAATACTCACTTATTTAAATATATATGTGTATTAGAAAGAAGAAAATTGCTAGAATAATGGCTTATCTTAATAAGAAAATGCAAAAAAACATGTGGTAGAACAAGTCTCTAAAACTATCCTACACTCATTAGAAGTTATTCCAACTTTAGAAGAGTCATGGTCATAGTTAGGATAAAATTGATAGAGGAAAGGATATGTGAGGAGAATTCCTATGCCATATTTGATATCATATTATGAATGTTCAATTCACCCACTAATCCCTTTTCAATGTTCATGTTTACATAATATTGATTGTCATTTGATTGGTCAGTTCGGGATGGGGATGGTGTAGGTGATGGTGATGGTGATGGTGATGGTGATGGTGATGGTGATGGTGATGGTGATGGTGATGGTGATGGGGGTGATGGCGATGGTGATGGCGATGGCGATGGCGATGGCGATGGCGATGGCGATGGTGATGGCGATGGTGATGGGTGATGCGATGACAATGGCGATGGCGATGGCGATCATGATGGCGATGGTGATGGCGGCGATGGAAATGGCGATGGAATGGCGATGGTGATGGCGATGGAGATGGCGATGGTGATGGCGATGGTGATGGCGATGGTAATGGCGATGGCGATGGTGATGGTGATGGTGATGACGATGGCGATGATGATGGTGATGGATATGGTGATGGAAATGACAATGATAATGATGTCGTTGTTGTGCATGAGGAGGATTAGATGTATTGGGGAGATTTGGATCATGGGAGAGGAAAGGATGAAACTAAATCAGAAAATTTAAATGCATGTGTGCTCCTCTTATAGATATGGTCAGACATCATCTAATCTAGATTCCATCTTAGAACTATATGATCTCCTTATCCATTTTTGCAAATTCTTTTTCATGTACCAAATTTTACATATCCATTATCTACAATGTATCATCTTCCTCATACCTTTGTAAAGTGAATGAAATTTCTATCCCATTCACTTATCACCGGTGCTCACCTAAAACATTATACTTTCACATATCTCAAATTTATCCCTTAACTTATATTTGTATGAATTTGTATATCATTTATAGTTCGATAGGCATCAATTTTTATATTTAAGATCATCTAAGATCAACAATATATTACGTCATGAATTTTGTATTGAGTATTGTCTTTTAAGATTACTCACATCATGGAGCTTCTCACAACATCACGTTATGCAAATTTCTATATTCCCTAAATTCATCACCATTTTAGGTAGCTTCACGAGCTTTGGGAAAGCGTTCAAATCTATTTGGATGAAGTGTCATCAAACCTAGGTATTTGAGTGGAAATAAAAGACTACATTTTGGTTTTTTTGCTAGGACCTCTTTTCAAATGGTCTTATAGGATGTTGCATGCAGATGGCGTATCGATTGAATCTAGAGAGCATTGAAATTTGGGTCAATGATGGACATGATTAGTTTACATGAAGATATGGTTCTGAACCTGATTTCAATTTACCTAAGTGGGTGAAATATCATCTATATCATGAGCTCTATGAGAAGTTTTTAAACCTTTTCCCAATAGATTTGTATGAGTGGTTATCAGAATATGCATAAAATAAAAGTTGGGGATAAAGTCTAGGGTTTATATGTAAGAATATTTCCAAACTTTGTTTGATGTAGATGAATCTTGGACTCATGTTATAGATCATTGGTGGGATTGTGTAGTGCACAATTACACTTTGGAGTACACTATCTCTATGTATTCTCTATCGAAAATTTGCTGATTTTGAATTTGGGCACGAGCGTAGAGGGTCTTACTTGCACGCTATTCCTTTGAAAATTAAGATCTATATAGTGCTACTAAGTTTGGAGCAAACTACCTATGGCTAGCTAAACCCAACCACTTGCGCATGTAGGGGTAGGAGCATGTGTGGTGAAAGATGGCAAAACTTATAGAAAAAAGGTAGAGAAAGAAATGAGGCTCAAGTATAATGAAGCACGGTAGATTGAATTAGAGAATAATCACAATGTTAAGGAGTCTATGGAGTTGTGGAGGCATATGTGGAGCTAGAGAATCAAGATATCTTATCCTTAGCAAGCGCATAGAGAATTCCCTTCAGCTTTGGATGAGATCACGTCAAAGGAGGAAAGATTGAGGACTCAGTAGGTGCACATCCGATCCCACCCAGACCCAGCCCTAGCACTTGATGTTCCAATTTTAGTAGTCATTGAGATGCAGGAGAGTATAGGTAATCTAGTAGCTATGGGTAGATATCATTTTCCTTTGAACACATAAGTACATGAGACAACACATATACCTATGGTAAGCAAAACTAAATCATTGTTTAGGGTATTGATTGGAGGAATATTTTCCAGCACATCATCAAGATAGAGTGTGGGCACGTAGAACATTGGGAATACGTATGGAATTACTAAAATTTTGTAGAATGTGGGAGTTTATTTTAGTAGTACAATTGAGTTAAGATGCAAGAAGTACATCCACTGTTTGGTGCTCAGTGCTCACTACGAAGGATCAGGTGGATTAGGAGAATGAGGAGCATTGGGATCATGTGAATCAAGTAATTCTAGAGGTGGAGGAAATACTAGTGGGTGTTATGGTTCGGATATTCTCGGTAAGGTCCAAAACCTCATCATCCATGTCAATTTTACTACGAGATGTCTCTTCACTTTCCATAATATAGGGTATTGAAGATATAGTAGAGTATGTGCATAAGTTTGATTTTTATGGCACACTAAAGGAATCACATCTTCGATTAAAAAGAAAGTCATTTTTATAATACTCTTCAAGGTGCACCCATAGTTGGTATAGAAATTACGATCCACATCAGACGGTGGTAGATTATAATGCTTTGTGCTCTATTTTTCTACCCGTGTTTCATATTCTAGAATTTTAGAAGAAAATTGATCATCATGCTTATGGACATTAAACAAGGGTTATCTAAAGTGTAATGAAATATGATGCACATTTTAAAAATAAATTGTCAAATTTTTCTTATGATATACATCCTATTCAACATGCACAGTGGTTTTTGGTGGATTGTTGAATCTTTTCAGAAGGGTGCTATCTCATAAGACTTTTCTAGATTTGTGTGATGCCTTGAAAGCATCTTTGTGTGTAGAATTAGTTGGAAGTGTGGACACTAGAGAAATTTTTCTTAGAGGTGTAAGTTGCGGCCATGAAAAATCTCCCTAGTAATTCATCTCATGAGATGTGCAATGGCATATGGTGTAAAAATTATAAGTTTAAAGGACATATGTATGATACTTTCCCTCATAAATCGGTGCGCGTCATGTTGTTGGATTTTGATATCTTTTATTTGTACCATGATTCCAAAGAGATGCCATATTTTACGTGTCTAATTGGGAAGAATGTGTCTATATATTATAAGATTTGCATAACCCATACTCATATACCACATTTATGAATCCATTGAGATGGGTGTGTGCCGAATGAGTGTGGCAAGTGGATCCAAGGAACAAGGAGAACATCATAATGAAGGGTGCACTAATGGGTATAACATAAATAGAGGATTTCTGGGGATATAGAGGTTAAGGTCGCAGTGGTGGTAGAAGAATATTTCCTTAAGGAATCATGTTATACTAGTGGATCTCATGATCATTATTAGTGTGATTCCCTCATAAAAAAAATTCTCATTGTGTGGGAAGAAACACAATTTTGAAGAAATTTGATGGGTCATTGTAATTTCCAATCATTTAACAAATAGATTCAATTGTCGGTGTCATTCTCAAACCACGGTTGTGTCCTAGGTTGTATGCAATGATGCAGTTGTTGTGATGGTTCTTTTTTAGAGGGTTTTAGTTTGTATTGCACTTTTGTTTCTGTTTTAATCTATGGAAATCAAATACAAATTTATGCTACTGAAATGAAAGACATAATTTAGGAAATACATATAATCTACTGAAACAACATTTCTATAATAAATATGCTTTTAAAGAAAATACTTGACTGAATTGAAATTCTCACAAATGCAAATTGAAATGAAATTAAGGAAATATGTTAAATCCAGTAAATATAAGACTACATTCAAATAACCATTCAAATCAAAGTGTTGGAACTCAAACTTATCATGAATAATGATCATACACGAAAATCAACCCTCCAATCTCCTTAATTGAGTGGGCCCTTGCTCTCCTTCGAGATTGAGGTACTTAACACCAATGGATACTCAAAAAAACATATATATTATATTGATTCGAATAATTTCATAACATGCTTCATCCTAAGACTGTAAATAACTATCAACTAGTATATAGAACTGTACTAAAGACTATCAACTACTAACTATGAAATTTTTTAAGAAGGTGTCTTATAGACACAATTAGTTATAGAACATGCCAAAATTATAGGAAACATATTTAACTAATAACAACCTCATTAAATCTCAATGACATCTTGTAATATATCTAAAAAGTGTCCTTGTTTGTAGGTTGCTATGCAGAAATCCTCTAGAATGACATGGTGGTAAGAGACTCCGGTCTTCTTGATGGTTACTCCTCAAAATTGGCAGAGAATGTGTTTTATCATCCTGCACACATCATCACATTACTCACAAAAGTAGTTAGTGGGAATTCCTATGGTCATTAGTTCACATGAGACAAGAACAAGAGAAATGCATCAATCTTACTTAGGATACAACTATCTAGAACATTCCCCATGCATTAATTAACACATTTAGGAGAAAATAAATAGTCATATGGATGATATAATAAGTCAATTTATGCACTCATCATCTCCCCTGCACTTTACCTTTTGCATGTCCTCATGCAAACTCATCTATGTCCTGCTCTTTGTCCAAGTTGTTGTGCCATATCATACTCCTCGAATTGGTCTACATATTGTTTCTTTATTCCTTTACACCCCTAGTTCCCTAGATAACTTCTTCCCATGTTGTGAAACTATCATGATATTGGGCAGCATTATTCTACTAAGTAGTCATGGACTGAGGAAAAGGGGAGGTCTTACTTGCATGCCAACCCATTCATTATTGTATTCTTTTACACCTTTTTCTACCAACTTCGAATGATTACAACAAGTGCATCACCCCTCCTCATACTCCAACCGAGGTTTTATGGAGAGATCACTTCCCTTCTTTTCAATGGTAAGCTCAAAGTGTCCCACCTTTTTCATAAGCTTTCAGAGCTTCACCGAATTTTTTTGATGATAAATCTCAAAGTCTTGAACACATTTTGCTAATATCTCTAAAGTATTCTTTCCAATGCCATCTTGGTAATACAAAGACCTAAAATCCTTTTTCATGGAGACATCATTATGGTGGGTAGGCCTGATATAGAAACCAATAGTTCAAGCAATTTGATTAAAAATATTTGTTTGCTCACCCCATACAATTTGGTTCCTAATCAATGATTGAAAATATTTTAATTGAAATTCCCCATAGACAAATTAATAAAGAAATTAGGGACATTGGTAACCAACATGTTATGAAGGTAGAATTCATATAATATATTCTGAATTTTGAAGTACTCCCTTGATAAATTTCTAGAAATGTTTTTCCATCCGAGCCTCATGGGGCTATCCACAACATATCCTTTGTAATTTCCATGCATAGAACTATTCTTGAAGAAATAGACTATAAATGAAGATGGTTTCCTATAAGCTAGAAGTTTTCAAGCTAGAGGACAAACATACTCAACAACTGATTCCAATTTCTTTTAGCATTTGATCTTGACTCAACTTCTTCCTTAAGTTTCTTATTTTCTTAGACCAATTCCTTATTTTGAAGAGACAATTGGTCACAATGAGCAGACAAATCATTCCATGCTTGTAACCCAATATTATTTTGCCTTTTTAAACTATCAAATTCTATTTTCAAGACAATTATTTCTCTAACTTTTTCCACAGTTTGCTAAAAATTCATTTTGCATAGACAATTGAGTATCTTCCATACCTTTTAATTTCTTCTTTAGAGCAGAAACTTCATCCTGATACTTGCTTTAGGACTTGCATCTTCATGTGATTTTAGGTGACCAACCTCTATTGCAGCAGTACCGACCTATGTTACAATAGTTTTGGAGCTCCACTATGAGTTTTTGATGCTACAGGTATTTTCAGAGCTATAAACACATTTTCTAGAGCTTCAACAATGTCTAGCATATTATTATCAAGGTATTATTCTTTAAGAATGGTTGTAGTAAATTCATCATCCTTCAATTGTTCACTAGGATTAAATAAAGTACCAGCCTCAAAAATATCTTCCAAAATGGGGTTGAACCCTCATTAAATAATGCAGGCCGAGAAACTTTGGGTCTCCTTGAGGTACAAGACCTTCTTGGTCTCAATGACATAGCAGCAGAGGTTGATAGTGTAATATTTTCCCTGGAAGGTTGATGCATGGAGGGTTGGGTGTCCTTTCTTGTAGATTCTTCCATAGCCACATTTGAAGGTCAAGGAGTTGACTCAAGCTTCAGGTTGAACACTGGGATGTGGTTCCTTTTTTATTTTATTTTATTTAGAGCTCCCCCTGCACTTGTCTTTTCTATCTTCCTCTTAGGCCTAAAAAACTTGATGTGCACATATTAACTGGATGAGCCCTGGATGCTTTAGGTAGCTTTACCACCTCCATTCTTGTATTTCTAACCCACTTTAATGATGGCATCTACAAGATATTCCAGAATATTGACCTTCAACTCAAGGTTTGTTTGACCCTTCTTCAAATGCATGAGAATTTTCAATGTGTCACCCCAAGCACGACGGTTTCCCATCGAGATAAAATATCTTTTAACCCATGTATCAACATCCTTTTAATGACCCGATAAACTTTGTTGCCTAATACCTTTTAAATACCATGGGGAGTAAGGATTATGGAAGAGCTTCCCTTTATCATGAAAAAATGGTATTAAATCCTTAAGTAGGGAATTAGTTAAAATTTTAAGCCCAAAATCTTAAAGGTCGGATATAAGAGCAAAAATGTTATTGTTTATCTCAATTCTCTTGCCTCCTATCCAAGAGCATGTTGCCTCAAAATTTATCAGAATTCATCAACTAAATCTTCATCAAAACCCTCAAATTTTTGAATAAATTCTAACCAACCTGAGTCATGGAATACATGGGAGATGATGTATTTCATAGGAGAGGCTCTACAGACTCTGGTTCTGATTTCTTCTTTTGTCCCATAGCTTAGATAAGTTTGGATGGAATTACAAAAATGGTGAATGTTTATGCAAAGGAAACCAATAAATTGCATGAAACATTTGTATTTGAAATTTGAACTATATTACGAGTTCCTAATGGCATTGAGTCGATGTAAAAATAGTGGCAAAAAATATTGATAATACTTAATTAGGATGGAAAGGTTCAATTCGTTTGCCACGGCTCCTTCCTATCATCATGAATGTTTATGCCACTTTTCCTTCTCAGAAAAAGGTGACACATGTCATTTATCTTCCATTATTACTCATTATCTCCCACTTCACATCATGAGATTTGATTTGACACCCGTGATAAATGCATTGGGAATAGGATTTTGATTTTACATATTAAATAAATGCAATGGGGGTTGTAAAAGTTTATATTTATGCAAGGGATGAATGCACTTCACCTTACCAACTCAGATCTCCACTGACCATTGGTGTTCCACATCCTGCATTCGAAGAATAATTGTGATTAATGCACATTTTAATAATTAACATCTCTAACCTTTATTGAAAGCATGAAATAAAAAAACAAACTATGATCTAGGGGGAAGAGGATCGAAACTATGATCTTCTTCCTTTATTTAAATTCAAAACAAACTATTCATGGCAAGAAGAGTTGCAATCTTCCACTGAATCAATTTCTTTGCACAACAAAGTGTGTCCTTAGTGAAAGTTTCCTTATCCTGGGGTTGTTGATATATCCTCAATCTATAGACATTCACCAACAAGGTTCTTTTGTCACCATCAATTGGTAACAATCTCACAGATCCATTATCATAAATTTTCAATTTGATAGGGTCCCAACCATCTTGTTCTCAACTTTCCCTTGAATTGTTGATACTTTGAGTCAAACAGTAAGACCCATTCTCCTTCATTTAACATCCTATTTTTATATAACTATCATGCAAGGATTTTCTCTGGTGTTGAATAATTTCATTTTTTTTTTGTGCCTCCATTTGCATCTCATCAAGTTCATTCAATTGCATCACTCTCTCACGTTGAGCTTCATCCAACTCAATTCCAATATTTTGTGTTGTTCTCCAAGTTTGTAACTCAAATTCAACTGGTAGTAATGGCTTCTTCCCATATACTAGTTCATATGGAGAGAAACTAGTGGTTGTCTTCCAGGTGGTGTTGTATTCCCAAACTACTTCAGGAAGCCTTGGCACCCAATTCTTTATGTCTACATTAACAACTTTAGTTAAAATGTTCTCCATCTCTCTGTTTGTGACTTCCACCTACCCATTAGATTGGGGGTGGTATGGTGATGATTTCCTATGCTTGATTTGGTAGATCTTCGGAAGGCTTCAATCATGTTGGACATGAATTGAGGTCCTTGATTAGATACAATGGCTCTAGGAGCTCTAAACCTTAGCATAATCTAGTTGTACAAAAATTCAGCTACAACATCCTCATTGGTAGATGCCAATGCTTGAACCTCAACCCATTTTGTAACATATTCATTTCACACCATCGGTACTCTTTCTCATAGGATGGGGATCAAAAGTTCCAACGAAATCAATTCCCCACTTCTCAAATGGCCCTAAGACTAGCTAAGGATTGAGGGGCATTTCAGTAGACAACGTAGGCTTCCCCATTTTCTACATACATCACATTACCATACATACTTCTTGACAAATTTTGGAGAGAGAGGCCAATAGTACCCAGCTCCAAGGACCTTGTGAATTTTCCTCTTCACTAAGTAATTTCCTCCTCCAGGCTCATCATGAAAAGCTCACAGTATGTCATACACTTCATCTTCTCAAACACACATGTGAAGAACCATGTCAGGAAAACATTTAAATAGAATTACATTACACCATTTGTATGTAGAAATTTTATTTATTAATCTTTTACAATCTTGATTAGTAAAGTAAGCTAGGAACTTCCCTGTAGTTAGGTAGTTGGCAAGATCAGCAAACCATGGAGGATGTGTTGACACGTAAACAAGTGATTTTCGAAAAGTGATCTTGGACTGCCTCCTCTTCTCCTAAAACATTAAATCTTGAAAGAAATTTAACAACAACATTGGCCTTTCTAGGCTTATCAATAATAGTCAAGTTAAATTATTACAAAAAATAAGTAACCATCTAATAATTATACCCCTACTACTGGTTTATTTATCAAATATCTTATGGTTGAATGGTCAGTATACACAAAGATTTTATATCCAATGTAATGTAGTGTCTGAATTTATTTAGAGAGTAAACAACAGCTAGAAATTCCTTTTCCATAGTGGTGTAGTTCCTCTCTATGGGGGTCATATTTTTGCTAATGAAATAGATGGCATACATTTGATCTTCCTCATCCTTTTGTCTAAGAACAGCTCTCATTGTTGTGTTAGAAGCATCTGTGAATATGAAAAGGTTTTCCCCAATTAGGTCCTCTCATAACTAGGGAAGTGGTCATTTTCTCCTTTATAACCTCAAAATCTTGTTGACATTGAGGATACCATTCAAAAATTTGATCTTTTTCCAAAAAATATAACATGGGTGCAGCAATTTTACTAAAATATTTTATGAACCATTTGTAATATCCTACATATCCAAAAAAAACTCTTAATATCAGTCGATTTGTTGGTGTAAGAAATTTAATAATGACTTCTATCTTCTTAGGATCAACTTGGATGCCCTTAGCAGAAATATGATGACCTAAGGGAATTCCCTAATCAACCATTATCAAACCATTTTCATGACTCAAGGAAAGTTGGTGTTGCTCACATCTAGTTAAAAATTTTTCAAGATTACTCAAAGATTCTTCAAAAGTAGACCCGTGGATAGTAAAATCATCCATATAAACTTCAACATAGTCCTTGGTGAGGTCTACAAAATAGCTAAAACTACTCTTTGAAAGGTTGCATGTGCATTACAAATTCTAAATGGTAGAACTCTATATGCAAATGTACCCCAGGATAAGTGAAGGTGGTCTTATCTTGATCAACAGGTGTTATATGGATTTCATTATATCCATTGAACCCATCCTAGAAGGAGAAGTATTTCTAGAAGGAGAAGTATTTCCTCCTGTCCTACCATTAACAATTGTCCTAAACTTGATCAATAAATGGAAAGGGAAAGAAATCTTTCTTGGTGGCTTTATTAAGCTCTCCCTATTAGCTAATCTATAAAGATTCTCCACTTACTAGTTTTTTTAGTGTCTTGGGAACTAAAAATAACTAGCGGTGATACCCACTTACTATTAGATATCGGATAGATGAATCCTACCCTTAACAGTTTTTCTATTTCATTCTTGAAAATGTCTCTAAGTGCTAGATTAATTCTTATTTGTGGTTTTCTAAGTGGTTTAACATCCTCGGTGTAAATATGGTGGCTAGTGAGTTCATGTTGCGATAAAAATATACCCACACACATTCACAAACATCCACATGGATGAATCCCTCAGAAATTTTTTCATGACCCTATCCTTCCTAATTGGTTTTCCTCTAAATTGTTTAGGTTGTTTTCTTCCTTCCTTAATAGTTAATATTTTAGTGTCTCTCATAATAGAAAGTTGTGTATTATCAAGGGTCTTCCAAGATCGCTGGGGATATCCCCAACCGAGATTTAGGGTGTAAGGCCATGAAATCCATGAGATACTCCCAAGATTCAACCATGACCGAGAACATCCTCAATTACACCATATGGTATAACAATAGAAATCAAAGAGTCCAAGGTCAAGCATGAGGTGAAAGAATCTATCATGTGAAAAATAGTTACATTTTCTAAGGGATAATTCGACTTTGGCTAAAGGACAATAAAAACTCGAACTGGTTGTATGTTCATCATGGTGGTCATATGTCTCTACACAATTTTCAAATGTTCCTAGTGGTGTCACTTACTTCAGGGTGATGCTATTTCTCGCTGGTATTTCAAAACAATCATTTTATTTCATATCCATAGTTTGGATTTACCTACCTCACTAGCCATAGTTTTTGTTTTTGGGGGTTTGAGATTTCCAAGTTAGCTTTATCCCTTATATCATCTCCATCAGACATTGAGTATGGCTCCATAAATTCTTCCATATGATTCTTCATTGCAAAAGTAGTGGCTAGATAAGAAGAATTCATGTTGTTAGTATCTAAAAATCTACCCACACACATTCCACAAACATCCACATATGGTGGGCCACCACCCAGGAGGATAAAGGGAAATATTCTTTTTTTTTTTTTTTTTTTTAACATACTGCCCATTTGAAATAGTCATTTTTCATGACCTACAATCAATGTATGCAGAATAAACATGATATTCCAATTCGAAGGTACTTTACCTCGAAACTTACACAGGAGGTGGTCCTAAATAATTTTTCTAGATTTTGTCATCCTAAGATGGCCGGGCTAAGCTCGGATCCTAACTTTTGAGATTTAGGATGTAAGGCCATGAAATCCATGGGATACTCCCGAGGGAGATTCAACCATGACCTTTATTTGTTAAATTGTTATCCTCAATTACTCCATATCGTATAAAATTGTTCATTTCAAGGTTAAGAAATTACGAGATTGATCATTAGAAAATTGAGGGTTGTGGAACAATATTGGTTGGTTTTGAAGGGTTTTGGTCTTAGTCAGATTAGACAATAAAATGAATCATATTTGTTTTAGTTTATGACATTGATGGAAAAATTAAGATCCTTTGACAAAATTGTTATATATTGTATTGACCATTCACAAAAATAGTAATGATGTATGACTCCCAGGATCCCCATATTTTGGTGAAAGAATATTTCCATTTGACTATTACAATGTCAACTAGATTTCCTTCTACTTTGAATGTTTTGGGTATTTCCTCTTCCTTCCTGGTGTTTTTATGCAATGGTTTCTAATGGTCTAGTTTAATTCAGGAATGTCCCTTATTTCTCTCAGAAGTGGGACCTCAATGTTCATATTTTTCAACTCCTGAACTAGTGTTGTTTCTTCCTCATTTCTGTACTTCTTTTAATCTTTCTAGGAAAGTATCAACATGCATATCCTTATCTTTCTCTAAATGTTCCTAATGGCTTAGTCTCCCGATATGGGACATGTCCAATTTCTTCACTTCACATATTCATGTATCCTTGCACTTTCCTCCAGTATTTCTCATAACTATGGGAGGATTGTTCATTTTATTTCATATCTCGTCGATGCCAAGATTACATGTTATTAATGGCATTTACCTACAATGTCTCACCATTTGTCCTACTTCAATGTTAATTGAAGTTGTTTGTTCTTTTAGGGGGTTTGAGATAAGGACAAGGAGTGAGCTAGAAGTTGAGTTTTTATGTTGCTTGTCCCTTATTGATAATTTTGTTGTAAGGTGGGGTCATTAAATATTTTTGTTGTTGTGTAAACCTCCTATAAATAAAGGCTTATTAGAATTTTTTTGACATGCCTATATGCACACAAAATTACATGTGCTACATTATTGGTGGAAAAATGGTTACAAAAGTCCCCAATGATGATTTCTTGTGTTATGTTTGTTGTTTTGTTTCAAGATTTTCCGTGTCTTAAGGAGCCCATATTTCAAGAAGGTTTTGAGCTCCAATAACCCATTTCTAGGGTATATTTTTGCCTTAGACATCTTTACTTAGCCTTCCCACATATTTTCCATCTTTCTTTTGTTACCTCTTTTTGCGCATGTTTTGGCCTTTAGTGCCATTGGACATTTTTCGGTTCCACTTTTCCTCTGGGCCCGTTGTTATTCGCTTCAAAAATCAACCTGAGGGTAACTTTGTTTTTATTGTGCACCTAGTCATTTTTGCAGAATAGTAGTCCATGGTAAAATGCTTTAGTATTTACCACAATGCATAGGAGGTGGTCCTATTTTCAACTAATTTTCTTGTAGATTATTCATGCATTTTTTTTCAACATACTTCCTCTTTCATTCACTTAACTTCACTTTTATAAGAAGGAACATGAACATTTTTCCTACCTCATGGTTCAAATTAGGTGGTTTTGAAAAAATAATAGTTTTGATTTTTTTGGTTCTCCTTACCTCTTATATTTTTGCATGTGCCTTAGTTAGTTGGAATTACCTCTTCTTTCCTTGTGCATGAAGGCACATCCCATCCCCAATTATATTCCATGCTTGTATTCAAGAAAAAATGGGCACTCTTTTGATGTAGTAGATAAGAGCAGAGAATTTTTGTGTATCTTGCGTAGTAAGCACAGGAGAAGAAATTTGGGTGTGTATCTGATCACGCCACCGAAAAGATGAAACGAAGCAATCTTGCTAGGAATTCTTCAGAAAGAATTTAGTTCTCGGGGAGGAGTATAGCTAAGATCAGATCTCTTGTGTTATCTCTCTTCTACTTGCATTGCATCTGGTAGATTTCCTTCAAGCTTTCATTGCTCAAACATCATCCTCCAGGAGAAGAAATTGTTGTTTTACATTCCCAATCCCTTGGACTCGTATGAACACTATGGTCAAATCTTGGAAAGAAAGGAAAAAACTGATTGAGGGGGATAGATACATATACAACCAGTTTGCCAAAGCTCTTGCTTATCCAAGTTTGAATTGTGTTTTGTTTTCTTTATTTGTTAAATTGTGAATTTCAAATCACTAGTTTAAATTGCATATCAAATAGAGTAGTAATTTTTTTGGACATTTCAATAGGTTAGTGCAATTACATCCTCGATTAGTATATCAAATCATTAGAAATTTTCCTCTTTAACATTACTAGGGAAGTCCAACAAATGATTGGGATGCTTTGTGAAGAGTGAGAACAATAGCTCTTCCAAGGGACATAATATTCGTTTTGATTCACCTCCATCAAGAGGTAGGGTTTGAAGGGTTTTGTTTGGATTAGGTTAATTTTTTTATAGTTTTGTTTGAGATTAGATTCATATATTCCCACAAGTAACTAGCTACATCCGAAGGATCATGATTACTTGTCTTTAGTTTATTTATTAGATTAGAATGCATTGTTTAAAAATTAGAAAAGATAAAAAAAAATTCCGGTGTTCCTTTAATAGATTAATTTTCTTTTTTGCATTGCTTTGATCCAATATATTGTGAAAACTCCAAAACATAGGTGTTTAGATTTCCGATGGTATTGAGTACGATAATTAGTTTTCTTATCAAAATCACTTTATTTCATTTTGTATGACCATCAAAGAATTCACAACAAGAAAATACGTAAGGCATTTTTATCCCTTTTAAAGAATCCAGACTGGAAGCAAGTCCCACAATGCAAATGAACATCCAATTTACTTTGGGAGCCGGTAGTTGATAATTGACATTGATACAAAAGTTTACGTTTGATAATATTATGCACACCTATAAAATTTTGTCGATAAGCTGTTAACTTCGAGGATAGCAAGAAAATAGAACAAATAATATGCTAAACATCACTTATAATAAATCCTATGATTATTGGACTTCTCACAATCCACTGAATACGTAATAGGGTTTGATTATGCGCATGACCATACAAGGGCCATAGCCTCCACAAGTCTTTGTTTGTGATCCTTAAGTCCCACAACCCAACTTGAGGCCTTCGACCAACTAGAAATTGACACTATTTTTCCACTCATAATAGACATTGTAGAGTCCAAATTCCAACTACCTCACGCCAAAATAAGTATATTGTAGTTGCCATGTTATTTAACCAAGTGGGTTGAAGCATTATTTCACAACTTTCCTTATCACCAGATTTTGTTTTCCAAAAATAGTAGTCGATCATTATTAATGAGGTAGTAGAAGCCTTCAATAAGACTTTCTAGCCAAGCACTAGATCATAAAATCAGATAAATTCCAGTACATAAGCGGGATTCCACCATGTCTCTCCATTTCAGGTTGGCCTATGGCATTCTCACTTCCATGACCTTGTGAAAGGATCAAATCTATACGAGGCACCCACAGAAGAATACTTTGATCAAAAGTCATTTTCCATGTGTTCAACAACTAAAGAATATAAAAATTTCTTCCAAAATGGATCTTGATAGTCATGGAGTCTTTGAGCATATATTATATCGACCACGAGCCATCACACCACTTCAAGTTAGGAGAGAATTCTTTGCCTTAGACTCACGTATCCCGATATTATGTGTTTAGAAGATATAAAGATTTCCCAATTAGCTGATCCCCATCACTACATTCACATTCACATTCATTTTACATCAGTTGTATCAACACAACCTTGATTAGGAGGAATCGGATGTGAAGAAGGTCACGTGGAACCCATGTGAAATGATTTTATCTTATCGATAAGCATACAATGCCCATTAAGTTGGTTTTACCATGGTGGTGCATCTGGTTGGTGGTGCCATTTAGCATAGAAGTATGAAGTAGTGATTATAAGTGAAGGCACCCATGGTGGTGTGCTATGAGTAAACCATATAATTTGGTTATGTCCAATCAATTTATCTCCATATTATAATTTACTTTGATATTTCAGATTTGTCATCATTAAAATCTTATCATAGTCGATGGTATTCTTGTGTTATGTTTGTTGGTTTCGATTACATCCACCAAACTAAAGGTTGTACATTAGTAAATAATCATCGCCAGAATACGAGGAGTGGGCCATAGTTCCGCATCATCCAGAGGTGAAGAAGTACGAGGGTTTAGATAAGGTCTAGGGGCATAAGAAGAATGGTTGTTTAATCTTTGGTGGAGGATCTGATTGGGCCATGGCATCAAGTTTACCTCTACATTTTAATTGAGTTATGGAATTTAATATCTCTTTGAGCTGAGGTAGGAGAGTAAAATGGTTGGTATGATGGTTAGGGACATCACAAATCAGGCACAAGTCTATGATGTCCAAAGGACATTCTTTCAAAGGATGTATTTCCTACATCCGGGACAATGTATGTCTAAAGGTTCTTTTACGAAAGATTTTTCTTAGCTTACATCCCATCGTAGTTGAGGTTAACTATGACAAGATGTATGTTTTCATGTTAGCCATTTCCTCTATAATTTCTAACGGTTCCTAGGGCATTTTTTGATGTTTTCCTTCATCTTATACCTTCTCTTATTCTAGATTAGCTCCTACATAACTCAACAAACTGTTCCATGCAGAGTTTGTGTATATCACCTCCTCCCATGAGATGGAGGGAATTTTTGTTTCATCATCAAGTCTTTTAAGGAAAAATTTATTAGTGATTTCCTCATTGAGATCATAACCACTCCTTCTATGGACAAAAAGAATTTTTTACAAATAATCTTCTATATTTTCATCTTCTTTTTCTTTATTTAAAAAACTCCTCCTCCTATCTCTTCCCTACTGTAGTATTCCTAGTATTTTTTAAAAAGGAAGTCTCTATTTGTTCCATGAATGAATAGAGGATTAGGTAAATCCCATAAACTACCTCATGGAAAAATATTTGAGGGTGGGAAGGAAAATTTTGACTTTCTAGTTGTCTATTTTGTAGGTCATAAATTTGGTAAAGGACTTTGAATTCAAACAAGAATTGGTCTGGATCTTCTATGGACATTCCTCGAAAGATAGGGAGAATGAATGGGGAGGTTTTTTCATAGTTGCATCCTCATCCTCATTTAGGAAAATGGGATAAGTAAAGGTCCTACCCAAGGGTCTATCATCATCATTCCCATTTTCTCCCATTTCTAAAGGTTTCTCAGGTTATAAATAAGATGATGTGGATTGTTTAGTATCACTCTTGGGTGTTATATTAGATTTAGTTTCACTCTCGATGTTCCATAGTTGTGTTTTGTTTGGATATATTTATTGAATACTACGAGTTATAAATCTCCCTTGAGCATCATGGCTGCTTGTACATCAATATTTCTTGTGTAAACAAGGCTTAGGACTCTTACTAGTTGCATAGCTTAACTTCACTAACACCCATAGCAGATAAGATGAATATAATGGCGTTTTATACCTATGGTGTCCATGTAAATGACGCCAAAAATGATGGGTTGTTGTAATTTCCAATCATTTAACCAAAAGATTCAATTTTCGGTGTCGTTCTCAAACCAGGGTTATGTCCTAAATTGTATGCAATGAAGTTGTATGCAATGCAGTTATTTTTATGGTTCTCTTTTTGGGGGTTTCAGTTGGTATCTCACTTTTTTTATCTTCTAATATATAGAAATTAAATACAACTTTAAGCTACTAAAATGAAAGACAGAAATTAGGAAATACGTCTAATCTATTGAAACAACGTTGTTTTAATAAAAATGATTTAAAGAAAATACTTGATCAATTGAAATTCTCACATGAATTGAAATGCACACATGAATTGAAATGATAATAAGGAAATATGATAAAGCATGGAAATATAAGACTACATTCAAATAACCATTCAAATCAAAGTGCTGGAACTTAAACTTATCGGAATAACGATCATGCATGAAAAAAACCCTCTAATATCCTCATTTGAGTGGGCCCTTGCTCTCCTTTTGGATTGAGGTACACTTAACAACAATGAATAGTCAAAATATCATATAGATTATATTGATTCAAATAAGTTTAGAACATGCTTCATCATAAGACTGTAAATAACTATCAACTGGTATATAGAATTGTACTAAAGACTATCAACTACTAAATATGAAATAATTTTAATAAGGTGTCTTATAGAATACAATGAGTTCTGAAACATGCCACAATTCTAGGTAATGAATTTAACCAATAATAACCTCTTTAAACCTCAATGACATCCTATAATATAGTTAAAAACATGGTCTTTGTTTGTTGGTTGCTATGAGAAAATCCTCTAGAATGACATGGTGGCAAGAGACTCGGTCTTCTTGACTGTTATTCCTCAAAATTTCTAGAGAATGTGCTTTATCATCCTCAAAACTTCATCACATTACTCACAAAATCATTTAATGGGAATTCCTATGGTCATTAGGTCACATGAGATAAGAACAAGAAAAATGCATCAATATTACTTAGGATACAACTATCTAGAACATTCCCCATGCATTAATTAACACATTTAGGACCAAATCAATATTCATATGGATGATATAATAAGTCGATTTATGCACTCATAAAATTTCCTTACTTATATTCACATAAGAAAGAATCACAAGAAAGACAAGGGTATTATAATGATGAAGGTGCAACACGTACGGTTAAAGATCAATAGATGTCAAAGGTAGCCTCTAGTCCCGAGTTACAACCCATTTTTTACTAAAAACGTTGAGAATGTGTGTGCACATGAACCTACATGAAGTATAAGCTAGTTATAACAAAGCAAGAAGTGATAAATGCCAAGTATCCAGATGTTGCACATCCTAAAGAGGTTTACCAGAGACTATGGATGTCATCAGGGATCTGCAGGAAAGATTCAAATCTTAAAGGAACAGGTGCATGTTATGGATCAAACAAATAAGGTTGAACTCCCATAGAAGGACATAGATGACTTGAAATAGGTATGTCAAATTTTCTTCTCGCTCAAAGAACATCATCCCTTTGTAAGGAAAATGGTTGCAAAGAAAAGGTATATCACGTAGGTTCTTAGTGTAAGAGGTAGATACTCCATGCAAATTTACCCTCACATAAGCATGAATTTTACAAGGTGATTACACATAATGTAGTCATAGATGGATGTCTCTCTAAGCAAAATTATGATATATACATGTGTGAAGGTTAATGTACTAACATTAGATGCATGGAATCGGATGGGAAGACCACCATTGGAGCCTTCTTTGAATGTGTTGCATATGGAAAAAACTAGGGATATGCCTATTAGAGTACTAAAGGATGCATCTATTACAATTTAGGGAGCCAAGTTTATTGGGGAATTTGAAGTATTAGAGCTTGTTGAAGCAAATAACTTCCCAGCACTCTTGAGTGACCCTAGTGTTATGCCATAATGTTGATTTACACTTTTACAAAGGTATATTGGCTTTGAGAACAAGGAAGAGTGTGTCATTATACCTTTGTGAGATGCACAAGGTTGCTTTGCATATTGATCCTTTGAGCAAAGAAGAAATGAATAGTATATATTCTCACATAATCAAAGACCCTAAGGTAACCGAGTCATCCAAGGAATAAGTGATATAGTGGGATTATGCTTAGTTATATAGTGATACCACAAGTATTACTTGTAATAATTGGGGACATGGAACATATGAAATGGTTGGGTGAGAAATAAATACACAATTACTCACATGATTAGTTGCACATGTTTAGGCACTTGGGGTATAACTACGTACCTAGGTACACTTGGTGATAAAACCCTCATGTATTTTTGTGCACTTGGAAGACTAGTGGACAAATGAAGTTATAAGAAACATATTGGTCTATAATTTTGTAGGAAAATAGTTGTCTTCAGTGGGCTACACATAGAGGTAACTTACTTAAATGGAAATAAGTGAGAATCTCCTTTTCTACTTAGCTCATAAGGATAAATGTACCTTCTCAAATATGTAAATTTCATGGGAATTTCCCTACCTCACATCACGTCTATAATTGTGAGAGACTTTGGATGGAGGGACAAGAGGCCTTACCACCTCACTCTAGGTGCATAAGTTCTACTCCACCTTACGGTTATTCACATGCATGGTATTTTCATACGGAGTTAACAATAGAGATAGTTAACTAGTAAGAGATGACCTCAGGTATGATTCATACTTTTGATTATTTTTCTATTAAGCCTCCATTCAATGAAGCACTATAGATTATGAAGCACCTTACTTTGGGAGATAGTGTAAAAGGTTGAAGAAATTCTGATAGAAATGTTTGGAGAGATTTATCTAGAGGAATTCCTTGACCTTGAAGAGATAAAAGAAGAATAGATGGTCCACACTAGGAAGAAAAAGAAAAGGGTAAAATGGTGTATATGATAGATGATGATGATGAGGGTAATAACTTGGATGTTAACCACACTGAAGGTACATGTAGGGTGATGGACACATCAAATGAAAAGGCACACATGTATCATGTCCCTATGAAAACAAATAAAGTTATAATTGAACAGAGGTAGAGCCTAAGGAGGCCATTATTGGTGAATACTCATTGGATCTCTAGAAGTGGCTAAATTTATTCAACTCTTACATGACTTCCAAGACCTATTTCCATGGGGATATCATGTGTTAAAGGAAGTACACCCTTCTTTAGGTGAGATTAAAATCAAGCTTAAATAAGTCACGCACCCATTAGGAAGAGACCATATAGATGAATCCTAATCGAGTATGAAGGTATAGGAAAAATTTGATAAAATGCTCAAGTATGGTATAATTGATCCTATTGAGTAATCTAAATGGGTTAGCCCCATGGTCATTAGCATTATAAAGGATGGGAGGATAAAGATATCTGTGGACTACAAAGAATTAAATTCTTCATGTGTTATTAATCATTTTCCTACCCCATTCACAGGAGTATTTCCTTAAGGGATTTTATAGGTGTGAGATATACTCTTTTACATATGGGTTTTCAAGATATCATCAAGTGTGCATAGTGAAGGAAGATCGGGAAATACAACTTTCACCACTAAGTGGGAAATTTTTCATATAGAGTGATGCCCTTTGGATTTAAAAATACACCATCGGTGTTCTCACACATTGTTTTTAGGCCTTTTAAGACTTCATTCATAAGTTCTTGCATGTATATCTGGATGATTGGGACCGTATATGGCTTAGTCAAGAATCATTGTGAGAATATAAGGCCCCTGTTTGAGAGGTACATCCAATTGAGAATCTCACTTAAAATTAATAAGTACATCTTTACAACACCTTTTGGCACTTTATTGGGTCATATTATTTGTAAGGAAGGATTTTTGGTAGATCTAACTAAGTAGTTGTGATCTTGGGTTTGGAGGAGCCTCACAATCAAAGTGAGGTGCACAGATTTCGGACATACAGGTACTATTACAAATTCATAAAAGTTTTTGTAAATATTTTTGTACACCTTGGAAGAACTATTGAAAACTAAAGTAAAATTCTATTGGGATGATGCACAATAGAAAACATTTGAAACATTGAAGGAAAATCTTACTACTACGCCTATTTTTTGATTTCCTTCATAGAAAAAACCATTATTAAAAGAACAATGGACTGAGAGGGGACATGAATCAATCTGAAAAAAAAAAATATAATTAATTTACCATCCATTATCCATTATCATTCATTCATCCATTTATTCTACCATAAACCATATGTGTTTACTTAAGCATATAAACAACCATACACAAGATTTCTCATAATATTGTTCTTTATTCACTTTTCAAACCTCTAAACACATGTACACATGCTCTCAAATATTCCTAAATATTTCAAATCATGCTTCTCATTAAAATCATGTTCTCATACCTGAAAACCACTCTCCTCTAGATCACACTTCTTCCCTCAAGAGCACACTAGTTCGAAAATGAACCCGAGAATATCACTTTTATAGATTTTCCTTTTCTTCCTAATCAAAGGAGGACAATCCTACACTATTTATTTCACCAATGCATCATTAAAAAAATCCCATAACTTCTTCCAAACATCTACAAGTGACCCAATTAGGTTGGCCTAGAAAAACACACTTTCCATGTACCAAATATCACCAAAACACATGCATTGGGATGTCAAAATTCTCCTCATTCCATAACCATGCTTATTAAAGCTCCCATATTCATAAAAATTATTAATATATCATTTAAAATCAACCATGTTCACAATTTATCTCAACCAATCAAATTATTTCATTTAATTGGCCCAGTACTCTTTGATCATCTCATAATTGTTGTTTCCTACCCCCTTCAGGACCCTTGAAACTTCATTATACCACAACATCACTTAAATTTAACCAAACCATGCCATATAACATCTTTATGGAAATTCCAAAACCTTAGAAAAATTCTAAGTAAGATAGAAGCTTTAAAACACTCACTTGCTCAAACCACAATCACTTTTGTCTTCATCAAAATAGAGTGACCAAAAATTTGTCTTCAAATATCAATCGATAAAAACATTTATAGGAATAGACAAGACCTATAAATGGATTCATTGGATTCCAAATTCATCCCACTTCACATTACAGTTGATAGAAAGTATCACCTAATCAATCTTATGTTTTAAACAATGAAAAACTTTCAAAAAGCATATCTTGTCTTATACACCAAAAATCCTTCCTATCCAATGAATGACATGGAAACTATATGCACCCATTTTTTTCACATGTTACATTATCATAATGGTTTTTAATCCCCAATGATGATAAGTAACTTTTCCAATGATGTTTGAATCTAATTTCCATTTTGAAGTTTATATTCGTAGCCTATAATGCTTTTCTTTTTCATTTCCACGCTTTTCTTGCTTACCTTTAAATTTCTGTAAGATTTTTCCTTAGCTTTTGAGTTTAAGTTATGGATTTTATATTGTGGTTATGTAAACCCCGATGGTTACACAACTAATGATCTACCCTCAGCCATGGTTGTGTAACCACCCCGGTGGTTACGTAACCACCCCTCTCGCGAAATCGGTAGCTTGCCTGTGGTTTTTCTCGTAACCTACTCTTGCACATTCTCGAATATGTGTAAACTTTTCAAACTTTATTTTAGCACATGTTTCTTGGTTAAATTGTTTTTTCTTGGGATCATTTGATATGTATCAAATTTTCCTTCTTTCCCTACTAACTAATTGGAGTTAACTGCCCCTTCTTTGAGAGAGGTGGAATTTCTTTGCTGCCAAATGGCTTAGAGCATTTCCCTGTCAGTATTCTATAAGATCCAAACTTACTAGCAAAGAATTGGTTAGAGATTGTTTTGTGAATTACATTGTTATGTTGTTGTAATCTTGCTAGGAAATACACAATCAAGCCAGTTATCTTTAATTGTTGTTCTCCTACCCACATTGCTACCAACTACCTTTAGCCCACCACTACTCTAGAATTTCTTCACTACTTCTTACTCGCACTACCCATCACAATTCCTTGGATTCATCTAAGCATTAAAGTTGGAAAATAAGTGAAGGGGACATCGAGTAAACGATCACTAGATTTTTCAGATTTATACAAATTATAGGTTGGGGATATACTTCATTTTCTTTAAGCTTTATTGATTTCTTTATTCCATTTGTATGCACAATTTTCTAGAGTAGATAAATAAATTCAAATCAAATTAGTTCAATAGTTAGTTCATTATTGTTACCTACACAAAGCTTCTAGTCATAGATTGCTTCCATGCCTATCCTTGTGGTTTACAATGGAAGTTTGTTTAGAGGAAAGCTCCTGCATTAGTTTAAAGAAATTGTAATTCCATTTCAATATGCAATCTTCATTAGATATTCCTTTATTTCTATAGGGGAATTTTTAGAGGAAAAGTGCTTGAGAGAAGATTTTACTCCTTCCTATGTCTCTAAGGTAGAATAGAAGATTTAAATCCAAAAACACAAATCAAAAAATATTTTGATTTATTAGAGTAGTTTAGATCCATTCTGTACAGATAAATAGTCACATAAAATTATTTATTTGTTTAGTTTTGTTAATAGCATTGTAGAAGAAATTGTATTTCTTATTTTATTTTCTAAAAATCATAAAACCCAAAAACATTAGCTTAATTTAATTAAATTGTTGTTTATTGTTATTTCCTTATATAATTGAAAAGAACAAAAACATTAGGATAGATTTGTTTTCTTCATTAAGATTAGTTAGTTTTATTTTATTAATTAGATAAAAGCAACACGTAGGTTTAATTAATGTGAGGAAATTAATTGAATCATTTCGGTTTAAGTCTTCTTATTTCTATTTTATTAATCAAGCACATAGATTAATTAAGCAGAAATTAACACAATTCCCCACATGCTTTTAGTTTGTCTAGGTTTAAACATCAACCTCTCCTCTAGTGTATACTTTGCAAACTTATTTTCTTTCTTATTTTAGTGTTTAGCACAACCCACATGACCACACAATGCCCTAGGTAGCATAGAGATTAATTTTTTGATCGATGGTGCCGTAACTAGATCTTGCTCCATGATTGGCAAATGTTGACCAAGGCCTAAGATTCCTCATTTTCCAAACCACCCCACAAGCAATTATTATCATCTCGTAGCTGACCACTTTGAACGTTGAATCAGATAGTGCTTACAAAGTATTTTTATGTCAACTTGTTCATAACTAGTTTCCAACATTTACCTATTTATCCTACCCATATGCTTGCTCTCACTTCCATGACCTTTTCAGGAAACTTCTACGAGGAAAATGTAGGAAAATTTCCATACCTTCCACAACCTATCATGAGCATCTTTTGTGAACTAGATATTGACCACCATTTACGCACTATCATCATCTTAGACCATTCCATTTCACCCTCACATGTATGACAAGAATTCATCACCTTATATGAGCATATACCATTAGTGCGCATATAAGACATTAGATTTCCATGATCTTTCCTTATCCATATTTCACCTATTTCACTTATATATATTCCACATAACCATCTATCCATTCCATTATGGATATCCCATGACCTTAGAGTTCGTGTGCATCCAAAAGTCACATGTTGATTTTCAAGTGTACAAAATTGGTGAACCCGACGTGAACAACTAGTTCCTTTTAGTTACATTATTTTTACCTTCTTTCATCCATCCTTCTCCTATCCCATTATTTTTTGGGTATTTATATACCCCCCGAATATGTCGGATCAGAAATATGTTCGGCCCATTTTGGGTCTTAAAGCGTATTATTACCAAATGGGTATGCAACAATCACCCTCACTATTTGGGTGGGCTGATAACTACTCATCTAATCTACCTTCCCCTCACACTCCTCCTCAAGGAACCAATAATAGTTCATCAATCAAGATCAAGGAGATTGATCAACCTATGTAAATTCCACAACTTGAGCTCTCTAGCTCAAATAATATGACATTTATAGGAGAGCAAGGGTCCAATCCTCGGGTCTTGTTTAGACCATAAATCAGCATGCAATCTAATTTTTTCCCATCCTACTAATCACCGATAAGGAACTCTTGGCATGCTTCACCGAAGAAAACAACGCTTTAATGCAATAGACCGAGTTCTTGGACCGGATGCAACATTATACTGATGTTCTACTTCATAAACTCTACTACCCCTCCTCTAAAGAAACACATACAAAGAGGGGTGGACTCCTAAGGATCAAACCATAGCAAGACATCATGTTCCTTTTATTCCCATCCAAACTCAAAATATACCTAATCCAAATGTAACACTCGTCCATGGGTGATGTAATGTCAACATTGGTGGATAGGGTTAGGGAACTAAAGGTTTCCCAGTCTTCTCTTACTACATCTTTCATACAACAAGGAAAGTTCCCCACCATGTGTAGAATTTTTGGTATGTGCCCTCATCACCTTTACCCCTTCCATTTTCTACATGGGTGTCCTAACTCTAGGGATCTTCTCATTCAATCACACATGTTAGGTATGCACTCTCACACTTTGTATAGGTACCCACCATAGGTGCCAACTAGAAGTACATTCTCAAATTCCATTCCAACCGAAAATGTAACGTTCCTCATTTCATAAATTCTACCTCGTACCAAAAAAATGTTCCCCCATACCTCCCACATGCATTCTAAATTACCACAAGGGGACATATTTTATTTTCCGTGCTCATATGCCCGACCTTAAGGGATGCCTTACACCTCTAGGAATGCTTATGCTACATCCATATCAGCCTCCTATTCTTCCCCCACCTCCCCATCAAGGTTCTTCTATGGTAGAGTCTTATGTGTTGGGCACATATGTTGAATATCTTAAGGATCCCCTCGAATTTACCATACGAAGCGTAATGCTTCCACAACCACTTTTCACATGCCAAATTTTAAAGGGGAGGGGGACCTAAATACACATATTAAACATATGCAACTACCATCAAAGAGATACTCTCATGGGATGAGGTTTTAGCTAATATTTTCCCCAAAACCCTTGAGTCGATCTCTCTCAAGCTCATTACTACAGGATACTAGAAGCCTCGATCCATTCATTCAAACAACTCATTTCTAAGTTTATAAAGGATTTTGATATGAAAAAAATCTTGCAAATAGGAATTAAATAATTCCTCCACATTAAAAAAGAACACAATGAGTCTGCCACCCATTTCATTCAAATATGATAGAAATTCCTCTACTCCTCGGCTAGTGCTCCAAATAAGGACTCGAACAAAGGTTTTTGACTTGTTTCTTCATTCTCTCAACCGAGAGACCAAGGAGGAGGTCAAAAATTTTCCTCTTAAAATCTACGAGGAGGTTTAAGAGGGTGATCCCCTATTTACCAAGCGGTGATTGTTAGTGTCGAAAAATGTACAGCTAAATGGGAAACTAGTCAACCCCTCTCATGGTAATTCAAAATACCTAAACGATTCAAACAACAATAACCAAGTACCTAAATTCCTCAATAAGAACTATGGTGCTATGATGGATGACGTAATTGACCAATCCAAGAAGTCATTCGTTGATAACACCATCAATGTGAATAATGGTAACAATAATAATCCTTCCATTAATGTGGTGGAATTTAGTCATGCTCCTCCCCCACCTCAACAATTCTAGGCCCAAGCACCGGTTTAATACCCGAATGGTTATCTAAACCAATACTAGAACCAAGGCAAGAGGTCCCCAAACTTCAACTTTAACAACCAACAATAGAACAACAATATAAACTATGGGCCGCAACAGAACCAAAATAAAAGGCCTCTTGATTACTATCCTAATTTGTACTACATTTTCATATGGTTAGAGGACATGATGCTCGTACGTGTCGTGATTATAAAAAATATATACAATGACTTCCTAAGGACCAAAGGTACCTCTTTGTTGACATTTTTTCATAAATCCTATAACACCGATGTAAAACTCTCACATGGGGCATGTTTCCCCTTAAAATTCTAACCTTGGGGTTTATAGAGACCCTCTTCCAACATGCCTCGAGAATGGAAAACTCAATCCTCGTATAAATAAAAGGAGATCACAATGGAAATAATGATCACGAAGCATCCACTTTGTCAAACCCATTGGTAGCTCCTCCTTTAGATGGTCAGAATTAGACCAAAATGATAGGTTTGGTTGAGTAGGAGATTGAACCTGAGATCAATGTAGCGAATCATACCCAAGATTATTCCTCACAAACTCTTCCAATTTACCCCTCAATGTAAGATGATACACCATTTTCTCCCAATCCGGTGGGGCCTATGATTTAATTACAGATTTGACTAAGACCTTTTCTCACATTTCCTTCTTGATTTATTGAATAATTCATCCATGCATCGATTGGATTCATTAGAAGCAATAGGCCTTGGCCATTTAATTCATGTAACCCCTCCTCCGAGGCCCAAATTAATGACATATATTTTGATATCTATCCTCTAGGAAAGAATGAAATAGATGTTTGTTTCATATTCGAATTGACATTAGCAAGATGTCAACATTAGTTAGAATGAAGATGTGATCATGTGGTGTATGTTGAGTTTCAGGGAACTCCTCGAAGATTATTGATAATGCTCTAGTTTGGTGGATGTAATCTAACTACAAGAGTACCATTATGATAAGACGGAATGATGACAACAAATATGTTAAAATATTAACATGAAATAGATGACCCATGAGGTACTTCAAGTGTTATTGATCATTGCCTTCCACATAGTGGGAGAAACTTTTCTTACACCTTTAATGGCTTCTTCAACACACCTTTAAACCGAGGCTTCCTTTACACACTGGACAATATTTCTCACTACTTTTCTATGCTTGAGGGGGTGGCCTCATTTATAGAACATTGATCCATCTTATCTTTAAGATAGGATAAGAAATCCTCTATGAAGAATCATATTCCATACCTTAACTCTTACTATAAGCTTATCTTTTAAGATAAGATAAACCTTATCATTTCACATGGGTTCCACATTTTTAACAAATAAAATACACAAAATATTTATGACCTCACTCCTTGTCCTTATTACCAATATAATATTTCTAATTCCTAATCATGTAGACCCTCTTCTCTTCTTATCCCAACTTTGACATTTTAATTACCAACTTATAAAATATTTACTTTTTACAACATCCTATGGGACTTTGACTATGGACCGTACTCTACATTATGAAGAAACCCCTTCTTCATTATTCTACTAATTACACTTAACAACATCCTATTCCTAATACATACAATAATGAAATAGAAATTACATAGGAAAATTTTAGTGTCGAAACCCAAAGGTTCCATTTACAACATTTGTTTTGTGCAACCTATAGATGATAGAGCTGTCATTAACATTCATTTATTGAATCTTGGAGAAACCAATTTTCTTCAATCATTTTGAGAGGCTAATAAAAGAAGCGTCCCATTAGACTCAAATACCCTTGACAATAAACTGTCATTTTTAAATTATTCATAATACCAACTATAATATGATCCTCGGTCAACCCTCGATACACAAAATGAAGGAAACCCCTTCAAAGGGGTTGATTCTACACCTAGGTAAGGTTTTCTCGGGCAAAAAGCCATTTGACATTTATTTGGCCAAACTAAAGAAGAAACTCAGGATTCATATTGAATTTGATCTCCCATCCAATCATTTAAATAATCCTCGAGACTCAAATCCTAAGTCACACTTTATTCTAACGATCAGAAACCCTTAAGACAAAAGGGCTTGATTCTCCGGTGAAGTCAAAGTTGTTGTAGTAGAAACCGTTAAAAAAACTACAGAGAGATTGTTAAGCTTTTGAAGAATGATTTATCTATCATTCTTTTGTTTAATTCCCTTGGCATAGGACATGCTCTTAGGATTGGTTCTCTCCCATCTAGTGTCTTTGATGAGATCTATATGGTTGAGCTATCGAATTCAAAGAGGAATATTCTACAAATGATAAAACTTCTATCTTCCCCAATGATTATTGGACCCTCAACTATGATGGTGTGAAGTGTCATTTCAGTGCTTGGGGCAAGTGTGATCCTTACTTCTCTAGAGGGAAGGATCATGCCTTTTTCCTTTAGGTTAAATTGTGAATGTACAAACAACACCATAGAATACAAGGCTCTTCTTCTTGGTCTCATCGTAGCCAAGAGGATGGGTATTAACAATGTTAGAGTGTTAGGTGATTCCTAACTTGTCACTAACCAAGTCTTAGAAGTTTATGAGACTACATCAAAACATCTATAACTCTAAAAATTTGTCGTTCTTGAACTTAGAAAAGGTTTTGATTTTATTTCTATTAAAGCCATACCTAGAGAGCTTAAAACGGATACTTATCCATCTTTCCAAGCTAATTCTTGAAGGAAAGTGAATTTACGGTCTTAGTTCGATCTAGACCCTTTATTTGAAAATTTCCAACCAATGCGATTCTAGCATATGTTGAAACTAAGAATGAGCCTGTCATCATGGAATTTGTAAAAAATGATAAGGCAATCCTAAGATTCCTCAATGCATACATTGATCTTCATCTCACTCGCCATAAGAGAGGCTTTTCTCTTATGTCTCACCCTTCCCTCCTACTTTGGAATTCACACATTGTGTTCTTCCTCATCGGAAGGTCTTGAGATCCATGAGGTAAAGGAAGAAAAGTTTGAGCTACCTTCGGCCCCACTTTGCGTTTGAAGAGGGTAACACCTTTTGATTGAAGGGTCAATAGATATCAATATAGGGATGTAGAAGGATCCTAATATATTAAAACTCATTTCTTCTCTTACTCTAAATGAGATAGAATCACACATGAAGGTGCTCAAATAACACTTTAAATTTTTTGCTTTCAACTCAAGGAAATGACGGGAATCAATCCCGATGTGGTAGTTAAAAACCTCATCATGAATCCCGATTCCAAGCCCGTGAAGTAGAATTCATGACCCATGAATCTTCTTATCAATGAAGATGTAGGTTTCATTAAACAAGTGGACTATTCCATGTGGGTGTCTAACATTTTCCTGGTTCTTAAAAATAATTGGAAAATACGTATTTGTATCGAATTTAGAGACATCAAAAATCCTATCCTAAGGATGAATTTCCATTTCCTTCCATCGATGTAATTATAGATGCAACAACTAGCTATGATTTATTGTCACTTATGGATGGCTTCTCCAGATACAATCAAATAAGGATCTTTGAGGAGGATTAAACTAATACTACCTTTACTACTCCTTGGGAGAAATTTTTGCAATCATGTCATTTGGATTGAAAAATGTTAGAGCCACCTACCAATGAGAAATGATATACATCTTCCATGATCTTATCCATAAGGTTGTGGAATCATACGTTGATGACTCATAGCTAAGGTCAGAAGCATTGTGATCACCCTAAGATGTTTTTCCTTATCCTCTCTTGTCTTATTGAATATAGTGTAACATTGAATCTGAAAAAGTGCGTGAATCTAAAAAACTGCGTATTCTCGAGTAATTGATGTAGATCCAAAAAATATAATGGGGTATATCATTTATTCTTGAACTTTTTTCTGATCTAACTGTCATCCATACCATTAATACCTTGTTAAAGAAAGAGTGTAGTAAAGAGTGGACTTCTAAATTTCATGAAGCATTTGAGTCAGTCAAACATTTTCTCATGTCACCACCTACACTCATCTCATCCAAATACGACCATCCCCTAATCTTATAATCTCTAGCCACAAAGGTTTTTCTATCCTTCATGTTAGCGTAAGAAGAAGATGATAATCATGAACATGTCATTTATTTCATTAGTCACACTCTTCTTGATTACGAGACACATTATACGTAGGAAGAGAAATAATGCACGGTGATTTTATTTGTAACAAAAAGGTAAAGGAATTATATGCTTAGCCAGAAATGTGAGTGATCATCAAGTATGACCAGATGCAAACCTTATTGACTCAAGGTTTCTTATCTAAAATGTTGGACATTTTCTCACGTTGATGGGTGAGTTTAAACTCACCTTCATTAACCATAAATCTATCAAATGACAAATTATTACTGATTGGTTGACTAACAACCCGATAAATCGTGGAGACTTAGTAGACCTATATTTCCCTTATGAGTATTTATTTTACGTAGAAACAAATCCTCTCATCACATCGTGTCCATAGTACTCTGATATCATTAATCACATTATGAATATGCATGTCCTAAGGGAGTGACCTCACAACAAAGATGGTGGCTATGTGTCATAGCTGCCAAGTATGTAATTATAGAAGAAGTGCTCTTTCACATATCCTTCGACAACATGTTCTTGAGGTGTGTAGATGAAGAAGAATTGAAAAATATCTTCTTTGAATCCACATCAAAGTTTGTGTGGGTCACTTCGGAGGGCATGTCTACTGCTTAGAAAATTCATCAGATGGGTAATTTCTAGCCCACCTTAGAGCACGATGTTATGGAATATGTATGCAAATGCCATAAATTTCAAGAATTCATGCATGAGATACATATTCCTACTCAAGCCCTATAGTCGATTGTGATGCCTTGGCCCTTTTCTACCTAGGGTTTGGATTTGATAGGGAAGTTATCTCCCTCATCAACAAATTCCCATAACTTTATCATTACGACCACGGAAATATTTTATAAAGTTGGTTGAGGCCATGCCCATCACTATTGTGCCTAGGTCTATGATTTCTAAATTCATTTTGAATTAATCATTTGTAGGTATGGGGTCCCATAGGTCATTATCTCTTATAATGGTACATCTTTTTAGAACAAAGAAGTGAGTGAGTGAGTTTTGTGCACAATTCAAAATATCACATCACACAAGCCTCTTTCTATTACCCTCAGGCCAATGGACATGCTAAGGTGACAAATAAAAATTGAATTCCATACTTCTTAAAATAGGCAAGGAGAACACGTGCAACTAACATTTTAAGTCTATTTCCATCCTTGTGGGCCTATAGGAGGTTAGTACAAATGCCTACAGGGAAACCCTTTTTCTTTAGTCTTCGGATGTGAAATGATATTACCACTATAAATCAAGATACCTATCCTCTCGTATCTTTGCAAGGAATTTTAGATGAAGATGCATATCGAGAGGCACTAATTTTTCAATTGGAAACCTCGATGAAACTCGGCTTAATGTTGAGTCATGACATCACATTTACACTAACATGATGGCTCACCAATATAACAAAAATATTTACGAGCATGAAATATGTGTATGTGATCTAATTCTCAAACTAGATAGTCGGATCAATAAAAATACCGATGAAGGAAGGAAGTTTAGACCAAAGTGGTTAGGTCCATATTGGGTCATGAAGGACTATAAGAATGGTGTGTATCATCTGTGTACCTTGGAAGGTGAATATTTTGGTGAATGATTCAATTCAATTCACCTTAAATCATTCTACACATAGTTTATTTGGATTTCCACTTGTACATTATACTATTCACGTTGCATAATCATATTGTAACATTACGAAATGAGAAACTTATTTTACAAGTAACTTTCAAATTTTGAGAATTGAAAAGCATTTAATCATACTTCTTCAAACATTCATTATATCATCTCTAGACTATTCAATCTTTTATCATCCTGCTAGATGAAGTTTTGACATTGATCCTACCAATACCTACACACTTAGTTCTATTCATGACTGCTTCTAGCTTAGTTATTTTTTCCCATAGTCTGTACTAGAAGCTTCTTGGTGTCACATCTTTCCTTAAAAATCTCTCTTTTGACAAATCAATCTAAAACATTTCACCTGGATTACTTGTTCGCCTACTTCAACCCTTGGTGGTGAGCCCTCGCATCCTACTAGTTGCATGGGGTTGAGGCTAGGGAAATTTTTCCTCCCAAAATCACAAGTCAAAGTTTAAAAATAATTCAACCTAATTTTTTTAAATTTAAAGAAATATAAAATATAAAAACAATTTTATTTTGTAAATAATATTACACTTCCTTTTCCTACCAATCTTCTTACGGGTAGCATGATGAGCCCATGTTTCTTGGTGATGAGCCCATGCTTCTTCTATCGGCATGTGGGAAAGGCATAGGGGGTGCTTTCAAAATACTTCAATAAGTTGTAAACAAGTCAACAAGTAAACAAATAATTCAATAAGTAAACAAGTCAACAAGTAAAGAATGCTTTGACTCCTCTGAAATCATTAGAAAATGAGTTAGATTTATAAGTTATAAGATATTTAATCCATAAAACCATATTTTTTTGAATCAAGAGGCCACCTATGGGTCTAAGTATAATTAAACCCGTAAGTGAACCGCATTCTAACTTGGATAGTTAGTCTTTCCTGGAGTTGAGTTGGAGTGTCATAATTGGATCTTTGTCAAAACCTTATCTTCATATCATTACTTTCATTCATCAAATTTATATAACTCACATCCTTCTTGATTCTCTTTTTTATCCCCGCATCTTACTGGTCAAGCGTGGAGTTAAGAATGGAGTGGGTTCATTTCATTATCATATCATTCTCATCAAATTTTCCAATAAAGTAGAAATACCAAATATTGCTTGAAAACCAAAGTTTTAAGTTTTCATTGTCCTCATGCGCATCATATATATCAAAATCAAAAAAATAAGTAGATCTTCCTATTACATTTTGCATCATCAATATCATCCATACATGCATTCATAAAAGCATATAAAAATCATCGAGAGATTCTACACATCTAAGAGTACACAGATGAAACTAGTCATAAAAAAGTAAACTCTTACACAAGATATCCAAGCCAAAAAGAATCACATATGTATATATCTATAAATAATTTATTTTGTATACAATTCCATCACACCCTAAGTGTGGTCAAAACACTCGCAATGAGCACAAAATCAAAAAAATGATATCTGTCCAAAAATATAACAAATAAATAAATGCCTATGGTTTATCCTCTCTCTATGGGATCTAGATGAAGGAACACATGGGGAATCATGTTGCGGCTCCTACAATGTGAGTGGGGGCCTCCATGAGTAGAACGATGAGAATGAATATGATATGGGGTTGGTAACCTGCCGTAGTAGTATCGCTACGGGGAATGACCTCGATGTTATCTCCTCTCAACTATTTAGTATGCATTAAGCTCAATTCTTATTGAGGACTGAATCTTTGTGGCTCGCCAAACTTGTGAAAATACATCGGTGTGACATTCGGCCATATGTGGCTTCCCACATCTACAAGTAACTCCTCGTGTGTCTTCCCCATGGGTATAATAAATGTATCAACTAGGATCTAATGAATGAAATATCATCATCCATCGCCAGTGGCTACAAAACACAAAAGAATAAAATGGAGAGTTAGAAAAAATTTTAAAAATAAAAAATAAGATAATGTACATAATTCACTAAAATTTCTAGTCTAAATAATAGATTCGAGAGCATATTTTTCACTTAATCGGATCTCATGGCTACTAGGACGGATCTACTAGTGTTAGTGCTAGTGCTAGTGGTGGAGTCCATTGTGGTTACCTACTCGCCGTGATCTCTGAGAAGTCACCTTTTGTCCCATAACAGATTTGCTCATCACCCCCTCTCTCATGTGAAAGAGGCTCCTCTGAATAAAGAGTCTCATCCTCGTCATCTTCATCCTTGGCCCTACCTACTATGGAAGCCTCTCTACTAGATATCTACTCTTTATTGGTCTCCTTGTCCCCCGCCTTCTCATCACCACCCTCCTCATCACCACCCTCCTCCTCCCTCCTCCTCCTCCTTCTCTCTATTATGCATGGGGTAGTCTCAATCTGTAGAATCACCCCTAGCCTATATTGATCTGGGATGACCTATGGTGTACCAATCATGACCCTAGGTATAATGAAAGTCCACAGAGCTTCCTTGTTGGTAAATTATAACCTCTCTAATCCCCTTATATATAATTGGAATTCCTAGGAAGGCATCAATATAAGGTAACCCAAACTACTGGGGTACCCTATGAACTGATGGACCTCCACCTAGCTAGTCCTATCCACTAACTATGTAATAGTGTTGTATGTTGCCACAATAAAGACATCCTCACCCCATAGGTCAGCCATGCCCTAGTACACCATGCAACCATGTCATTTGTAGTAATTATAAAACTGTAGGTTGGTATCTCCCCTTTAAGGGGGCCATGAATAATATCCATCTAACTCCTCTAATAGCCCTAGGATCGCTCTCCTATACCCCTTTGATAAGGGATGATGTCCTAAAAGACCCGGCTCTTCACTAGTGTAGAATGACTAAGGGCCTTGCCATTTAGTCAAATAACCTTGTATAAATCATGATAGGTAGCATAAAGTATGTCAATTCCCCATGCATAGATATGGCCATGCTCTTGTATGCTCTAAATAATTTAGGCCCAATAATAAAGTAGTTTATCCCCTCTTGTCCCAACCAAGCATGAATCCAAAATACCAATGATGGCCTTACGTAAGGTAGAGATAGGAGTGGTGGTAATTGACAATAGTTTCATATCATTTTTGGCACCAGTATCAGGTGTGAATGCATCTCCCATGTAAGAATCCCAACTATGATAGTGCGCAACTAATGTGGTACTTTATAGTGTCAACTTCCTACTACTTGATGTAGAACCCCTGAATCCTATATACATCCTCAAGAGAGATGGTCCACTCTCCTCTAACTCCAAGAAACTAGAAAGTGTTCCAAAGATTCATCCCAATAACTCAAGTATATCAGATTTCAAGTAGCCAAGTGCTACAACCAGTGGTGTCTGGGATATCCTCCATATCCTGACTCTGTGTAAGATATCTCTCTTAGCCTAGTGAGTGAACCCAAGATGGAGGGAAGTAAATCAAACTCTCTATCCTTTCTCCATCCTTTCTCACCAAAACACCAAAAATAGAAATTAAGAAACATCTCATACATAATAATTTCATCAAAAACATCATAAAACAATGCAAACACCAAAAACAATCCGCATACATGGTCATTTTTAGCCTCTACCTTGGCAAATACGTAATCATCCCTCTATGCAGAGTAGTGGTTGCACAATCACTACGGTGGTTGTAGCTTCCCCTCTCCATAGAGTGGTGGTTTTATAACCGCCACTGCACATAAACATTTCTTCCCGAAAATAGTATGTCATACCCTATGATTTAAAAACTTCAAAAAAGACCAAAAAATGACCATTTTTGAAAATATAAAAGTCAAATGAACCTATCCCCCTTGTGAACATCTTGACTACAAAATTATCAAAAATAACCCCACTAGGTTGATTTTTTACATTATAGGTTAAAACTAAATAAATGCGAGATAATTAACCATCTCTTTTGCCATTGATAATATTGCTAGTTATACTACCATTACATCATTTTACTCTTCGATTTAGATGTACTCATGCTCAAAACTAGCATAGGTGATCTAGAGCTCAAAAATCACTAAGTGAATGAGTGAAAATGATTTCTAGAAATAGTAATTTTGGTTATATATAACATGTTTAACTATGTTTTCAAGTGTGTGTGTTTTGTAGGGATGGAGCACTAGCACGCATATTTTAAATCCCCATGGATATGGTAATTCCTCTTGTCATTTTGATCTTAGTATGTTTTGTAGATTTCATATCTATTTGAATTTGATTCTTGTTTGTTTCTTGCAGATGGCGGGAAGTTTGGATTGGCATCATTTCGACACATGGTCATGTCGGGTATGATTTATAATTCCTCATTTTGGGATGGCCATACTCAGACTCTATGTTTTACGCCTCTTCATGGCTAAAACTTCTCTCCGAGGGGAAATATGTACACACCCAATTTTTTATGTGCTACATTTTCGGAATGGTTTTGAATCCCCAATGATGATTAATATATTTTCCAATGGTGTTCAAATCCAATTTCCCATTTGTAGTGTATATTTATAGCCTAGAATGCTTTCCTTGTTCATTTCCATGTTTTCCTGCTTTCCTTTAGCTCTCTCTCAATATTTTTCCTTAACTTTTAAGTTTAAGTAATAGAATTTCCGCATGCCTTTATTCAACTTCCCTGTAGTTACGCAACCACAATCTCCCCTTAGGGGTAACCTCCCGTGGTTGCAACCGCCCCTCTACGTAGACTAGTAGTTGCATGTAGTTTTTTCAGAACCCTCTACGCACATTTCTGAATGCATGTCAAATTTTTAAATTTTGTTTTTGCACACATTTCTTATTCAAATTGGTTTTATTTGTTCTCATTTGATACATATCAACTTTTCCTTCTATCCCTATTGATTTATTGAAGTTAAATGTCCCTTCTTTGAGAGAGGTGGCATTTATTGGCTATCAAATGGCTTAGACCATTTCCTCTCCATTCTTCTACAAGATCCAAGCATTTACCCAAAGCATTGGTTAGATATTTTTTGTGAATTACTCATTATGCTACTATAATCTTGCTAGGAAATACATAATCAAGCTAGTTCTCTTGTATTGTGCTTATCCTACCCACATTCTACCGTGACAATTTTTGCTACCCTTTTTCCTTGCTTGAAAGTTATATCACTTTATTGTTGATAAACACTTTTATTTAGTATACGTGATTAATATACAATATTACAACTTTAATTTAATATTATATTAATATTTCTAGAAGTATGATTTTTTTAATGTGACTAATATTTTTATGTGATTTAATCCACCAATTTTTTATACAATGAAGATATTATTAAAAAAAAGGTGTGCATTTCAAAAAGAAATTAACATACAAATAATAATCGAACTATGTAAATGTACCTAATACAGAGTCAAGATAGAGATTATTAGCAACTGGCTTTCATTCAATGTTTCTTCCATATTAACAATTTTTGCTTATTTATTTTAAAATATCTTAAAATAACTAAAACAAACAAGTAAAACTCCCACTAAAAAACTTACTATTACAATTATAATTATGATTATTATTGTCGCTAGGCATATGTAGCGTCAGGTTTGAGCACATAAACTTATAAACATGGAGGAAATGGAGGTGTGCGCTGAAGAGCATGTGTTTCACCTTTCCGTTATTTTTTTCAGCTCTGTTGGCCAGGGGTCTAATTCGTTTATAGCTCTGGATAAAGCCATGGGCAAAACCAGAAAGCGTAAACGCGATGAGGAGACGTTAAACAACCATTCAATGTGTGGCGCTTCCAATTCCAATACCAATCCAAGGAAAAATAAGAATGAAGTTGGCAGCACTAAAACCAGAGAAATTTTTGTTTTCCACTTATCCGAAAGCCGTAGAGTGGCGCTTTGTATGTGGAAGGGAGAGATTAGGGTGGATATTCGCCAGTCTTATAAAAAAGGAGGGAAGAAAATTCTCAGCAAGGAAGGCATATCACTGACATTGCAACAGTGGGAATTGCTGCAAAATAATATTCATGAGGTTGATATGGCATTATCAAAATAACTCTATGCACGTATCTTTGTTCTAAAGAAAAAAATAACGATTCAGTAATAGCAATGTATGTTATCTATTAGTATTCTTTTGTTTATGGCATTTTACCTTTTTTCCCTTATTTATTTTTAACGACATGGAATTGTCAAAAAAACACATTGTAATATCTTTAACCAAGAGTAATATTTGTAAATGATTCGACATGAGGTTGCCTCGGACAAGCGAAGATTACAATCTTATCTCTAAGATACTAAAAATATTATGTGTTAAATTGCTCTCAACAATAACATTGATAAGCTCCAAATATATAAGGGTTTTCTTAAGGTTAGATTTTCAAAGCGGACTATATTATTTTGTAACTCTAAGCATCCAAATGCTCTTCAAACTATATGTTTATTGACTAGCAATCGCGTGTGTACAATGTAATGTGACGCTGAGCAGTATATGTTATTTGATTTAGAAGCATAGTTATTATTTTTGTAGTTGATGTTGATATGGGGTGTGATTGATTTTGTAAGTGTAATAATATAGATGAAGCATTACATTTAATGGTTCTATCTCTACATCTCAAATTTGTTACCAATTCGTACATATACATTTGCAAAGGTTATATCACGGGTGGTAGCATTTTGCGGACTATTTTATTTGAACTAAACATGAATACATTACATAGAATCCTGATCAAAGTTGAAACGTATAATTTTATCCAAAGACTGTTTAACTATAAGGAAGAGATTCTCATTTTCTCAATCTGGGCACTGGGAGAGTCTTGAGTTTAAATTTGATGAATAATGTAATGACTTACTAATGTAGGATATACAGACAATAAGAGGATCTCAAACTTGTAAACAAATTCTCTACTAAATTGTGTCACGGTTAAATTGCATTTGTGGGAGATGCCATGTACACCTAAAGAATTAATTTTTGTAATTGTTTTATTACATGGACTTATTTAAGTTTAAAGCATTCTAAACAGTAATCTATAATTATGTTATGCTCTTGTAAAACAAAAATACTTGGTGAGTGTTTAATAAGAAATAAAATTTGAGTATTATACACACCCACTTGTGACAAGAAAAGGAGGAAATCATTCAGAACACCTGTTATTGAATAATCATTAAAATTATTATGTTATTGTGAAATAAAATGACCTAAAATACCAGGTAAGAATTATGTTATGTTAGGGTGGCTTCTTGTCTTCTTGCTTATCCAATTATGGGTCTTCCAACAGAAATACAAGATTATAGGATCATACACAAATGGGCGAAGAATGTGGGTATTCTGGAAGCTAAAATACAATTAATAAGCTAACATTACCTTGTGGCATAAAAAAGAGGAAATAATTAGTACTCCAGCTATTTCTCAAACAGGGCAGAACATATTCTAGAAACTGATATACAGACAATAAGATGATCTCAAAGGTAAACAAATTCTCTACTAAATTTTGTCACTATTAAATTGCAATTGTGGGAGTTGCCTTGTAGACCTGAAGAATTCCTTTTTGTAATTGTTTGTATTGCATGGATTTATTTAAGTTTTAAATAATCAAAATAGTAATCTATACCAAACATCCAAATGCTCTTCAAACTATATGTTTATTGATTAGTGGATTATATTATGTTCTTATTAATGTGTTTTTATTTGATTTTTTGATATATTGTACAACTCTAAACATCCAATTTTGAGGTGCTCTTCAAACTATGTGTTTATTGATTAGTGGATTATATTATGTTCTTATTAATGTGTTTATTATTTGATTTTTTGATATGTTTTGTAACTCTAAAGATCCAATTTTGAGGTGCTCTTCAAACTATGTGTTTATTGATTAGTGGATTATATTATGTTCTTATTAATGTGTTTTTTATTTGATTTTTTTGATATATTTTGTATATTTAATGTTATTTTTTTTTAAGTTTGTGATTTATTTTCTTTTTGTTGGTCTTTTATATTCTATTTTCTTTAATTTTATATGTTTTTATTTTTCTAATTTTCTTTCTTTTATTTGGTTTTTCTCCTTTTCTATATGTTTTTTTGTTGTTCTAGAGTATTTTTCATAATTATAATTACATGTTTTTGTATGTTATATTTGCATCATTATAATTTTGATCTCTTTTTTGGTGGATCTTTTTAGTTATTTTTTAGATTAGATAATTATTTGGTTTTAAGGGGACCAAAAAACTCGACAGTAGAGCAAATAAAACAAGAGAAATTAAAGAAGACATCACAACCAGCGGCTAAAAGAGACACAACATGGAACACCAAGGTCAGTCGGAAAACAAAAGACACAGATAAACCAGGGCTGACCCAAAGAGGAAGAAGCCAAGTCAAAAGGGCTTTGACTTAGCTCGTCATGAGCCAAAAAAAAGAAACCCCAAGATCGACTAAGTGTTATATGAGCAGGACGATGCTTGGGCTGGACCAAAGTCCACCCGAGTTGTGACAAATTAACGCTATCATCAAGGTCCACCACAAGCTGCCCACTACCGTCTGCCAACATTCCTCCCAAAACTTGAACCTGACCCACATTAATTCCATCGTTGCCCCCAATCTTGTTTGATTGGGTCCGCACTTTACCACCAACGTCGCTCCTCACTTCCCCTGAATCGTTCCTCGAGCAAACGACAACCACTTTGTCCGAATCAACTTCATCTTCGTCATCATTCAACTCCACTTCTGAAGCAGAATCGACTAGCTAGGAAAAGGGCTTCACACAGCAGTCAATATTCGAATCTTTATTTTGTATCCCTAGTTTCTCGCAGCAGCACGACTTGGCATCATAGCTTATCTTTCTACATTTTCTACAAATAATCTGAGATGGCACAAACTCAATCTTTTGATCACATTGGTTTTCTATCATGTCCAAGCAAATTTTTGTGGGTATTTCTTCTTTTATCGGGATTTTAATGCACATTCGAGAACATACCAGTATGGAACGTGCTTTCGTTGCCATATCTACAACAATCAGAACACCCATGGACCTAGCTATGACTAAAAAAACATCAGGTTCCCAGAATTCCAAGGGAAGTGATGGGATACGGATCCAAACAGGGAGCACCTGGAAGGAGTCCTCCGAAGTAAGACCAGGTCTTCATTGGCATATACAAAGAGTTGTCTTCCCGTAAAATCAAGACGACCCTAACAGCTCCCTATCCCGGTCTGCCTCTACCTGAAAGATGAACAGAAACTCCCCTCCTACAAGACCTCGTGAAGAGCTCTAACATCAAGCTTTCAAGCCCATTTCCGCTTGCACCAATATCTAATGAAATCTATATTTGGTCTAATGCCCGCAAACTTACCCACCGTCGTGTATTTGTATATGTCTTTAGTTCGATCAATTAAACTCTCTAGAATCTATAAATGAGGGACTTCACCACACCAAGAAGGAAATATTTTCATGGGCTTCTGGTGAACGGCCCCGAAAAGCCTAGTTTCCCAGGATTGAACTGCCGGGAGGTAGCAGAATCACCCCCATTCGTGGTTCCCTCAGTGCTGATTAACAGTTCATGTTCATTACTCCCTTTTCGCTGCTCCATTTGTTCCCACTTTCATATCTTTGTTTATGGTAATTAAGGTCCTTTTTATTTTATTTTGGGTCCTTTTTCTTCTTTTATCAATATGTTGTGTATTAATAGGGTCTTAATTTAAATTCATGAAGGTTATAAATAAATAAGTATATTTATATAATCTTATAAGAAATGAATTTATTGATTTGAGGAAAAAGGAGAATCCGTGGTTAAAAAGATTAATTCAAATATTTAGAGAATACATATTATTTTCTACTTGTTGCATCCATCCATTTAGGAAAAAGGGTAAGGATTATTTGACAAACTACATTATGCGTGCATGTTATTTTCAAGATATGTTTTCTTAAAACATGATTTATTTAGATATGTCACAACATCTATGCCCCCATCCCATTCCACCCCTACTTTACTTTTTACTATTTTTCAAAGTGTACCAACTAGATTAGGGTTTAAGGAAGGACACTTTTTCCACTTAAAATGTACTTTAAATAAATTTTGAAAATTGGTGATGTTTTTAAATCCTTAGGGTAGAGGATTGAGATTTTACAATCAATTTTCTAGTATCTAACAATTTCTCAAGTTCTACTAGTATAGTTCTTGATGTAGTGCTACAATCCATGTCAAGTTAATTTAATTCATCTAGTTTTTGTATCTAGTTCGCTCAATGTATGAACCTATTTTCAAATTTTTTCTATTGAAAACTCTCTTTCAATTCATGAATACTTGGGTATCACTCTAAAATCATAATTCTCTAGTATATTGCAAATATTAAAATATTATTGTTTCCTTATGCTCCAAAATAGTCTTTGTTTTTGTACTTAATTCTTATTTACTTATTTGAATATAGATTAAACATAATTATAATTAAATGAGGTCATTTAAAATCATAATTATGGTAAAACCACTTTCTACATCTATATTTTATTGAACATGCATCATATCAAATACCCACCCTATGGTTTCCTATTTTCAATGAACTTACACTATATTCAAAACTCAACCTAGGGATTTTTTGGTGAACCCACATTTCTTATATCCTTTTAAGGATTCAGTCTCACCTCTTGGTGATGTATATTTTATTTTCATAGGGGGTATTTAATTTCTTTAAAAGTATATTTTATTTCTACATAGTGTGTGATTGGTTGTGTACTTTTATTTACATGTTAGATATTTTGTGTTGTCTAAATTTATTATATTCAAGACTTTGTTGTACCCTCGGTTTAGTTTCAAGAACTTGAAATACCAATTATTACACATGTTTATAATTTTAAACTATTAACACATTCGATTCCTTTTACACATATCTCAACATTTCTTATCAATGTGAATCCAATAGGGACTAAACACATTTTCCATATGTCCATAATTAGGATCACTTGTAGTCTATAAAGTAATATTATATCACCTACAAAATCATTTCTATATCTTCACTTTCTAAGTATTTAACCTCTAGATAAAATTTATATCCACCTAAATGGTCTTATTTCCTAAATATTCCCTTTGGTCGTGTGTGTCTTTCAAAGTAAAAATTCAAAGTTGCATGTTTCTAATGTTGAAGTTCCCTTTCATGATATGTCCTTGATAAAATTTTATAAGACTTTGAAATGATTTTGACTTCTCTGAAGAGTTTATATTTCTCTTAACCTACTTAGAACTTAGTGTTAGTGTTTACTCTTGATGTAGGGATGTTTAGAGAATCTTTGGTGCTAGAGATATTTAGATGGAGATCAAGATTTCCTTGTTATTTCAATGTAGGAGCTAAATGCCTACCAAGATTCCAAGTGAGTAAATGAGAGAGTTTTATTTATTTTAAATATTTCTATTGGGTGTAATTCATCATTATATCTAACCAAGATAAAAATTATAAATTCAAGACTCTTGAAACATAGAGGACTTTAGTGGCCATCTTCGTACATTAGTGTATGTCACTAGTCTTCTATTGGATAGTAGTGTCTAAAAGACAAGCTATAATGTGAGTCTTGAGAAGGGCCTCACAAGACATAAGATATCTTAATAAGTATTTATATTGGTCTTGTATTTTCTCGAGAATATGAATGAGAGAATGAGTAGTACATGCAAGCCTTAGCGAATGGAATGTATAATGTGATAACCCTATGTTTTTGCACGTCCAAGTTGTAATTTAGTGTTATGATTTAAATCAATAATTATGATGCACCTAATTACCAATAAATAGTTTTCTACAATTTTTCACACTATCCAGAGACAACAAATAAGGATCTGAGAGTTGAAGTGTGTTTTTCTAAAAACTTTAGGGTGTTTGGTTATAGACTAATATAGTTTATTCTAAATAATAAAGACATGAAAAAAGTAGTGGATAGGATATTGTATGGATATAATGAGATGAGGAAAGTATTATTTAGACTTAGATATATGTCAAATTTTAAATTTTGTTAGAGAACACTATCAAAAGTGGTGTTTCCAAGTGTCAAACACCAAATTTATGGGTGTACAAGTTATGTGCAATCTATCAACGTTCATTCAAGGAAGTGTTGATCAAGAACTTTTAGTGCCCCATCCTACCATAACTATTCAATAAGCCTCTCTAAGGTCACCAACCCAGTAGCAACGGGTCATTTTAGATGTTTCTTTTATTAATTTAACAGTTCAATCGTCATAGATCCTTTGCATTGAACTTCAATCGAAATGTTATAGACTGTCATCACACTTTACTCTATGGTTTATGCTTCTCTAGGAATCTTTCATTACTATGGGCATCATATTGTTATGATACTATTGGTGAAATAATTTTTGTCGTGTTACAAATTATGTGTTTCCATTGATGCTCACGTGGTTGCACCCCTCCTTTTTGTGTGTGGGGAGGCTTCCATTATTGAATGTAAGTATATTAATTCTATCTAAATGATGTGGTGTGGTTATTAGGTTAGGGATCACATGAGAACAACTGCAATGAACCTATGGAAAATTTCTTATGCGAGGTACAAGGAAGGAATTGAGAGCGATGAGGGATGAAGGAGAGAAATTAGGAAAGAGAGAGTTATCATTGTGAGTAGGCAATATTAGATTTCACACACAATGACCAAGTAGTTCAACATTCAATTGGAGAAAAGAAACAATGTAGGCCAATAGAAATACCAACAAACTAAAGATACAAAATTCTTTAGATTCATCAATCAAGGATACCAAGTTCCTTCTTGGTTATTCAAGATCACATATGCTTTCAAAGTTTCAGAATATAGAGAAAAGAGAGGAACACATGAGAAAATGAAATGGAATAAATGTAGATTTTATTGTGTGTGTAGTGGTGATAAAAATCTTCACAATCGACAACAATCCACAATTTCTACAGGGGAAAAATTTCAAGATTATTTGGAGTGGATAAGGCATTCCAATTTATAGCATTGAAATTTGACCTCTCATCTACCCCCTACATGACTCTTCATGTTCATAGCCCACTTGTGACCTTTCAATTGCCCCTAGAAGATACAAATTAATTACCTCTCTTACAATTTGAGAGAGTTCTTTTACATTTTATAAATATTTTCACTAAACTAAATAGGAAAAAATACCATAATTGCATACAATGAAGAATTAAAAAGAGGAAAGAAGAGGAGAAGGGAAATGGATTGAATAATCTAATGTTGATGGAGAACTTGTTGATCTAAGGCATGGTGATCATAATCTCCTCCTTCTACAAGATGCACTGAGACACATCGAGACCCTTTGAATGAGTGCTAAGAAACATTGTTACAAGACCTCCCAATGTGAACCTGAGATGACTACAGTCATCACTCATGATGACTCCTCATTGATATCATAATGAGAGTGAGGATCACTTTATTTCTCCTTAGGCTTTCACAATAGACATTGATGATCCCAAGCCATCTCTCTAATGCTTAAACCCCTTGATGATTGACCACACTATCAAGTGCTTGATTGAGTGTTTAAGAACATTGTTATGCAAATGTTGTCAACTAAATCCAGGATGGTTTCTCATTCTCAATTTCCATGTGTCTCCTTATGGAAAAAGGATGAGATCTTTACTTTCTCACTTTACACCGCTAGCTTCACCAACTCACCCGAGAGATGTGAGGTAGAAACAGAGGAGAGAGAATAGACATTGATATCTCTTATTATTCTATTAAACAAAGAACCCACGTACATTATTTATAGGTATGGGAATAAACAAGACTCCCCTAAATGGATGGAGAAGTTAAAAATAAGAAGGAGAGAATAATGGAATAGATAAAACAACTAGTATAATAATTAAAAAAAAATACGTAGACTATGCTAACATTCCCCCTTATTACATTATTCTTGCAAATGTGACCCCTGAAAAGTTCAAATTTCACTTTTCCAAGAGATTTTGTGAGAATGTCAGCTACTTGTGCTTTCGTAGGGACGATCTTGAGCTAAATGTGATGGTTTAAGACGTGCTCTCAAATGAAATGACAATCAATCTCAATATGCTTTGTTCGTTCATGAAAGACTAGATTTTACACGAGCTTCAACACACTCTGATTGTCATAATAGAGAATAGGTGACTATTTTTCAAGAATTCCCAAGTCATCCAAAATGTGACGTAACCATATCACTTCGCACATAGCTCCTCATGCGGTGTGATATTCTACCTCTATGGATGAGATAGAAATAACATTATGCTTCTTGCTCATCCACGAGATAGATCCAGATTCGAGATGAAATATGTATCCTGTAGTTGACTTTCTATCATCAACAGATCCAGCGTGGTCTGAGTCGATGTATCCCTGTAAGAAGAATTGATCATTCTTCTTATAGTCCATACCATAATCAGTTGTTCCTCACACATATCTCAAAACATGCTTTACTACATTCCAGTGACATTTCTTCGGCTTCTGCATGAACTTGGAAAGATAGCTGACAGCATAGCATAGATCTAGTCTGGTATATGTCAAATAGATGAGCCCTCCAATAAGTTGTCTGTAGAGAGTAGCATCTACTTGAGGTGAGTCCTAGAATCTTGAAAGTTGTAAGCCTTTCTCTATGGGAGTGGATATAGGTTTACAATCAGACATTCTGTACTTTTCGAGTGTCTTGGCGTACTTTGTCTAGGAGACAAAAATGTGATGCTCCTTTTCCATATCTCCAAGCCAAGATAGTAATGTAGTAGCCCCAAATCTGTCATGTCGAAGGTTCTTTTGAGATCATTCTTTACAATATCAACCTGATCTTCTGAACTTCCAGTGATCACAAGATCATCTACATACACAACAAGAATGACAATTTCTTTTCCTACCTTCTTTATATACAAATTGGAATATGAGGGGCTACGAGTGAACCCATGCTAGTAAAAGGTGATCGTTGATCTTGATATACCATGCCCTGGGAGCTTGTTTTAGTCCATAAAGTGATTTGATGAGACAACATACCTTCTTAGACTACTCTTCATCAACAAATCCTTCAAGTTGGGTCATGTATACTTCTTCTTTCATATCATTGTTTAGGAAAGCACTCTTGACGTCCATCTGTTGAAGTCTCTATCCTTGATGTGTTGTAAGTTTGCAAACTACTCTGATGGTCTTCATCATCACAATGGGTGCAAAGGTTTCTTCATAGTTGATGCCCTCTTTCTGAGCATATCCTTTTCCTATAAGTCATGTTTTATGTTTGTTGATGGATCCATCTGCCTTATATTTTGTCTTGAAAACCCATTTGTATCCTATGGGTTTCTTTCTTGTAGGCAGATTCGACAAGTTCCCATGTCTGATTTTTCATGAGTGAGTCATATTCTATATCCATGGCTTCCTTCCACTGAGGTTGACTGAGTGCTTCACAACATTATCTGGCTCGGAGCTATTCATTAGTGAACTCATGAGTGTAAAGTTTACCTCATTTATTGTTTGACTCCGGATGATGTATCTGGGAGTTGTTGCAAATGTGAGTCCTTGATAGTGCTTTGTACCCACTTCGATGAGAACTTGGTTACTTTTGTGAAGAACTGTTTCATTTCCATGTGGATTGATGTGGAGTCACATTCTCCAGTTCTCCAAGGTCAACAAATAGCTCTCCTGGCAATATTTCTTTTCTCTGAGTAGTCTCCTTTGGCTCATCATCTGATTCAGAGACTAGTCGGTGAGAGGTGGTTGGAAGTGGATCTTCTGTTGATACTATTGAGTCAAAAGATGACTCATCACAAACCACATCACGAATCTCGTATATTTTCTTTGTCTCAAGATCCATGAGACGATATGCCTTCGAGGTAGTGTTATAGCCAAGAAGGATACACGGAGTGTTTTTGGCTCTACCTTCTTTCTCTTCTGAGCTGGGACATGCATATATGTTGTGCAACCAAATACTCGCAAATGAGAAATTGACAGCTTTCTACCACTCCATACCTCTTCTAGCGTTTTGTTACGTAGAATATTTTATGGTGCCCTATTGAGAAGATATACAGTCATTTGTACTGCTTCAACCCAATAGCATTCTTCTAGCTTTGCAGTTGATAGCATGCAACGAGCCATCTCCATCACTGTGTGATTACGATGCTCAACAATGCCACTTTTATGGGGCATGTAGGGAGTAGTCAGGTGTTGCTTAATGCCTTGTTGGTTCAGGAAGGCCAAGAACTTCTTTGATGTGAATTCCCCCCCTTGATATGAGTGAAGTAGAAGAAGTGGTTGTCCAATCTCTTTCACAACACGATGATAGAAGTTCTAGAAATGTTGAAGAGCCTCACTTTTCTTCTTCAGAAATATACCCACATCTTGTGAGAGTGGTCATCAATGAACAGTTAGAAGTACTTGTATCCTAAAAATGAAGCAAGAAATGGGCCGTTCATATCGGTATGAACTACCTCCAGAAACTTCTTGGCATGGAAGGTGCTCACTTAAACGGATCCCTTTGTTGTTTTCCTGCAAGACATCCAAGGAAAATATGCAAGGAACTAGACAATTTGGGTAATCCATGGACCATTACTTTTGAACTCATCTCGGTGTAATGAAATAACCGAAAGTGTCCATATCTAAAATGCCATAAGACAGTTGATTCTATTGTAGAATCAGATAAATCTACTGCAGAAGATGAAACAGTATCTAAAGCAAATAACTTATCTTTTACAAAAGCTTTAGCAAGAACCGTACCTTGTCGGGAGATTAAGCATGATTTAATGCCATTTTGAACAAGAAATTCTACCTTAAGGTGATGATTCAAGAGCTGAGTAACTGACAAGAGGTTGCTTAGTCAAGCCAGGAACATATAGTACCTTTGTAAGTGTACATTTTTGTGGTCCCAAAGGAATGGTGACATTTCCAATTCCTTCTGCAACATATTCTTTGTCATCGGCTATCCAAACCCGATCTCTAGTTGGTTCTTCATGTAGTGAATCAAACAACTTCTTGTCACCTGACATATGCTTACTTGCACTGAGTCTATCAACCAGACTTTCTTCGTGGGATGAGAAGTTTGAGAGATGAGTACAAGATTCTTACCACAATGGGCTCCTTCTGATGTCTCCTCATCAGATTCATCATCTTATTGGGCTGTGAGATGTCCCTTTTACTTTCTCCAGCAGGGGACATCGTTTGGACTTTTGAAAATATTCACGCCTGATGTGCTTGTATGACTTGAAGACCCCTGTTTCAAGCTATTATGCTAGTAGTGATTAGTGTCGTGAGTATTGGTTCTCTGAAATGTGACACCATCTCTTTGACTTTTGATCTTTCTATTGTGGTTTTGGTTGCGCTTGATTTGGCTTCTCTGGGGGACCCTTCTTATTCTTATGGCCACGGTATGGCTTTGAGAACAAGGCTTTATCCTGAGACTCCTCATGGGATGAAGTGATGGCCTCTTCCTGCTGCAGCAAATTCACAAGCTCTTCGAATGTCACTATTTGTTTAGACACATTCAGTGTCATAATGAACACTCAAAATTGAGAAGGGAGTGCTCTCAAGGTGATTGGGATGAGAAGTTTATTGTCCACCATTTCACCGAGTGCCAATAACTCTAATCTTAGCTCAGCCACACGATGCGTATAACTCCTCCACTTTCTCATCTGACCCTATAGAGAGGGTGTGCAGCTTTGACTGAAGATGAAGAATCTTCGTCTAATTTTTGGCTTCATAAATTATTGCCAGCTTATCCTAGGCCTCCTTTGGTTTCTCCACATTCTAAACATGTGGTTGCACATCGTCACTGATACTGAGCATTATCAACATCAAGGATTTGGCACTAGCCATCTCATATTTTATTAGTTCATCAGGGGCTGTGGGAGCGGGCACAAACCACCTGTGGACAATGCCCCATAATCCTTCAAACTAAAGGATTGTCCTCATTTTTGTTTTCCAGGCCGTAAAATTGGGCCCTTTGAGCAACTGAGCATTGGAAAGAAGTAACTTCGAGTAGACATTATAGAAAAAAATATTTATTTCAAGATTTATTACAACTTTGACTCACTAATGATGAGAATTACTTGCTCGTAGATGCTCGCAATATTCACGTGTTGTGAGACGGTGACACTTTGTGGGGCATTCTTCTTCGTCATCATAGTGGGTATCATACCCAACTTCTAATTCTTCTCGTACTTGCTTTACTTGGTATTTGACGTCGAAAAGGAAGTATTCAAGAAGCCCTTCTCGAACTAGCTTGTCGAAGGCTAGATTACCGGTATTTCGAAGCTCGTTCAGAAAAGCAAAGTAGAACCTAGAGCTCTCAGGAGCTTCTTCACGGTGTTCTCTAACTAGCGAGTTGATGTACTCGGCTTTCAGCTGTGGTGACCATGTTATTGACACTCTTAATCGAGTTGTCTATACTCGACATTCAGTGAAGTGTTGTAGGATCTACTTCTTGTCCTTCGTTGTCTTGGTGGAGAGGATATTAGAGAGATGCTTCTTCTCCAGGCATTCTCCTTGAAGATCTTTATTTCCTCACTTTTTTTTTTCCATGTGGTCACACTTTTCACGCTAAATTCCCTTCCAACGTTCAGGTATATTGTGTGCCAAGGAGGGAAGGAGTTCCCACGTCAACCAAAGATGGCAGCGGGGAGAGCCGAAGTGTCACGTCAAACAATGCAAGACCGAGTGTGTAGAACACAAGCTCGCATGTCACTATATCAATGCATAAACTGATCATGCAAAGGTAAAAAAAACATGTTGTGCAGATTGAATGTAGGCACAGTGAAGAAAGAGCATGCAAGCTCAAAACCAGACCGTAGTCCACGTCAACTTCAAGGCATACCAACTCATTCAAAACAGGTCACAGTATTATACTTCCACTTTTTTTTTTGCTTTCACATAGAAGTATGCAGCCTCCTCATGCGGTCTTTGAAAGGAAAAATGTAGGTCAAAGATTTTCCACGTAAAAGAAGGATTTACAACTCCACGCAGGCTGAAGAGATAAGAAGAACAACAACAAAGAAACAAACTGCATGCCGCTCCAACTCCTCCACGTAATTTCCACGCTGAAATTGTTTTGAATTTGCTTCTATGTTGAAATTGTAGGTGCTTGGCTGGTTGCACATGGATCCAATCTCCACGTAGCAGAGGATTCTTTTCCACCACGTATTCTACCACTTCTTCTACACAACACCACGCAGTTCATAAGAATGCCAAACAACCACGCGAGTCATTAGCAAGATAAAACATTCACGCAGTGTATTTTCTCCACACAACAGCTTCCTTCCAAGTTGGATGGAATAAATCTTGAGACGCATACACACATAGGTCAGAGTCAATGATGCTCTAATACCAAAATGTGAGGTAGAAATAGAGGAGAGAGAATAGAGATTGATATCTCTTATTATTCTATTAAACAAAGAACCCACGTACATTATTTATAGGTATGGGAATAAAAAAGACTCCCCTAAATGGATGGAGAAGTTACAAATAAGAAGGAGAGAATAATGGAATAGATAGAACAACTAGTCTAAAAATAAAAAACAAGTACATAGACTATGCTAAAAAGAGATGATGGTGGAGAAAAACTCGATGATTATTGGATTTCAATAGAGGTCTTTCCTCATTTAAAATCCTTTTAGATTGTGCAATATCCATGACTTTCACATGTTGCACCTGTTATGTTCCACCTTACTCCTAAGCACAATTTCGACTAGAGTGATGCTTCAGATCCTTGTGAAGGATGAAATTCCTTATTTAAAATATGAATTTACCTTAAAACCCCTTGAAGATTTAAAAAATTATTAATATGACTAAAATTGGAGCCAACTACAACTTTCTCGCATCTAACACCGAGACTTTCTTTTGTTGGCAAGTCCTAGTTATGATCAAGTTATTTTTTTTTCAATTTTTCCCTATTTCATTCCTTGATGTTTCTTTCCTATCTAGAGGACCAAGTATGTTGAGAATTCACATTATTTTACCACTTGCTATTTTTCTTAATGCCTCTTCATGCACACATGTTATTTTTATTAAGTTCATTATGGGTGTCGACTATAATGAAAAACATCTTGAAATTATGGGTTTTATTCCAAGATTTCCTGCTCCAAATTTTGGATGATTACTTCATATTAATGAGAAATAAAATTATTTTTCATTAGAGGAGGCCGAATACTGAGAAAAATACAGTCCTCAATATCTTTAAAAGCAAAGAACTCCATCATGCAAAAAGTAGTTTAAATGAAACCAATTTTTGAAGACACTTCACTCTAAGTTTTAGATGATTTCACTGTCAAATCTTCCATAAAATGAAAAATTATTTGAGGTGGGAATAATTATGATGAAAAATTCATTCCTAACTATCCCAAAAAATAGGTACTTCATGGCTTGAAAAGTAGCTCTCACAAAACTAGATTTTTCAAGGATCATTCTCTCTAATTTTCAAGTGATTCCGCTTATCAGATCCTCGGGAAGTGAAGAGGGGACTCGTTTTCCTTTTATTGTTGTTTCATTGCATCCATTAATGGTGTCTTGAATATTTTATAGAATTAAACATTATCTAAGTGGAAACCTTGATCTTGGTAGGAGAGGAATCAGTTCAAACACTTGGTACAATAATCTTTTTTGGTGGATAATCATGGAAAAAACTTCATTTTCACATTCATGGTTAATCTAAAACTTGTTGGGAAGAATGGTTACTTTGTGATCTAATGTTTTTTCAGATTTAATATCTTCAAAAAAATTTATTTTTTGAACTAGGTGATAAAAATGCTTATAATTTAGCAATTTTGAGTTTTGTGATCATCGGTACTCAAATTTCATCATGGAAGAAGTGGAAGAAGTTAGGGAAAAAATAGGGTTTTCAATGGGTGGGAAAGGGGTGAATTTTTTTGTCCCCTTTTTCCCCTTTGGAATGGGGACAATATGTGTAAGAATATTTACATCATTCGGGTGATAACAAGTGTCACTGCAAGGTGGAGTGAGAGGGAGATGGAGGAAGGTTAGGCTTAGCGGTGCGTAGCTTGTTTTCGATCATAGGAGGAAAATTAAGAGGGGAAAATTTGTGTGCCGCCTATGTCCCCTTTGGAATGGGGAAAATAGGGACACAAAAATGTGCCCTCATCGAGATGATTCCATGTAGCACAAGGTGTGGATGCAAGATGGGGAAGGTGAGATAGGCCAGATAAGCCCTCCGGAGTGCTAGAATTGGTCATGTGGAGAACCTAGAGGAAGGGATGAGGAGGGTAAATTTTTATGTCCCCTTGGGAATGGGGACAAGAGGGACACAAAAATTTCCCTTGCCGGAGGTGACACATGTTCAGCACTAAAAATGACTAACTACGAGAAGTGTACCTACAAGAGAGACAACTTGACGAAGCAATTTCTGAATCTCAAAGAGGTATTTTCTAATGAAGTATTATATGATTTTGACTCCCAAGATCATTATAATAATAATTTTATGGGTATCAACCTTCACTTATGTATGAAACTACCTAAAATTTCTCTTTTTTCTTCATACAAGAGGGTGTGTCTGTACAAATTGAGGTTCCACGAGAAGTAAACATGTCTCGTGAGATATTTTATAATTCTATTAAGTAAAGGGTTCATGAATATTTTATTTGACATTTTCAGTACATTTAATAAATTTAGAGATTTGGTTGAAAAGTGCACTTGCTAGTTTATCAAATGTTTAATAACAAATAATGGAGGCGAGTTCACGTCCTTGGAAATTTACAACTATTGCAAGGAATCTAGGATTGAAAGGTATAAAACCACCAGTTATACTCCACAAAAAATTGGGTTCCTAGATGCATGACTAGGAATCTTTTAGAGAGAGCAAGGAACATGCTCAACAATGCAAATTTGGATCAACGTTTATGGGTGAAGTAGTTTTTACAACTAGTTATCTAGTAAATCATTCACCATCGGTTATAGTAGAGACTACAAAGATTCATGAAGAGGTATGGACAGGTCATCCATATGATTATGTAAACTTGAAAATATTTTGTTGTAATGCTTATGCTCTTACTAATAAAAAATAGAATTCAAAGTTCAACCCAAGATCGAATAGCTACATCTTTGTCAAAGGTATAGTGAAGTATATGGTTTTAAGGGGGATACATAGTTAAAAGGAACAATAACTAGATCGTACCAAGCCAAGAACATAGATGTTAATCAAACACCACGATCAATAAGATGAAAGAAATTCCCCGAATCACTTTACATATAACCTTTGCAAAAAAATTAGCGAAATATCATATATTATTATGGAACTCAATGAAATACAATGAGAATGGGCCTTGCTTATATAGACAAGGAATAACAATCTAAGAACTAGTCAAGGTTATAGATCAAGCCATAAATCAAGGAAATAACTAGTCATCAAATAACTAGTCAAGACCATAGATTTAGGAGAGAACTAGACATCAAGGATCTAGTCAATACCATAGATCAAGGAAATAACTAGTCAATACCATATATCAAGAAAAGAACTATACCTAACAACTAGATAATATCTCCTAATATCTAAATAAGATAAAAGAAATATCCACACACATAAGTGGGTGAGGATAAATACAATAAAGGTAAATAAAGTACCTAGGTGAACATGAGCTAAGGTAAATACCTACTCTAACACCCCCTCAAGTGAATCTAGGGGCCAAAAATAGAAGTGGCATGTCCACAGTATGAGTCCCAGTAACTAGGCCTGATGAGGTACTCATGTACAATATATCCATGAAGAAATCTCAAACCAAAAGAAGGAAAGAATCCTACTAGAAGGAAAGAGAAAGAAAAAGAAGAAGGAATATGTTCTCACAAACACCCCCTAAGAACAAATTCTAAAACCCCAATCATTCCACACAACTCAAGGTAGCGAGGTGGTGCAAAATAATTCATAAAGATGTCTACAACCCGCCTGCTGAGTAGAATGTACTCTAAGCAAAGAACTCCATCCTAAATGTTCGGACGAATGAACTGGATGTGTATCTCAATATGCTTGGTCCACTCATGTTCAACTGGGTTTCAAAAATGTGTATTGCACTTTGGTTGTAATACCAAGTATAGTTGGTGAATCTGTGGGAATCCAAATTCTATCAATAATTGTCGAAGCCAAAGAATCGCTAACTGGTTGTAATCTTTGCCCTATACTCGCCTCACGAAGATGACGGTCAATAGCATGTTGCTTTTTACACGCCCAAGCAATCGGAGAAGAACCAAGACAAAAACAAATAGCTAGAATTAGAATGCTTGTCATCAATAAGCCTACCAAATCTAAATTGGTATACCCAACCAACCGAGTGGAACCCTAGTGTAGTGTAGGCCAAAGTGGGAAGTGTCATGTAAATAGTGCAAAAATCTTTTAGACAACTTTCACCAACTGACTACTATGAGGATAATGTGCAAACCAAGATACAAGCCCTGTTGCAAATGAAATATCAGGGTGAGTATGGGTCAAGTACATGAGACTCAACAAACTTCTTATACAATATAGGATCACAAAGTGGTGTGGTACATGTGGAAGTAATATTAACTCCAGACTAAAAGGAGATGGACTTGGCTTGTAATCATCCATATCAAAGCACCGAAGAAGATCATGGGTGTACTTTTGCTAACTCAAATGAATCCCTAAATCTATCTAAGAAATATACAAACCAAGGAAATAATGAAAAAGCCCAAGATATGTCATGTCAAAATGTGTAGAAAGAGCCCTCTAAATACTCTGAATGTGGGAAGAAGAGCTATCGGTAAGTAACGAGATCATCAACATACAAAACAAGTATCACAATATCCTCACCAACATACTCGAGATACACTCTATGATCGGAGTGGCAATGACAAAAATAGTAGATAGAAGAAAATAATCCATCTTCTCATACCAAGCCCGATAACCATAAAATTAATTATAACCGAGATCATACCAAGCCAAGAACACCAATGTTAATCAAACACCACAATCAATAAGATGAAAGCAATTCACGGAATCACTTTACATAAAGCCTTTACAAATAAATGAGCAGCAATATTATATATTATTATGGAACTCAATGAAATACAATGAGAATGGGCCTTGCTTATATAGGCAAGGAATAACAATCTAAGAACCAGTCAAGGTTGTAGATCAAGCCAAAATCAAGGAAATAACTAGTCATCAAAGAACTAGTCAATACCATAGATTTAGGAGAGGACTAGACATCAAGGATCCATTCAATACCATTGATCAAGGAAAGAACTATTCAATACCATCGATCAAGGAAAGAACTATACCTAACAACTAGATAATATCTCCTAATATCTAAATAAGATAAAAGAAATATCCACACATATAAGTGGGTGAGGATAAATACAATAAAGGTAAATAAAGTACCTAGGTGAACATGAGCTAAGGTAAATACCTACTCTAACACCCCCCTCAAGTGAAGCCAGGGGCCAAAAATAGAAGTGGCATATCCACAGTATGAGTCCCAATAACTAGGCCTAATGAGGTACTCATGTACAATATATCCATAAAGAAATCTTGAACCAAAAGAAGGAAAGAATCCTGCTAGAAGGAAAGAGAAAGAAAAAGGAGAAGGAATATGTTCTCACGAACACCCCTAAGAAAAATTCTGAAACCCCAATCGTTCCACACAACTCAAGGTAGCAAGGTGATGCAAAAGACTTTGTACAGATCTCTATAACTCACTACTGATTTGGAATGTACTCTAAGAAAAGAACACCATCCTAAATGTGCTGACAAATGAATTGGATGTGTATCTTCATATGCCTGATCCGCTCGTGTTCAACTTGGTTTTGAGAAATGTGTATTGCACTTTGGTTGTAATACCAAAGTATAGTCGATGAATCCGGTGGGAATCCAAACTCTATCAATATATGTCGAAACCAAAGAATCTCGCTAACTGGTTGTAACTACTACCCCGTACTCTACCTCTAAAGATGAACTTGTACAATAGCGTGTTACTTTTTGCATGCCTAAGAAATTGAGAAGAACCAAGAAAAAAATAGCCATAATTGGAATGCCTGTCATCAATAAAACCTACTAAATCGAATCAGTATACCTAACCAACTAATTGGAATCCCTAGTGTAGTGTAGGCCAAAGTGGGAAGTGTCGTGTAAATAGTGAAAAACCTTTTAGCAACCTATCGGTGACTACTATGAGGATAATGTGCAAACCAAGATACAAACCCTCCTGCCAAATGAAATATCGGGTTGAGTATGGGTCAAGTACATGAGACTCGAACTAAATTCCTATACAATATAGGATCACAAAGTGGTGTGGTGCATGTGGAAGTAATATTAACTCCGGACTAAAAGGAGATAGACTTAGCTTGCAATCATCCATATCAAAGCACCGAAGAAGAACATGGGTGTACTTTTGCTAACTAAAATGAATCCTGAATCTATCTAAGAAATATACAAACCAAGGAAATAATAAAATAGCCCAAGATATGTCATGTCAAAATGTGTAGAAAGAGCCCTCTGAATACTTTGAATGTGGGAAGAAGAGTCATCAGGTAACGTGATCATCAACATACAAGACAAGTATCACAATATCCTCACCAACATCTTTGGAGATACACTTTGTATGATTAGAGTGGCAATGAACAAAAATAGTAAATAGAAGAAAAGAATCCATCTTCTCATACCAAGCCTAATAACCATAAAAGTAATGATAACCAAATCATACCAAGCCAAGAACACTGATGTTAATCAAACACCATGATCAATAAGATGAAAGCAATTCACCAAAATCACTTTACATAAAACATTTGCAAATAAATGAGCAGCAATATTATATATTATTATGGAACTTAATGAAATACAATGAGAATGGGCCTTGCTTATATAGGTAAGGAATAACAATCTAAGAACCAGTCAAGGTTGTAGATCAAGCCATAAATCAAGGTAATAACTAGTCATCAAAGAGCTAGTCAATACCATAGATTTAGGAGAGGACTAGACATCAAGGATCCAGTCAATACCATTGATCAAGGAAAGAACTAGTCAATACCAGCAATCAAGGAAAGAACTATACCTAACAACTAGATAATATCTCCTAATATCTAAATAAGATAAAAGAAATATCCACACACATAAGTGGGTGAGGATAAATACAATAAAGGTAAATAAAGTACCTAGGTGAACATGAGCTAAGGTAAATACCTACTCTAACAATAGTGTGGGATCCTACTACCCACAAAATCATCATTAGTAAAGATGTAGAGTTTGAGGATTCTCCTCTCCTAAAATCATATGTTAAAATCAAATAAGAGTAAGAACATAAACATGAACATGTGAAGGTCGAAATTCAACCACCTTTAGATCTTTGAAACGGAAGAAAACAATCGTTTATAGATTTTGAATACATTGAAGATTCAAAATAGCTTGAGGAAACACCTGAGAATTCAATATGGAGGTCACAAGTCCCAACAACATGAGGAAACACCTCCACAACCAATTTGGAGATCTACATGTGTTAGGCATCCTCCTAGTAAGTACAGTCCCAATATTTCAATTGTTTTGATTTCTAATGATGGGGAACCTAATTGTTATCAGGAAGCATTAGAAGATGTGGATAGTTCCAAATGGAAAAGGGAAATGCAGGAGGAGATGGATGCCTTGGAAAATAATAGGTCATGGGACCTAGTAGAACTTCCAAAAGGTAGAAAACATGTTGGTTGCAAATGGGTTTACAAACAGAAGATAGGTGTTGATAAAATTTTGAAAGGTTCAAGGCTAGACTAGTAGCAAAAGGATTTGCACATAAATAACATTTTGATTTTCATGAAATATTTTTACCGGATGTTAAAAAAATTCAATTTAGGGAGTCTTAGCACTAGTTACTTTACTTGATTTGGAGTTGGAGCAATTAGATGTTAAAACATCATTCTTACATGGATATTTGGAAGAGGATATATATATGGAACAACTTGAAGGATTTGTACAAAATAGCAAAAAAGGATTTGTTTTCAAGCTCAAGAAATCATTGTATGGCTTGAAAACAATAACCTAGGAAATGGTACAAGAAGTTTGATGCTTTCATAATGAGCCATAATTTTCTAAGGAGTGAGTATGACCATTGTGTTTATTTCAATTTTTTAGACAATGGCTTATTCATTATATTAGTATTATATGTTGATGATATGTTTGTTGCAAGAAAAAACATGGTAGAAATCAAAATTTTAAGGAGTCATTTGGTTAGGACATTTGATATGAAAGATCTAGGAGCTACAAAATAAATCTCAGGCATGGAGATACATGGAGACAGGATAAATGGTAAGCTTTGGTTATCACATCATAGGTATTTGGAAAGATACTAACCAAATTTGGTATGAAATATGTGAAACCAGTTAGAATCCCTTTTTCTTCCCATTTCAAACTGTAGGAATAAATGAATAAGACTTCCCCTTTTATAATTGTTTTGTATGGTTATGTGGTTGTAACCGCTAACTAATTTTGTAATCGTCTTTGCATAATAAATACCCTGACACACAACCCATTTGTATAGTGTGTATCCCGGTTTTCTCTTGAATCATTCTTTACACATTTATTTAGTTTATTCTCTATCTCCGCACATTCTAACAAAGTGGTATTAGAGCATGAGGCAAGAAAAGAGAGGGAGGAAGAAAGATATTTTCATGAGTCCCATTAGGGCACACTACGAAAATCAGAGGGAGGATTATACACTCACGTTTTTCGAGAGAAAAAAGTCGCGAATTATTTCAGATCTTAATATTTTCAAGCATATTAGTTTTTAGAAAATAACTTTTGAGCACAAATAGTGCCACAAAAATCATGATTTTAGACATTTTTACTGATAAGGGATTGCATTATTACGCATATTTTATCTCTAAGGTATTTCCTAACAATAAATGAATAAGACTTCCCCATTTTATAATTGTTTGTATGGTTATGTGGTTTGTTTTTGACCATTGTTTGATACCCGTGGTTTTGTAAAACTAATTTGTGTTTAACCATCTTTTCATAATAAATACCCAAATGTATTGCACATGTGTTTTGAACCCATTTAGAATACTCCAAACGGTGTATTCTAGTTTTCTTGGTGGATGTAGTCTTGATAATTCTTTACACATTTATTCGGTTTATTCTTTCTCTCTTGTGTTAATTCTAACACAAACTTTCTTCAAGTTTATGTCCAATTATTCCGAGAATCTCTTACAAAGAAAAGGAGTATATGTCTCATGTAATATAAATGATAGTGCGGTAGGTAAGTTTAATGTATGTTATGGTATGTTTCTCTCATAATTCTAACACAAACTTTCTTCAAGTTTATGTCCTAGCCTAAAAGTTCACATGTTAGTGTGGCCTAGTTCACATGTAGTTGAGTTGTCAGAGATTTATGGAAAATCTAGGTAGATAACATTGGTCAAAGACCTTTGAAGTGGGTGTTTCAATACTTTCGGGCATAATTGATTATTGCATCACCTATAATAATACTTGGTGATTCTATTTGTGGATATGTTGATTCATATTTTATAGGTGATTTGGAAAAAATAAGATCAACTTTTGGTTATGTTTTTACACTTACAGGTGGACCTATCAGTTGGATGTCAAAGCTTAGATGATTATTGGTGTCAACTTCAAGGCAGATTATGTAGGTGCTTATCATGCTTTTCAAGAGGTAATTTGGCTAAATCCCTATTAGATGAGTTTGGAAGAGATCAATACAAGATGAAGGTATTGTGTGACAATCAAAGTGTTATTTATTTGGCCAAGAATCGACTTATCATAGTAAGACAAAGCATATTGCAGTTAAGTATCATTTTGTTAGACATGTTATTGATGAAGGGACAATAGCATTGGAAAAAGGTCCACACCACAAAAAAATTGTTGATATGTTCACAAAACTAGTACTATTAGAGAAGCTAAAATGGTGTTTGGCTTCTCTTGCTTGCAAAAAAGGTGATGAGTTGGTCATGTAAGATATCAAGCGGATTTTTTTCAAGGTGGAGATTGTTAGATATGTGCCAAAAAAGTTAAATTTTGGATCCCTTTAGCGGCGCAGTTGCACCTCACTTCCCAAAGGGGGTATGGGGGATTTCCCCACCACTCATGTCACAGGGGGGTCTAGGGGGTTGGAGACAAGTTATGGAACCCCCTAGTGGGGGTTGGGGGAAGCCCTGAAGCAAAAATTAAGGAGTCAATCCCTTGTTTCTAGAAAGATGAATTCAACCGAATTCTATTTTTAGGAAGGAAAATCTTAATGGCATTTTTCCACTCTATTTTTAGGAGGAATTTGAACTTTACTTTAATTCGGTGTATATATTTTTTTGAGATGTAAAGTTTCGCAATACAAGTTCACATGTAATTTGTTCATCTTGAGTTAATAAAAACTTGATATCTTGCACCGTGGATGTTTCCCTAAACACTCATCTGGGGTTTTACCACATAAATTTGGTGTTCATCTCTTATATGCTTGTTTTTTTATATTTTATATATATTTGTGTCTATTAACTATTTTTTTTTAATTAAAATTTATGTGTATTCATTACTACAAAGTCTATGGTTTCCTTACATAAGAAATTTTGTTCCTAAAAATCCAAGTTACTCACTAAATTTGTTAAATAGTTCTATGCATTACACCAACATACGAAACTAGAATATAGCACAATGGTTAAGATTGCAGAATTTTTAAATGATTATCACATATATGGATTAGTATATAATAGATAAAAAAATTCCAAACATATGCAAGTGTACAACTAAATCCTTATTATTCTACCTATATTGTAATTGCCAAAATTAGATTGGTATAAAACAATGACAAAATTACAATAGTATGTGGGTGTTCACTAACCCCAGTAAAACTATCAACTCTGTAAAATATCATTGAAATTGATCAATATGAAATAGATGACTAAATTCCAAACATAAGCAAGTGTCCATTGACCACCGTGAATCTACAAAGTAATGCAATATCAATTAGATCGGTATGAAATGATGAAAAATGCCAATGATAGTTGGATGTCCATTGACCCTATGAAACTATCAATTGTGAAAAAAATATCACTATAAAATATCGATGAAATTTCCAAGAAAGATAAATATCTATCCAATGTGAAATTGGGGATAGAATCAAACTAATTGCACAAATGTCACATTATAAATCAGTATAACTCATCAATCACTACAAAATATTACCAAGTGCAACTACAAACTAGTTTGTTAGTGTAAATAATGTACACCTTAATCGTAACCACATATGATAAGTACAAATAAATCCACAAAATTAACAGTCTTAAAACATGTGCAAATATCATAAGTGGATACAAACAATTTGTATATAAACTAAAATTACAAATGATGCCCAAATGGGTCTACTTTTACACACAAGTGACAACATATACATTTAAAATACAAATCCAAAATTATACATACTAAACATGCCCACTAAACCTATGTATTATGCCTTCTAAATCACAATAGAGTATGTCAACCATAAATGTGAGAAGAAAAATCCAAGTATGTTAAACTTGTCACTTATTTCTTCCCTACAGTTGAATCTAAAAACCAGATTCGATCTAAAATCATATGGTAAAATATCATTTTTACATACAACAAAAATACCACAAAATTATGCTTTGAAATAAATACAAGTTAATCAACAATATCAGCTATGCAAAAAATTATCCATCTGCATAAATTGCCCTCTAAATCAAATTTAAATAGAATCATCTGTGGGATATTGATCAATAGATCCTGAGTTGATTCAATAATTGTTGGTGAATTAATAACTTCATTAATTTTAACCTTATCAAGAGTCATGTGAACCATCAGTTTCTTACCATGTGATGGATGAAGTTTCCAACATGTTTCAACCATGTGTCTACTCATATTACAATGAGTGCAAAAATTCCTTTATTTGGGTGAGGTTATATGTTTTCCATTTCTCATTTCAACATGAAGAGATTGGTCTTTAGCACCTGCCTTATTATTCACAAAAGGTGACAACTTCTTTAGCAAATATTTCCTCTTCTAACAATAAGAAACAAAATGATTACTTAACCCACAAAATATGCAAGGAAAAGCATACAACATCTTCTATATATCAAATCCAAATTGTTCAAATGGAAAGAGTACATTAGAATTTTTAGGATCCAAATTCTCATCAATTTTATTTTTAGTGTAAGTAAGAGGAGACGGAATCTCAATGCCTCTTCTTCCTATTTTCTTACATCGATCTTTATTCCTTTGTATAACGAGGTAGTGATGAAACCTCATGTTCTAAAATAGTTCTAAAACAAGGCATATTTATTTTCAACAAGCCATAAAAATATTATCCAATCAAACATGGATATCAAAACAAAAAGTATGTAAAATAGCCATTTTCTCACAGACAAAAAAATGTTGCAATAATTTTACCTTCCTTTAAAATTGTAAACTATGCACCCTATTGAACAAAGGATATAAAATGTTGAATTTTAAAAAACTTAAATATTGCATCCTATAATGCTTAGGAAAAATTTGTGAATATAAATTCAACTAAGATAACCAATTAGTACCCAAATTTATTGAGTGTAAAACAATGTCTAATTCCCTTAACAATGTCCTAATTCCATTCTCCATATCTCAAAATAGAAATTTGTCTTTTTACTTGCTCATAATCAAAGGACATAGGCGTAAAAATAGATATAGTTATTACAACATAAAGGAAAGCTTCACAATATAGTTTACTCACCAAACACTGTGACCAATGCTAACTCGACCGGATTCAATTCCCATATCTTAATCACCCTCCAAGTGACATCAAGAGAGATTCATATGTCCCTCTCGTTAATGGACCGTCTTTAAAATATCACCATCTTAATTGAAGGGTAAAAATTTCATTTAAACAATATAATGACATATATGTTGAAAATTTAACTATCATATATCTTTATATATGTGTGTATGTACACATATAAATACATATATTGTATATATAAAATCTAGATATATATACACTTTTCTCAATTTCATCATATTATATTTAAAATAATTAATAAATTAGATATTAGACATTGTGAATTTATGATATTCGTGAGAATTAACATCTATAAAAATTGAATATTTTGAATTAAAATAAAATAATTAAAAAATAATTGAAACATCATAATATCTAATTAATAAAATATAAACATTCAAAATCTCTTTGATAAAATAGAAACATTGATTGATTTTTATTTTTAAATAGTTTTATTTAATGTTTATTCTTTTGGTTTCGATTTGTAGTTTTTTCTATTTGATTTTTATAATGTTTATTTCATGAAATTGGGACTTATTCTTGTCCAAGCAGTTAAAAATATAGCCGATATTGAAATCTAATATTACTATTTTTGGATTCCAAAATGTCAAATATTGGAATTATCTAGCACTCCAAAATCACACATATTGGATTCCAAAATCGCACATATTGAATTCAAAATCACATATATTGGAATCCAAAATCACCTATATTGGAATTAATTGTACTCCAAAATCACATATATTGGAATCTAAAATCAAAATATTGGAATCCGTTAATTCTCCTTCCGAAGTCCAATATATCTAGTCACGATTTAAATTTATGAATCTATGAAAAAATGTTTAATGATTTCAGGGAATCCAACATTGATCTGAGAAATAATGTTTGGCAGACCTCTAGCCCATATAGAACATATACATGTTCTATTTTATAAGGGCTAGCGGCTACTAGGCTTAATGATTGCTTTGGAATAATGCTCTTATCAGTTTTAAGATGTTTTTAAGATTAAACTATGCAAATTTTAATATTTCAAATGTCATTAAGCAAGTAGCCACTAGGCTAATGACATTCACGAGATGTGAGACACTTCCAAATTCAATTACTATGGTTTGATTGAACCTTGGGGAAACCAAAGAATTACCGAAGATGTTATGAAGAAACTTAAAGAGGGAGATGATTCAATTTAGGAGAATGTAATTAACTGTAAAACCATTCCAGATATATTTTCATATTTAAATTTAGATCTCATATTTACTTCATTTATTATGGTGTGATTGAACCTCAAAGTAGAGAATTTCTGAAGATGTTATGAATAAATTAGCAAAGGGCGATGATCCAATGTAGGAGAATGTAATTAATTGTAACACCATACCATATATACTTTCATATTTAAATTTAGATATAAAATCAAATGTAAGAGACACGGCATAAAACTTTTCATATTCAAATATGTATATGAACTTATTTAAAATTAATCAAAACTATCCCATATATATTTTAGTATTTAAATATAACTATGAAATAAATTGAAATTCCTTTACTAAAGGTAGGTAGAATTATAGTAAAACATTTGATGAATAATTTGAATTTATAATGTAACACTATTCCCGAAGATGGGCTTCCAAATCAACAATACAAAACATAGTAAAGCTCCAATAAAAACATCCCTATAATTTTTTTAGATCTAATATAATCTTGAACATTTTTAACGTCCTTCAATGGTTGCAAAAAAGGCCACAACACATCTAACATGTGTCTTTTGACTTAGAATCTATGTTAAATGTTTCAGAAATTATGTAGTTCACAACATCATTGAACTTTTTTTCTCTAAAGAGTCATCTACAAGCACTATATTTTTACAATTGTATGATGCATTAAACCGCAACCAAATGGAGTTAAGATTCTTGAGATATAATTTGGGATTCCCATAACCTTCATAATCAGATCATTTGGTCTCAACACAATCTTCCTGTGTAAATATGAACTCAAATCTTGCAACCTCCAAGTGATGTTTTGAAGGAATGAAGGCATCATGTCATCAACATTTTACTTTCTCGCCGATGTCCATATTTCTATGTTGAAATGTTTTTTAACGTCGTTGCAAGAACTCTTTCACATTAGGTCTGAGAAAATATAAAAAATAGAGCTTGATGCCACCAAATTTTTTAACTATTTAAATGTCAAAGATGCCTTGTGGAGGGTGTGTGCTAAAACACCATTTATATTAAATATGATCGGTTTCATGTTGCATGTGTTCATATCTTGAAATGAAAAAAAAATCAAATGGTTAAGGGCGGTGAATAAATTAAAAATAAAAAACAAGTCCCTTTCGATATTGTTATATAAAAAATCAAATGGTTGTAGGTGGTGATAAAGGTAAAATCTAAGGGCATTCCTCATTTCTTATTGTTATACTAGGAATTTTTTTGTGAAGAATTTATTTGAATAGAATGTAATGTTTCAACACAACGAGTATTTACATATCGTATTATATTTATTTCATTGCATTGGAAAGTGGTATATGTTTTCTAATATCAAATAAAAAACAAGTATTTAAGAATGCCCATAATTAATTTAGGAATACATATTTCATTAATAAAAACTACTCAAAGATTTGTTACATTAAATATTTTATGTTAATTCACATTTACAACTTATACACTCACACTCTGAACTTATAATCAAGGAAGATTTAAATTCTCCCAACTTATAATCGTACAATCGTAATTTAAATAGTTACGCATAACCATCACTAAAACATATGAATGTATTTTATTTACAATGTTAAGCTATATCATCAAAATAACATTTTGAAATGCTAACTTTTATTTAGCATTTACTCGCTCCAAATATTTGATTCCCTTTATCAAATTCAATCCCTTTGACACTAGTAGTGATAAGTCTTTGTGTAAATTGGTCATCAACCACCTATATTTTGAGAAATTTTCTCCTCTGCTTGTCATCCCAACCATAAAATTTTCGGAGGGTTTCCCTTTGCACCTAATGTAATACACATTGTGTCTTCAGAATTGTAGGGGACATTGTTTCTACTCCAAAACTTTTCTAGATCTTTAATTGCAATTCAATTGACCATTTTTCAATGTTATTTTCCCCATGCAATTAATGGATTCAAGTCAGTTGATAATATTTTATTGAATGTCTTTGTCATCTTTTCAACTTCAACTAATGTGAGTTTGTCGACAAGAATCCCATTTCAAATTTTTTGTTAATGACTTTATAAACTTTTCCACGCCACCACGCACATTGATATTCTCCCTATGGAACTTGAATGTGATGTCCCCATAGGGTGATTAGTTTAAATATCATGTAGTAAGCCCTTCAAATCTAAAATAAGCAACTAATTCTTGGGGCTAAGCTGGGGAAGTAAAGATTTTTTTTAAAATTTGTCTCATATCAATTCTAACCAATGGAAAAAATAAACATTTTAGCTTATGGCTACCACTTACTGGTGGGCCTTGCATGTAGGATTGCATCTTCTTTACCTACAACTAGATCCTTTGATGAAATATTTGTTTCAAACAATATTAATATTATTAATATATCTATTGCTATGGAAAATGAAATCATATTTGAAAAAACATACTAAACTATGTGGTAAAAATGGTAAATTTAATATTAGCACTTTAGGTAGCTATCACTTACCGACTGAGCTTTCGGCTTGGCTTGCATAGACCTTACTAGTTGTTGGTTTTTTTATGCAATATGTATTACAAACAATAATAATCAATTCAAAATTGATTTCATGTTATCACAAATGAAAGCATAATTGAAAAGCATACTAGTCTCTGTGGTAATATGGTAAGTACAAATCAAAATGTTCTATGTCTTCTAAATGAATTATAGCACCCGCTAGGGTTCGTTTATATCCGTTGAACCACCCATTAGCAAACAAAACTTTTGACATATTGATGTGGATTAGCGACTGCTAGGCTATGCCATCATTGGCTGGAATAAACATAGATTCTAATATCTGTATCATTATGTCGATACTAGTGGTTTATGCATACAACCAACAACTTGGAAAATGAAAACTATTTAGCGATGGATGCCGCCATGAAATTTTGAAATAGGTTATTTGGTAATTCCTTCTTTGAAAATGGATCTGCTTCTAGAATTAGTTGATATCATTTTCTATAAATTTTTGATCCTTAGAAATGGTTATGCTTAAAAATATGCATGGCTAATATACCTGGTTTTGTCTCGCATATTCGTGCTTTCTACCACCACCATGTACTCCATTTGTTACTTTCTCTCGGGTGTTGGTGGTCTACATAAACCATTAATTTTTTTATAAATTTATGGGGATTAGTAGCATTTCTTATTTATAAATTCATATGACTAACATACCAAAAAAATCTTGTATATTCATGGATGATGTGGCTGAGTTCTCCTCATCTATGGTCAAAGATGGTAAGCATAAAGTATTTTCAAAAAAAAAGATAAAAATGGTAATTGAGAACAGAGCTCATTAACATATTTATAAAGTGATTGAAGTTCAATCACCATGATGAGTTGGTTGTGTAGTGTTGAATTGAGATGCTTATACATCGGTTCCTATTGTTCTTTGGTTGTCTCGTGTAGATAAGAAATATGTAAGAAGCTTTTTTTGGTGAAATACATTCAACATAATCACATGTTCCAGATTGTATTCGGTAGGAACCTTTCTTCATATGAGAATAGTAATGTTTCAAAAACATTTCCTGACTATGTGTCTCAACAATAAAAATGGTAGATTGATTGGATTCAACTAATGCACACATTGCAACACTTTGCCACCGTATAGCACTAAAACTATAGAATCTTGGGAATGTATTGAGTGAACATCTTAGACTAGAACTCATATGATCACTCACAAGGAAAAGGATGTTTTTTTCCTTTTAGGCCAATTTCACTTGCAGTTATCAATTATTGTGGAAGTTTTTCCATTCACTCCCAAAAACTACTCTTCATTTTCCAAGTTAAATTCAAAATTTTGAGCTCTCGCCCTCCTAAAGTATTTAAGCCAAGTTGAAATTTTGAAGAAATAGCAAAATTTGTGCCCTAGTGTTGTTTAAATCTTTGTTTTTCTCATTTTGAGAAATTCTCCATCTCCCGGTCTGTGCACGTAATATCCTCTTTACAATCTCCTTTTTTGATCGAAATTGTTTGTTTTTTATGGCCTGGGTCATCAAATCATTGTTTTGCCTCCATGCCTCCAGATCATGAAGAAAATTCAAAATTGGACTCAAAATGATGAAGTTCTCTTCCTCTGTGTATTTTTCCCACAGTCGGGAACAATGGGAATTTTCTTCCCCATCAAATTTTGGCCCCATCCTCCATGAGTATGTGGACATACCTAATTGGAAGTGGGTCAGTGGAGAAATTTGTGTTTTTAATCCTCTTTGTAAAAAAGGCAAAAAGTTAAAAAGTGACCCATAGCAACCCCGACCATGCTATAAAGAGAAAAAGTCAAAATTAAAGCCCGTAGGGAAAAAGTCAAAGGTGAAGCTTGCCCTTGAAAAGTAAAAGTGGACGAGTGGGCCATCAGGGTACTTTTGGAAATTTAACCAAATTCCCAAAAGTGAAGTAAAAGTTCTAAAATTCTCCGCAGCTCCACCAAGGTCTCGGCCCACTCGTTGAAAAGTCAAAGCGGAGAGCGGAACAATGAGAAACTTTGAGTTTTTGAGCCTTTTTCCAAAAAAGGTAAAATATTGAGAAAAGGGCCATGACCCCATTTCCAATCAGAGGATGCCATGTGTCAAGAGTTCAATCAGAGCAGCGGTTCAGTGGAGGAATTTGATTTTTTGAGCCTTTTTCCAAAAAAGGTTAAAACCCCATTTCCAATAAAAATGTGCCATGTGCCTAAGTTGAAAAAAGTTGAAGCGAGGGTGCGGGCCCAATTTGTTCCAAATTACCAAATCTCTAAAAAATCACAAAACGCAAAGGGCTTTCCCCATACCCACTCCAATCTCTTCCTACCACGTGGACGACCCGATTTCAAAGTTATAAGAGAAAATCAAATGGTCTGTATTCAAACTGGAAATCAAATGTAACGTTCACGTTGCAAGATCTAGTTTTAACCCGCCATGAGCATTTTCTTCGCAAAGGAGGAATTTGAAGAGGTATAAATGATTTATAAAGTTGTAACCATTTTGGCATGAGATATAATGGCTCCTCAGAGCCATTCCAAAGGGTCAGGTGATTGATTTCAAAAAGACCAGAGTGCTTTATACTTGGAAAAGACAGAAAATGCCATACTTCTTCTATTTTCCCTTCTCCTTAGATTTTCCTCTATTCTCAAAGCTCTATACAAAACTCTACTTTAGCTTCAATAATAAAAGAAGGAATTTTTTCCTCTTTGATTGAGGGATTGATTGGTACCTTATGACCAATGAATTTCATTCGGTCTTGTAGCTTCTCCTGTAGATTTTTTTTCTTCTAACTATAAATGCATGTAAATGAAATTTCTAATTAATGTGTGTGGGCATCTGATATTCTACTCACAACATTAGTTTTCTCCTACCTCCATTTCCACTCCCCTTCCCCTTTCCAAGACAAAGTTTCTTCTCTAGCGAGACATTGCTAGCTTTTCCACAGGGTCAATGGAGTGCCCCTGCTGGATCTCTAGTCAAAAGGACACCATTGAAACCCATTTTTATGCATGCACCTACGGAAGTTACACCATTCAAGTAGAGGGACTTAGATTCCCATAACATTGGCTTGAAACCCACAAATTTGTCCACAAGACAAATTTTCTCGCCAACAGTTTTTGGTGCCCACCGTGGGGTAGATTTTGCAGCATCTACACCTAAAAACACCTCAAGGTCATAAAATACAAAAAAAAAGGATTCTAGAAGAAAAGTTTCTAGAGATTGAATAATCACACAAACTACATGGATGTAAATCATGGCTATTCTAGGAAATCCTCCTGTTGAGAGACCTGATTTACTCTTTCACATCCAAGAAGACATTGCTTCTAATATGAGAGAAGCTATTTGGCATAATAGACAAAGTGTCAATCAATACTTCATTGCCATAAGGATTCTGACCTGGAAGAGGAACGTGTTGTCGAATTGGAAAGGCAGAGACAAATTCTAAGCACCCCAGAGAAGAGCATAAAATTTCAAGTTGGCTGATAGAAGATACACCCAAAATCGAGGCAAGGAGGACAAATTGATCCCACATTTGAAGAGCTTGAAAGAGAGGCAAGAGCTGAAGAGGAGATAAGGGCTCAACTTGAAGAAATAGAAAGACTCCAAATTGAAGCAAAAGAAAGAGCAACAGCAAAAGAAGCCTTAGCAAGACTGGAGAGGCTAGAAATAGGAATAGAATGGGTGATCATGAGCATGAAGTACATAGCATAGGCCTAACATACCATGGGGAAGAAATACTGGTCCACTTTCTCTTCCACAACCACTTCATGAGCTCCCAAGAGGCTCAAGAAAGAACTTCCCAAAATTCAAAGGGGATGGTTCTCAACTCCCCAAAGAACATGTAGCAACATTCATCACTACTTGTGGAGTGTTGGGAGTTGAAAATGAAGATGTTTCAGTTAGGCTCTTTATGGAGTCACTCCAAGAAAGAGCTGTTGAATGGTTCTACATGTTGCCCCCAAGATCTGTCACATGCTGGGAAGATATAAGAAGTGCATTTGAACATAGGTTCAAGAGCACAAAAGATTTTCAGATCTTGCTGGTCCAATTGGTTCAAATGAAGAAGGAGACCTCCAATCAATGAGATATTTTGTAGCAAGGTATGATAGGTTGACAAGAAGGATCCTAGAAGATGTGGTACCCCCTGAAAACAACTTGAAAAGGTTCTTCATCAATGCTTTGCCACCAGAAGTTGGTTTCTTCCTCAGAAGAGCCCAACCAAGAACATTGAGGGAAGCTCAAGACTTTTCAATTGAGACTGATGATGATCTAATTCTTTCTAGCAAAAGTGAAAGGACCAAATGGGAAGCAAAAAGGTCGAGTTCAAATTCAGTCACCACTAATCCAATGTTCCAAAAAATGGCAAATGACCTAGTTGCTTTGAAGAAGCAACTATCACAAATCACAATGAGGAATGCTCCAAGGAGACCAAATCCTCCTGATAGACCAAGAATTGCTCCACCTCCTCATAGGCTTTCTCTTGAAGCACCACCAATCAATGCCATCTGTGACACTAGGGAATCAAGAAGGAGTAGACATTGAGGAAAATGAAGAAGAAAGCATGGATGACTATGAAAACTATCTTGAAATTAAAGAGGTTGGCATGCACAATGGCCTGATTGAATACGTGTTGATGATGAGGAGGAAGGTGATGAAGAAGCTCCAAGTTTTTCATGTGTTGTTTTCACTCATGCACAATCCAAGAATGGTGTTTCAGCCTCAACAGTTGCAACTGAGAGTAGGAAGAACAAAGAAGATAGCTCTCCAAAGCCTCCACTAAACAAGATCATCAACAGTAGGGATCACCATTACCACCTTCCATGGAATCAGCTAGAGAGAAATCAGATTCACCAGTTTCAAGGATCACACTTTGTTGTGCCAAGTAAGTTATCTGATTCTTCTCCCAACTCAAAAGTTGTTAAGAGCAATTCTCTTCTAAATGTTGGTTCTGCAAGAACATCTAAATTTCAATCAAAGGCTACACCCCCATCTCCTTCCAAGCCAATTGCTACATTTGAAAAGGAGAACCCAACACCAAAAGTAATGATGCATCTGCCATTTAAGTCCTCATCCACTACTGGAACCTCTTCCTCATCTACCATAACTTCATTTGACTTTGTAGAGCATGCTAGCAAAACCAAAGTCCAGCTCTCTGAAATTGAATACCTACAAACACATCCTACCCAATTTGATAGATTCATCAAGGCAGTCCAGGGTGGTAACTCTACATCCCCAATCTCTAATTCTAAAGGCTTACTTCCCACACCATCCACACCATCTTCTCAAAACATGCTAGCCCTCAGTGCCTCCACCACCAACAAAGTTGAGCCTTTTTACCTATCACTTCTCATCAAAGGTTTCAAATTAACAATTACATTATAGATTCTGGAGCCTTAGATAATGTGATGCTAAAAAAAGTTCAAATGCTCTTGGCCTCACTTTGACCTGGGTAAATGGAACATGCTACTCAATGGAATCCAAACAAGTTCCATTGGTAGGAAGGATTAAGGATGCTCAAGTTACACTAGCTGATTACCCTGACAAGAAGATACTCCTGACCATTTTGGTGGCAGACATCCCAACATCTTTTGGTATGCTATTGAGTAGAAGTTTTTGTAGAGATCTAGGTGGAGAAATAAAAATGGATTGGTCATCTACAACTATCCTAGTGAAAGGAGAAATGAAGAAGTTACTACTACAAAAAAAATGAAGTTCACAGTAAGGAAGTATGATGATCCAAGAGCTGATATCCTTTTTCAAGATTATGGGCTTGGAAATTACCTCCTTACATCACAAAAGGAAGAGGACTTTCCACTTCTCATGGAGGAAGAAGAAGACCGAATCTGACAATGGAGTTTGATGGCAGTCATTCCAGTAGTTCAGAGCTGGTGTAGTATTATACTCTCCCTCCAATGAGGTATATCCTTTTTCCTACAAGCTGCAATTTGACAATACAAATAATACAACAAGAGTAGTATGAAGCATTACTCTTAGGCATGAATACAACAGAGGACATGGAATCAAGAAGTTGAGATGTAAAGGTGATGTGAGGTTGTGTAAAGGTCCACCAAACAATATCGTGTGAAAAACCCAGTGGTGCACTATAGAAACAGAGTGTGGACCGCATGAATCCTTTGATGCATTCTCCATCAAGCTATCCCTAGGGAGAAATGAAAAGGATGATTCTCTAGTAGTTGTCAGATTCCTTAGTGACACCTCATCCTTCTTTTTGCAAAGGATAAAGTGACCATTGAGATGGTGTTCGACTGCACATACTGTAAATGCAAATCACTGGCAGGTCTTCAATGATGATAATCAGATCCTAGCCTTCTTAGAACAAAGGGATAACTTCAATAATATTTTCTTTGAAGGAAGTGAAAACCCACACCGTGAATCAGTCCCCAAAGAAGAGAAGGAAGGAATTGAGGGAATTGATGAAGAGGGAGTAATCAAACTGAAAGGAAACAAAATCCCCAAAGGCCTAGTTTCTTTGGAAGACCTCTTTGACAAGCATGACAGGTTCATCCAAGAGAAAGAAAAATAGTCTTCTCGTGTCCATCTAATTTTGATCAAGAAAACATTGGCACTTCAGAGAATCCAAGGATGGTTAACATTGGTAAATGTTGCTCACTAAGAGAAGAGAAAGTTTTTTTCTCTCTAAAAAAAGTACTCAGATGTCCTGCCTATTCCTATGATGAACTCAAATCTTTTCAGCCAAAGGAAATGCATCACTCCATTCCTTTGAAGCAAGGAGCTAAGCCCTTCAGGAAAAAACAAAGGCCCTACAATCCAAAGATTTCGATGTTATCAAAGAAGAGGTGACAAAGATGCTCAATGCTAGAATCATCTTCCCCATCCACCATTCAACATGGGTGGCTAACATTGTGCCAGTAAGGAAGAAGAATGGGGAAATAAGGATTTGTGTAGACTTCCAAATCTGAATCAAGCATCTCTCAAGGACAACTACCCTCTTCCAATCATGGATCATATTTTGCAAGTAGTCACTGGATCTGAAATTCTCTCTTTGCTTGATGGATTCTCAGGGTACAACCAAATCAAGGTGGCAGAAGAGGATTGCAACAAAACAACCTTCACAACACCTTGGGGCACTTTTTCCTACAAAAAATGCCTTTTGGCTTGATCAATGCTAGAGCCACTTTCCAGAGAGCAATGGACTTGGCCTTCAAAGATTTGAAACATTGCATTGTCATTTACCTTGATGACCTCATGGTTTTTTCAAAGAGGAGGGGAGATCATATCTGTCATTTGGAGAAAGTCCTTGCAAGGTGTAGGAAACATGGCATTTCTCTAAATCCAAAGAAGTGCATTTTTGGAGTCATAGAAGGTAAGTTGTTGGGACACATTGTGAACAAACATGGAGCACACATTGATCCTGAGAGGATCAGCTATCCAAGCACTAGCCTTACCAACCAGCAAGAAGGGAGTTCATTCATTCTTTGGAAAGGTAAACTTCCTTCGTTGTTTTGTGCCTGAGTTTTCTAAACTGACTAAGCATATAACTTCCATGATGAAGCCTCAAGCAAGTTTCAAGTGGAATAAGGAAGGAAAAGCAACATTTGAGGAGATCAAGAAATCCATTTCCAAAGCTCCAACTCTTATATCTCCAGATTTCAACAAGGAGTTCATCATGTATTACTATGCATCAGAACATACACTCTCTGATGTCCTTGTTCAGAAAAATGATGAAGGTTTGGAAGCACCCATTTCTTTCATGAGCTGTCCTTTGAAAAATCATGAGCTAAAGTACAACCAATTGGAGAAACATGCCTACGTAGTGGTCAAAGTGTTAAAAGTTTTAGATTCTACATTCTCAATTCCCATACAGTGGTGATGGTCCCTAGAAGTGCAATCAAGTCCATTTTGACTCAACAAGATCCTGGGGCTAAGAGAGGAAGTTGGATTGCAAAGACCCAAGAGTATGACTTGGAGATTAGACCCTCTAATCTGGTAAGAGGAAATGGTTTGTGTCAGCTGATTGTTGAAGATGAAGCTCTTAAGGCTCAGCAGGAGAAAAATGGTGTTTGCTCAACCCATTTAGAGACACCCACAGCACTCTTTGTCACCACTACTGATGAGTGGTATGCTAACATTGCTTACTACCTCACTTATGGAGAATGCCCTCCTCATCTTGATTACAAAAAAGAAGGACACTCAAGCTAAAGGTAGCCAAGTTTGTGATCTGAATCATGCACTTTACAAGAGAGGCCTAGATGGTTGTTTCCTCAGGTGTGTAGATAAGGAGCAACAAGAAAAGTTTCTCAAGGCATATCATGATCAAGCTTGTGGTGGACATTTCTCAACAATGGTCACCGCACATAAGATCCTCAGAGGGAGATATTATTGGCCCTCCATCTTTGCAAACACTCAAGATTGGGTTTCCAAATGCAAAGCATGCCAACAATTTGTTGGAAAGCCACAACTAGCTTGCATTTCCACTCAGCCTGTGGTGATTGAAGAACCATTTCAGCAATGGGGGCTAGATTTTATTGGTGTTCTAATCCTCATTCTAGTGTAGGGAATACTTATGTACTCACTACAACTGATTACTTCACTAAATGGGTGGAAGCCATCCAACCAAGCAAGCCAACTCTGAAACAGTCTATAACTTCATCAAGGAGAATATCATTGTTCGTTTTGGAATACCACAAAAATTGTTGTAGACAATGCCACCTATTTCTCTTCCAAGGAGCTCACAGAGTTTTTTTATGGCTTTGGAATCTCCCTATCTCACTCTTCTGACTACTACCCACATAGGGAAATGGGCAAGCTGAGTCAAGCAACAAGAACATTGTGACCATTGTTCGCAAGTTGGTAGATGAGAATCAAAGGAACTGGCACAAGAAGTTATATGATGCATTGGGGCCATAGGATCACTCCTAAGAAGGAAATAGGTATGTCACCTTTCCAAATGTTGTATGGAGTTGAGGCAGAGATTCCCCTCACAATTGAGATGCCAGCTCTCAAGTTGTTGCAAGAAATAGAAGATGGTCAATACAAAGACTCCATTGACAAGAGGATCCTCTTCCTAGAGAAGCTAGAAGAAAGCAGATGCCAAGTGGTGGATAGAATTAAGGAGCATCAATTGAAAGTGAAGAAATTTTTTTGACAAGAAGACCAAAGCAAGGAATTTCAAAGTTGGAGATTTTTCCTACTATGGGACAAGAGAAGAGAACCAAAGGGCAGCCATGGAAAGTTTGATTCATTATGGTTAGGCCCATTCCAAATTCATGGAGCTTGTGGTGAGAATGTTTTTCTCCTCTCATACTTGGATGGAATGCCATTGGAATTGCCTCAAAGCGGGAAATACTTGAAACTATCATCAAGTGAAAGTGGGTTGTCCCCCGCCTTGTACCATAGGTGTTTTCATAGGTGTGTTTTTCCCTTTTCTGTTGTGTGGTTTTGGTTTAGTTTTGTTTGGTTTTTTTTTGTGTAGTTTGTTTTTTTGGCTTGTGTTTCCTCCTTCTTCCATTCTTTCTCTAATTATACATGACTCTACAAGGCCCAATGGATAAGGCATTGGTCAACGTTATATGGTTTAAAAATTGAGATTCTAGATCCTCATACCATGTCTTTGTCATGCTCAGTCCATGCCATGTCCCCAAGCTAGAGCCAGCTATTGTCTCCCGAAAACCACTTTTCATTTTCCAAGTTAAATTCAAAATTTTGAGCTCTCACCCTCCTAAAGTATTTAAGCCAAGTTGAAAGTTTGAAGAAATAGCAAAATTCGTGCCCTAGTGCTGTTTAAATCTCTGTTTTGCTCATTTTGAGAAATTCTCCATCTCCCGTCTGTGCACGTAATATCCTCTTTACAATCTCCTTTTTTGATCAAATTTTTCACTTGTTCTATGGCCTGGGTCATCAAATCATTTGTTTTTCCTCCATGCCTCCGACTCACGAAGGAAATTCAAAAATTGGACTCAAAATGATGAAGTTCTCTTCCTCTGTGTATTTTTCCCACAATCGGGAATGATGGGCATTTTCTTCCCCATCAAATTTTGGCCCCATCATCCATGAGTACGTGGACATACCTAATTGGAAGTGGGTTAGCAGAGAAATTTTTGTTTTTGATCCTCTTTGTAAAAAGGTGAAAAGTTAAAAAGTGACCCGCAGACCGATCAAGCTATAAAGAGAAAAAAAGTCAAAGTTGAAGCCCGTAGGAAAAAGTCAAAGGTGAAGCCCATCGTTGAAAATTCAAAGTGGACGAGTGGGCCATCAGGGCACTTTTGGAAATTTAACCAAATTCCCAAAAGTGAAGTAAAAGTTCTAAAATGCTCTCCGGCTCCACTAAGGTCTCGGGCCTGCCACGGCCCCGTTGAAAAGTCAAAGCGGAGAGCGGAATGGCGGAGAACTTTGAGTTTTTGAGCCTTTTTCCAAAAAAGCTTAAAATGTTGAGAAAAGGGCCATGACCCCATTTTCAATCAGAGGATGCCACGTATCAAGAGTTCAATCGAAAGAGTGGGTTGGCGAGAGAATTTGAATTTTTTAGCCTTTTTCTAAAAAAGGTTAAAATGTTTAGAAAAGGACTCGACCCACCCCATTTCCAATCACAGGATGCCACATGTCAAGAGTTCAATTGAGCAATGGGTCAAAGAGAGAAATTTGAGTTTTTGAGCCTTTTTCCAAAAAAGGTTAAAATGTTGAGAAAAGGGCCATGCCACCCCATTTCCAATGAAAATGTGCCACGTGCCTAAGTTGAAAAGTCAAAGTAGGGGTGCGGGCCAATTTGTTCCAAATTGCCAAATCTCTAAAAATCACAAAATGCAAAGGGCTTTCCCCATACCCACTCTAATCTCTTCCTACCACGTGGACGGCCCAATTTCAAAGTTATAAGAGAAAATCAAATGGTCTATATTCAAACTAGCAAATCAAATGTAACGTTCATGTTGCAAGATCTGGTTTTTAACCCGCCATGAGCGTTTTCTTCGCAATGGAGGAATTTGAAGAGGCATAAATGATTTGTAAAGTTATAACCATTTTGGCATGAGATATAATGGCTCTTCGAGCCATTCCAAGGGTGGCGATTGATTTCAAAAAGACCAGAGTGCTCTATACCTGAAAAGATAGAAAATGCCATACTTCTTCTATTTTCCCTTCTCCTTAGATTTTCCTCTATTCTCAAAGCTCTGTACAAACTCTACTTTAGCTTCAATAATAAAAGAAGGAATTTTCACCTCTTTGATTGAGGGATTGATTGGTACCTTACGACCAATGAATTTCATTCGGTCTTGTAGCTTCTCCTATGGATTTGTTTTTCTTCTAACTATAAATGCATGTAAATGAAATTTCTAATTAATGTGTGTGGGCATCTGATATTCTACTCACAACATTAGTTTTCTCCTACCTCCATTTCCACTCCCCTTCCCCTTTCCAAGACAAAGTTTAGTCAAACCAAGTAGAGTAGAGGGACTTAGATTCCCATAGCATTGGCTTGAAACCCACAAATTTGTCCACAAAATAATTTTTCTCGCCAACAATTTTTGTGCCCCCACCATGGTGTAGATTTTGTAGCATCTACACCTAAAAACAACCTCAAGGTCATAAAATACCAAAAAAAAGGATTCTAGAAGAAACATTTCTAGAGATTTTGTTTTCTCGTCAACATGTGTCCACCATCCTTTCCAATATATTGCCTTCCATTGACACCACATAGTTTTCTAATATTATTCGAGCCTCGATAGAAGAACTTCTTCCTCGCCACCCGGTCCTTTTTCATTTAAATTTTTCCCTACACGGGAATCATATTTTCTCTTTCCTCTTTCCTTTCCTCTCCTCACCCAATAGTAAAGACAACTGGTGGTAGTGTGATTCATACAATTTAACTTTTTCAATTACATTTAATTCACTACAAGATGTCAATAGATCATTATCTAGATGTTTGTCTTTAAAATATTGTAGAACTTTTTCTCTCATTTTTTTGTCTCCTTTTATTCTCTCGGTAGTAAGAATCAAATGTCTATGTTATTACACCTACCTAAATAGGTCAAGTTAACCATACATCCCCTTATTGTACTTTATCTACTAGCACTGATAGTTCTTCACCGTTCATTCCCTAAAGAACCCCGAATGAATTAGATGTTTAATGTTGAACAAGCAAGGCCACCAGATCTAAACAACTCAAATTTTATAGTCCATTTAGTCCATATAACATCTGGAAATAATAGAAAAATCCATTTGTCGTATAGATTGATGGAGGAAGAAGAAAAAGTTTAATAACTAATGTAATAAAATTAAAATACATTACCTTCCATTCCTTTGTTTTGTGTTTTTCCGATCCAGGATGTTGAGGACATCCAAGCAATTTCCAAACCGATCTAGCTTTGTACAAAAAATCAATAAACTTTATTTCTATCCAAGTTTTGTTTACTTCATTATGTTGTTTACAAATATTAGTAATGGATTTGTTAGTTGCATTTGCAGAAATAATGTGAGCCCTTCAAAACCATAGCCTCTTATGTAAAGACTTGTAAGTATCTCGAGCCCAAAATATTTTTTGTGCACATATTTAATATTTTCATCAAGTATATAAAATTTAACGTCATCCCTTTCCAATTCTTTCGGATCTTGGAGCACCACAACCTTATTTGTAGACTCCAAAAAGGGAAGAAGAATTGCATCCCTCTATGTAGGAATAACATTTATCAACATGGAGTGCACAAGAAGGTCAACATTCTCGTCATCAATAGGATGATACTGATACTGGAGGTACTACATGGCACTGGAAACATTAATTGAAAATACTTCACCATTGAACAAAAATTAATCAAATTTTTTCTTAGTTGAAGGTTTTGTTTTCATGAATATAGTGGTTGCTTTCTTTAACAATGCAACTGATTTAGTATTCTTTTTCAACCCATGCAACTTTGATCTAGATGGATTGAGCTCCAATTTATCCAAATATGTTATCCTCAGCATAGTAAACAACTTTACATGTTTAGGAAGTGAAAGTGAACCTTTTCTATTCAAAAAATGACAAATGAAAGAGGTTGTATAACCTTTATACAATTTTCTAAGTACTACAAGCATGCCACTGTGAATGTCTTCTACATTTGAATAGATAGTTTTTTTTTATCTACTAACAACCCCAAATCCAAACCATATGTTGAATAGGAACATTGTGTTTTGTCTTCTGAGGCTTTCATCTCCCATTTCCTTAATAAAGAAACATTCAACTTCACATCCAGAATAAGACACTTATTATTTTCATAGTCAATGTGTTCAACTTGAACACGCAATGTACTCGAATCAACGACTATAGAGGATATAACCATTCTAATTTCCTCATGTTTGTCATCTATAACAAAAAACAACCACAGTCATTGTAGTAGTTATCAAGGCCATGGATTTCAACAAACCATTCCTCATCTCTTTTCTTCCAGCACTCAGTGCCTTCAATGAATGGAATTGCCAAGAATGGATTGCGACCAATGGAAGACATTGTACCTATAATTGGAGTAGAATATATTAAAAATTACTTCACATATGGAGTAATTTTTGTTCCCATCATATGTTAATGAATGTAAGTATTAGCCTTTGCGATCACCAATCTCTATAATACATTACTTTTTATCATTGGTGAGAAATCAACGTAAACATTATCTATTGTTAGGCTTCGACCGAACATAATATCTAACATTCAATTGGTTACTGTAAATTGTATTTTTGGATCACATCATTAATACCAAAACTATGTAAAATTGTTCTTGATAATTAACACGCAACATATTTTGGAAGGATCATCTCGTCTCGAAAACCATCCACATTATGCATATTACATGAAAGGAACGCTTTGAAAACATAAATGTTAGTGACAGAGAGGATTTAATTCGACATATGAATGGACAGTTTTTAATATTACTTGTTGGTAATTTACACCAATTGAATAGACTAGCTTAAAGGCCATTAAGATTTAATCTCAATAACTAGTAGAAGAAAATAACGTAGCGGCCACTAAGCTCAAGAATGTATTTATTTGAATATGGCTATATAATAACAAACAATGGTCAAGCTTAGTGGCCACTACACTCCTCTTGTTGGTGCTCAAATTAGTCTCACCCCATTTGTCATTGAAATTCCTCAGTTTGCGGCCTCTATCATGTTTTCTATCTCCCCGTGTTGGTGCTTGAAGACTCTGTCCTCCATTTGGTTGCCATGATCAGTCCCTTCCTTGGTCAAAGATCACTTAAAGGTCCAAAATTTGTTTTTCATTTCTCTGTCCATCTGAAGGAGTATGTAAATTAGGTGAAAAAATTGGGTTGCTCCTTTCCTTCTATTTTTCCCACTCACATATTTTTGTCCCTGTCATTTTTTTCCCTGTCATTTTTGTCCCAAATACCTGAGGAAACAAGATTGGATGTAGCTCGAGAGGATCATGTTTGAAACTTATAACATCTCCAAATTCTCTTTCCTTGAAGAAAAATTCATCTCCGGGCTCAAATGGTGGTTTTCTTGCATTTTTACGGTTTGATGGTGTGTTTTCCTGTCAAATTTACATCTCTACATCAATGGAAATGTGGCCCTTTTTGGTTAGATGCAGCTCGGCAGGGCACTCTAAAAACTCTATGGCTCACTTCAACCCAAAACTTGTCCACATGGAGGAATGGTGCTCATTTGAAAATTCACCTTTTGGTTTGGCCTTAGAGTTGTGCCGGGGGGACACGTGGAGGATTTCGTTGCTTTACCCGGACTTAGAAAAAAAAATCATACATACCTGCAGGTACAATTTTGGCAGGCCATCAACACGTGGTGAGCCCACGCTCATTCAAGGTCTCCTCTCTTGGGCACCATCTTGAAGTTGTGCCATAAAGACACGTGGAGGCTTCCACCAGGGCTTCCCATACTTAGAGTTTTCAAACAATTTTCGAAGCCTTGAACACGTGGAGGGACCACGCATGTTTGGGGACCAGCTCTTGAGTTTTATTTTGAAGAAGTTCCAGGAGGACACTTGGAGGCTTCCGCTCACTCTACTTTTTGCTTGGAATTTTCAACGGCTGAAGGAGACTATCTCGGACCTTAGACACATGGTGCCTTACGTTGTGTTGGTACCCAAAATGTTCTCCTTTTCAAGACAAGTAGCAACACTGATTCAACATGGAGCTTAGAGGCAACCAGATCATAAATATATGTCATTTTGTAGCTAGGGAGGAGATTTGACTGTCCCTTTGTTACTTGGATTTGTGGAGAGATGGGTAACACCTTAAAAGGATATGATCTTATCCTAACTATTTTAGGTTGTGCCTTTCAACCAAGGTAAGAGAACCTATTTTGTAACCTCTGTTATTTGAAAGGAGATACAGTACCCTTATTTTGCATAAATTTTGGAGAAAATATGATCAACACACTAGATCTGACTCTCACGAGTTGTCACTTCTAGATCATGGAGATACTTTCACAACAAGGCAAAGGTTACTAAAGACATTTGAGACCCTGATCTATCCTGCATACTTTGGCAAATGGATTTTGGTCTTGTGTGGGTATACAAAGCAGAACATGGGTAGTATGGATGGGATTGGATTTTTTAAATAGATTTTGGTGGGAGGGGAGATAGGATGAACTTGACTCACCAGATCCTTGAGAGATTATGCAAAATGGAAGGATTTCAGCCAACAAAATACCACAAAAGTTAGAAATGTTTCTTCAACTAGAATATGTGCCTAAATGGAGGCCCAAATTAGCACTCTTTCACATAACCTATGGGATTATATCACGAAGGATCGAGTCAAAAAACCAAATAAAGCACCAAGATTCAAATCAAACCATGCCTGAGGTACACCCAGAGGCTTACAAATAATCTTTGTCAACAAAATGAAAGAAAAGTGATTTTAAACCATTTATCTCACTCCCAGATGAAGGCTCTTTTGAGAAATGAAATTGTAGATGCCACTAAACTATCACAAGGATTGAGACCTATGTGATTGGATTGGATTTTGATACAAGATTGCAACAAAAATAAGAAAAACTACTTGCATGCATTTAGAGATGAAATAAATACACTTTACTCAAGATTAACACAAAATAACTCAAGTTTGATCAAATTTATCAGCAAGGGAAAGTTTCCAGAACAATCTCAAAGCTTGTCAATGGTTGTACACTTGCAACCACCTTGACACGATTGAATTTGATATAAAGAGAGATATACATGCTTCTTAGATGGCTTCTCAAAAGGGATGGGCTCTGTCAAGCTTTTTCTACTAGAAAAATTAGTCTATGACTTTTCCAAAAACTCCTAACCATTTGCACATGAAAAAAATTTGTGCCATTTATAACATTTACAATAGAGTCCCTTCTCCCCAAAAGACAAAAATATTTAATGCACCAGTGTTCACCATAATTCTTTCGTGATTCTCACAATCAAATCTACAAAAAGTCTCTAGGTGCTCGAGGGGTAGATTTCATCAAGTGCCTCCCGCATTCAACTCTTTGCTCTAGTAGATCACTCTTCCTTCAATTTTCCAACCACTTCCACCCCTAATCTGTCAAATCTGGCCCCTTGCGTGCTTGGGAGAAGAAAAATAGAAAATTTGATCGGCACGAAAGTCAGACCATTTTAATGGTTAAACACACCTTCCAATCTTCCCACCAAATTTCAAATATCAACATTAACTTCCTTCTCTGCTTGGCATGTAGAAAAAACTAAGAAATCATGAAAATGTGTCACACTTCCAGATGTGTTGTAGAGAAATGGAGGGAGAATCAGATTTTGACTCTCAGCTACCATTGATCTTCACTTTGAATTTGGGCTGTCCACGTGGCAGATTCAAACTTTAGAATAGACCCGGGGGCTTCCCTTGACTTTTTACAATTTTTGGAAAAATGGAAAAAAAATCCATTTTACTCCACACCTCCATCCTTGGGAAATGAGCCTGACATGTGTCCTAAGGTGGGCCCCACTGGGACCATGCCCCAATTCTTCCATTTGATCCTCTTTTTGGAAAAAGGAAATTTTCCAAGTTTCCCCATAGCTCCGCCCTTTTGATATTGACCAAGGAAAAATGTTGACTATTTCCCTCATCAGGCTTGCGGGCCATTCTAAGATTTTGATCCTTTTGAGGACAAGAGGCAAAAATCCATAGTTGCCTCTGATGGTCTGCTTCCCCACCCTTCTGACTTTTCAAACCGCCATGTGTCACCATGGTGCACCTTGAGATGGTCCCAAAAATTTTATACCTTGAACAAGCACGGGCTCGCCACATGTCCTGCTCTAGAAAAGTTTGTCTGATTGCTTGAAGCTCAGCGGAAGGCACCACGTGTCATGCTCTAAGGTAGTCTCCTTTGGCCTTTGAAAATTCTAAGTAAAATGCAAAGTGAGCAGAGGCCTCCACGTGTCATCCTGGCACTTCTTTAGAATGAAACTCAAAGGCCGGTCCCAAACATGCATTGTTCCTCCACGTGTCTCCATCATGCAACTTCAAAATGGTGTCCAAAGAGGAGACCCTAAAAGAGTGCATGCTCGCCACATATCATGTTCTACCAAACTTCTTCCAACTGCAAAAAAATTTGTCTAAGTCGGGCCAGCGCGGAAGCCTCCACGTTCCTTCTGCGGGGTCAAAGCGAGACCTTTTCCCTACCCTTAAATTTTCTCCAATCAGAGACTAGCGGGGCCGTGGGGCGGGTTCAAAATTTTTTTCAAAGTAGCCAAAAATAACAAGTTCAAAAAAATACCCACCACGCCCCATCCAATCAAGAAGCCACATAAGCACTAAAAGAACCAATGAGAAATGAGCGGGGCCACGGGACCAAATTTTCCTTTTTGCCAAAAAAGCAAAAAGTGATAAGTTAAAGCATTCACCCACCATCCCCTAACCAACCAAAAGAAGCCACATACCCTATCGATGTAAGGATGTAAATTTGACCGGGAGAAAATGCCCATCAAACCGTAAAATATAGAAAATGATCATTCGAGCTAGAAAATGAAAATTTCTTTAAGGACATAAAGCTTAGAAATGTTACAGGGCTCAAATACGTTCTTCAAGGATACATCCATTCATTTTCTTCAAGTACTTAGGGTAGAAACAGTAAGGAAGAAAAATCCCAACTGTGGAGAATAGAGAGAATGGGAAAACGTGAGTTTTGAAGGAACAGAGCACGGGGACTCAAAATATAGATCCTTAAGAGATTTACAACCCAGAACCAATTAAAAATGGCCACAAGGGTCAACCAGGCACAACACGGGGAAGGAGAGAATGATAGAGGTCGTAAATCAATAAGTTTTCAAAGGCACAAATGGGGTGAGACTATTTTGAGCACCAACACCGGCTCGACTTGGGGATGGGCACTCCCTCGTGAGTGCCACAAGAACAAAAGTAGACCAAGTGCCAAAAATATCCATTAGGTAAAGGAGTCAGTTTTGTACAGATCAAAGGAATAGATCCATCTCAAAAAAAATGGAGGAACCAGCAAAAATAGGTCACCGAGGACCAGACGAGCAAAAACACAAAAGACAGGAAACAAACAACAAACTATACACTATACAAAAAGAGTTTCTTGATCCTGGGAATCAATCCAAGAAATGCTTCAAATGCCTACCATTAATAGGTAGCTCAAGCAATTCACCATCCAAATCCTTCAAGAAGAAGGTATGTTCACCAATCCTGATATCTATGGAGTAAGGGCCCATCCATAATGAGTCAAATTTTCCATGCTTGCCCTTATCCTCATGTCTACTATCCCATAACAACAAGATCTCCAACATTGAAATCTCTAGGAGTGACCTTCTTGTCAAATAAATTCTTCAATTTCTCTCTGAACTTCACATGCCTCTGGTGGGATGCCCTCCTCTCTTCATCAAGCTCAACAATCTGGTTAATGTGAGCATCATAAGGACCTACCTCTTGATCTTCCAGCTTTGTTGCATAAACTGATATGAAGCCAGTTGCATATGAAGGGGCAACAGGGCCTGAGTCCCATACACCAACTCAAATGGACTCTTTCCAGTGACCCTCTTGACAGTGATCCTATCTTCCCAAATAACAAACTTCAACTGTTCACCCCACTTTCTCTTGTTCTACTCCAATGTTCTTATGATAATCTTCAACAAATTTTTATTACTAGACTCATCTTGTCCATTTCCTTGGGGATTGTAATTGGAGGCATATGTCAAGTTAATCCCATACTCCTTACACATTACCACCAAAGGTTTAGCTCTAAAGCTCATGGCATTATCAGCTACAATCTTGACTGGCACCCCAAACCTGTAGATGATGTTGTTCAACACAAAATCCATGACAACTTGGTGTGTTTCCTTCTTGGTGGGATTGCCTCCACCCACTTAGAAAAATAATCAGTTGCTACAAGAATCCACTTATGGCCAACACTTGAAGGGTCTGAAATCTCACCAATAAAATCCATTCCCCATTGCTTGAATGGAGCTTTGATTGATACATGCTGCAAAGGAAGGGAGCCTAAAGCTTTCAGTCTTCCAAAGAAGTGTTGGCAACTCTCACATCTTCTAACCAACAAGGTTGTATCCTTGAACAGAGAGTTGGCCACCAATAACTAGCCCTCAAGATCTTGTGTGTTGTGACTCTTGCAGAAAAATTCCCCCACAAACTCCTCCATGGAGATCAACAATTATCTTGGGGGATTCTTCTTCAATAATGCACCTTAAGAGGACTCCCTCTGGATTCTTCCAAGCTAGCCCATAATCAGTAATGACATATTTCTGGGAAGCCAACTTAAGGGCTCTTTTCTAGTTCTTACTTAAATATTCAGGGCAGTTCAGATGTCTGAGATAAAAAATTACATCTTTGTACCATTCAGAACTCATCAATTTTTGAAAAACATCTACCCTACCTTCTTCTACCTCATTTACCTCAATAGTTTGCAAGTTGCTCTCAGCCATAAGCTTAGCCAAGCCCAAACCTCTCACCAGCTTCGTGGTTTGGATGTCCATGTCATATTCTTGCAACTTGTTCACCCACCTGCACCTCTTGCTTGAGATTTCCATCTCTGATAAGATGTCCTTGACCATGGTGTGGGGAACATAAACAACAATTTTAGAACTTAGAATATAAGGCCTAAAAACCTTTGTTTCTTTAACCAAGGCAAATGCCTACTTTTCCATGATAGTGTACTTCAGCTCAGCCCCTACAAGGCCTTACTTGAAAAAGGCAATAGGCCTCTCAACCCCTTCACCATCCTTCTATAGCAGGACAGAAGAAATAGTGTTCTCTAAAGCAAAAGAGAACATCTGAAAGGCTTTCTTATAATTGGAGCTGCCAGTACGGGTGCATGCTTGAGTGCATCTTTAATCCCATTGAAATCTTGGATGGAATCCTCCTCCCATTTGATGGCCTGGTCTTTCTTCAGCATGGAAGTGATTGGAATGGTCAACTCAACAAAGTTTGATATGAATCTTCTAATGAAGTTTATTTTCCCAAAGAAGGACTAATTCCTTTCTTGGTTCTTGGAATTGGGACTTTGTTGATGGCCTCTACTCTTTCAAGATCAATCATCACTCCTTTTAACACTATGTGATGAAGAAAATTTTCCTTCTGCACTCCAAAATGGCACTTCTTTGGATTGAGTGAGATGCCATATTCTCTACATCTTATCAACATTTTCTCCAAGTGCAGCAGTGGTCACTTCTCTTCCTAGAAAACACTGTTACATCATCTTGATAGACTGCAATAAACTCATTGATGTAACCAGCAAAGGCAACATCCATTGCCCTTTGAAAATTGGCTCCAGCATTCATCAGACCAAAGGGCATCTTGACATACACATATGTTCCCCAAGGAGTAGTGAAGGTTGTCTTGATCCTTTCTGATTCTTTCACCACAACTTGGTTATAACCAAAGAAGCCATCCAAGGTGGAAAGCAACTCAGAACCAGTCACTAACTGTAGCATGTGCTCCATGTTTGGTAAAGGATAGTTGTCTTTCATTGAAGCTTTGTTTAGATTCCTGAAGTCCACACATAGCCTAATGTCACCATTCTTCTTTCTGACTAGTACTAGGTTGGCAACCCAAGAGGAATACCTTGTGGGCTAGATAATCCCTCCATCTCTTAGCTTCTTCAGTTCTTCTTACATTTTGAGGGATAAGAGTGGATTGATGGGCCTTTGTTTCTACCTGAAAGGTTTTGCATTAGACTCCAAGGGAATCTCATGTTGAAACAAGTCCTCTCTATATGCTTTTAGTTCAAAATAGGTCCAAGCCATGCAATCTTGGTATTTTTTCAACAACTGGATGTAGGACTACTTCTCCTCCTTGCTGAGATTGCTGCCTAACCAAATCTTCCTTGGCTCCTCCTTCATGCCAAGATCATGCTCCTCAATATCCCTTGAGGTTGCCATACATCTGTTAACAATGCAATCAACATTATCAAAATTGGACTCAAGAGCAACCAACCCTCTAGGAATGGTATTAGTTCTTAACTAGATGATGCCTTTTCCAAACAAGGTTTCTTTTCCTTTTGTTGTGCATACCATTGGCTCCCAATCAATCCTTTGATCAGAAAATTCTCCCTTGTTTTGCAGAAATCTTCTGATCTAAGCATCATCATCAAAAACCTGCCAATGCTTAATGTTGTCAGGGACAGAAGGTCTTGTCAATACCTTAACCTCATACTCACAATATGGGGACATTGTGTAATGACAAACCGAGACCCCAACACTACAAGCTTGTCTTGCCAAGTCATTGAATTTCCTATCATGATGCATGATGTTGAATGAATCAAACATCTCAATGAAATCCCAAACTGCATGCTTTTATTTCTTCATTTGTTGATTCTTTGTGGCATACAGTTTTCTGACTTGTTTTACTATTAATTCTGAGTCTCCTTTGACAATGATGTCCTTGACACCATATTTCCAAGCAATTCTTAAACCCAACAACAATGCCTCATACTCAACAATGTTGTTGGTGCACTCAAAGTTGAGCTTGAAGGAGAAAACAAATTTTTCTTGACTAGGAGAAAGTAAAACAACACTAGCACCATTCCCAAACTTGGAGCAAGCTCCATCAAAACAACAGAGTCCAAGGAGATCCTGTTTGTTCAAGACACTTGCATTCTTCAATCTTGTGCTCCTTTCCATCAACAAACCCTACAAAGTTGTCTACATCAACACTTGTGTACAATACCTCATAGGATGCATTGTTGGGATCCTCAATAAGGTGCAACATTTTCTTTTCTCCATACAACCTGACAAGGCTTCCCTCAATTGGGATGGTGGCATAAGACATGTCCATTTGGACACTCCCACCAACACTTGTGGCCCATTTTCTTGACAACAACATACCCCATTTGGCTGGGCAATCAACTATGACAACGTCAAGTTTTAAATTTTTACCTGGTAGGCTGCAAGTTGTACCACTAGGCCCTTCACACATCCCACTACTGGCACCTCTCTAGAGTCCATAGTAGTACACTTCCCATAGGCTACTGTCACTTTGATGTTTAGCTCATTCATGACTTCCAAAGGCATGACATTGCATGATGCTCCTGAGTCAAACATGTAGTTATGCAACAGTCTATCCTTGATGATCAAAGTGGTGAAGAATGGATCCACATTCATCTCGAGATTCCACCAAGGATGTTCCCAAATAGACCTCAGGTGGTTCATCTAGCTCTTCTGATGTTGGTGGTGCTTCTGGTTCTTCAATGATTGGAGGAATCTCCACAATGTTTATGTTTCTACCTAGGGAAGTCTTCTCTTCTTTTAACCCTAGGTATTCAAATGCTCTCTTTTTGTGCTTAGGAATCCTAAGCAACTCAACAATTGGAATAGAGACTTTGATTTGACTTAGGACTTGAGAAATATCATATGGGGCATTTCTTGGCAAGGCAACACTGGAGGAGAAACCAATACACTCATTAAGTGGTACAAGATTTTTGACAACTTGGGCATGAGGAGGGGTATGATTTTTGTTTGGAACTGTAGGGTTTTTAGTAGGTGCATACTTCCTAAGATCCTCTTTAGGAATGTTTGAAAGTAAGGGAGCTTTTGGCTTGGCTTGAGGCCTTGCCCCTTTGACAACCTTACTTCTTGTATTATATTCCTTCTCTTGAGCCACAACAACATTCATCAATAATTTTCTATCTTCCTCAGAGGGGATGCCTCCATCATACTTATTTATCATTAAAGCCCTTAAATATTCAAAGTCATTATTGGGAAATTCAAAAGCTTGTACAATATCTACTTCTAAAGTATGAGAGGGAGGAAGAATAGTCACCCTATGAATGCAATCCCAAAAAGTGGCAGCAGTCCAGGCACTTATTACTTTAGTTGAAGTTGCCCCTTGTTGTGAGCTCGTGGAACAACCCATCATGCATACATCATCATCATTGTCATCATCAACTTCTTCTTCTTGTTGATCTTCTTCACAAGGAGAATGGGGCATGAAACATCTGTCACACTAATAAATGACATTTTTCTCCTCCACAACAACAACTCTAACAGCCAAAGGATCAGGTATTGTTCTGTTCTCACTAGCTTGGGACTATCTATTTCCAAACCCAATAGGTCCCTTGCCTCTGTCATCAGATCTTTGGTGATTAGTGAACCTGTCTTGGCCTTGCTACTTGTGTTGACCCTGTGAACCCTGCCCAATTCCCTTCTCAACTTGGGCTAATTTTTAGGAAATTTCTTTGACAGCCCCTCCAAAGTCTTCACAACTTCTTCCAAAACAACAATTTGTTTGTTTGGGGGTTTTTCTAGGTTAACCAGCTTTACACCTTCTCTCTTTGGAGGCTTTCTAATTGCCTTGATATTGTTCTCTATTTATAAATCCATGGTGAAGGCCTGCCTCAAATTTGTGGGGTTCTTATCTCTTAAATAATATGCATCCTTTTTATCAAATGCATCAGTATATTTGATCAAACATGACTCATCACAAGGCCTTATCCTGACAGAAATCTCCTCAAGGTCTTGTTAAACCTTGTGTTGAAATCATGTACTTGACTCATTAGGGTTCTTTTTGATGTTTTCAAACTTTGTCAATAGGAACCTAGGGTCAGTTCTATCACCATACTGCAACCTAAATGCATTACTCATCTCAGTCTAAGAATCAATTGAGTTATCTAGCAATGCTTTATATCAGTCCCTAGCATCCTCCTCTAGAGTGTGAACAAACAATTTGATGTACACATCTTCATGCTCAATCTCAAAATTTTCATCATGTTGATAAAAAGCTTTAGATGTTGATCACCGATAATAGTATTGTTTCCTTGGAACTTTGGCATTATGTTCCTTACATCTTGAGGCACTACATTTGGATATCCAGCCATTCCCACAAAATTGATAGGTCCAAAGGTATTTACAATGATGGGGTCTGGGAGGGGGTAAGGCCATGTTTCTTTCAGGAGGTGACCCTAGAGGGGTGACAAATTGATGAGGGGTAGAAGGTCTTTAAAACACAAGGGTATAGTTTTCAAAATAGGTATCCCCCAAAGGTCTTGCTTCTTGGAAATTCCTATCAACCTCATAAAAGATAGGAGCAGAGTTTTGAAGAAAACCTTTCAAAATCAAATGAAGGCCCCTCTCCAGTTGGATAATTCAATTCCACAAAGAGGCTATCTTGACTCAAAGGCACTTGAACTACAATCTTCAATAATAGGCCGATCACTTTCATTAATGGAGATCCCCGTTCTTGTAAGATGATCCCAACAAATGCTCACCAAGCTTTTCCTCCTTCTGATTTTGCTTTTCCTAGCTCTAGAAATAATGTCCTAGCAAGATCCCTGGCAAAGAAAGACCTTCTTCCTTCCAACTTTACAAATATTAGTTACAAATTTGACTTTGACAGAGTTTAAGACACTAGGTATTTTTCAAAAATTAGATCAATAGGGAGTCACCACTAAGGATTCCCACCTTAGTTGTGCAAATGCACTAAATATGATTTGTCAAATGTTTGTCAACACTAGAAACTGGAAATGGAGAGAACTTGACCTTTCTCTACCTATATTTATCAATGAAAACTAGTGCACTTAGATGTAGAAACTAAAAGAATGGCACACAACACTTGGATCATACAAGAAGTGTTTTACCAGGTTCTTTATTTTAAACTAAGAGTCCCCAGAAATGGTGCCACTTGATGTTGGTGCTGTTAACGGGCTAAATAGATATGGATTGGCAGTGAAACAACAAATTAGTCTCAGCAATGCAAATTATTTCCCAGGAGTTCCAAACAGTCCCTGGTAACGGCACCACTGATGTTGGTGTTTTTGACGGGTAAAATAGATATGGCTTCAAATATGTATGCACATGGATTAAATTGAACTAAGTTCTCAGCAACATAAATCAGATCCCTAACCGGCGCCACTGATGTTGGTACCCAAATTTGTTCTCCTTTTCAAGCCAAGCAACAACACTGATTCAACATGGAGCTTAGAGGTAGCCAAATCATAAATATATGTCATTTTGTAGCTGGGGAGGAGATCTAACTATCCCTTTATTACTTGGATTTGTGGAGAGATGGGTAGCACCTTAAAAGGATATGATCTTATCCTAACTATTTTAGGTTGTTCCTTTCAACCAAGGTAAGAGAACCTATTTTGTAACCTCTGTTATTTGAAAGGAGATACAGTACCCTTCTTTTGCATAAATTTTGTAGAGAAGACCTTGGGGAAAATATGATCAACACACTAGATCTGACTCTCACGAGTTGTCACTTCCAGATCATGGAGATACTTTCACAACAAGGAAAAGGTTACTAAAGACATTTGAGACCTTGATCTATCCTGCATACTTTGGCAAATGGATTTTGGTCTTGTGTGGGTATACAGAGCAGAAAAGGGGTAGTATGGATGGGATTGGATGTTTTTAAATAGATTTTGGTGGGAGGGGAGATAGGATGAACTTGAATCACTAGATCCTTGAGAGCTTATGCAAAATGGAAGGATTTCAACCAACAAAATGCCACAAAAGTTAGAAATGTTTCTTCAACTAGAATATGTGCCTAAATGGAGGCCCAAATTAGCACTCTTTCACACAACCTATGGGATTCTATCATGAAGGCTCGAGTCAGAAAACCCAATAAAGCACCAAGATTCAAATCAAACCATGCCTGAGGTACACCCAGAGGCTTACAGATAATCTCTATCAACAAAATGAAAGAAAAGTGATTTTAAACTATTTATCTCACTCCTCGGATGAAGGCTCTTCTAAGAAATGAAATTACAGATGCCACTAAACTATCACAAGGATTGAGACCTGTGTGATTGGATTGGATTTTGGTACAAGATTGCAATAGAAACAAGAAAAACTACTTGCATGCATTTAGAGATGAAATAAATACACTTTACTCAAGATTAACACATAATAACTCAAGTTTGATCAAATTTATCAACAAGGAAAGTTTCCAGAAACAATATCAAAGCTTTTCAATGGTTGTACACTTGCAACCACCTTGACACGATTGAATTTGATACAAAGAGAGATATACATGATTCTTAGATGGCTTCTCAAAAAGGATGGGCTCTGTCAAGATTTTTCTGCTAGAAAAATCAGTCTATGACTTTTCCAAAAACTCCCAACCATTTGCATGAAAAATTTGTGCCATTTATAACATTTACAACAAAGCCCCTTCTCCCCAAAAGACAAAAATGTTTAATGCACCAATGTTCACCATGATTCTTTCATGATTCTCATAATCAAATCTGTAAAAGTCTCCAGGTGGTCGAGGGGGTAGATTTCATCAAGTGCCTCCCGAATTCAACTCCTTACTTTGGTAGATCACTCTTTCTTCAATTTTCCAACCACTTCCACCCCTAATCTATCAAATCTGCCCCTTGCATGCTTGGGAGAAGAAAAATGGAAAATCCGATCGGGTACAAAAGTCAAACCATTTTAAATTGAAATACACCTTCCAGATCTTCCCACCAAACTTCAGATATCAACATTAACTTCCTTCTCTACTTGGCATGTAGAAAAAACCAAGAAATCATGAAAACTCACACTTCCAGACGTGTTGTAGAGAAATGGAGGGAGAATCAGATTTCAACTCTCAGCTACCATTGATCTTCACTTTGAATTTGGGCCGTCCACGTGTCACATTCAAACTTTAGAACAAACCCAAGGGCTTCCCTTGACTTTTTACAATTTTCCGGAAAAATGGAAAAAAAATCCATTTTTCTCCTCACCTCCGTCCTTAGGAAATGAGCATGACACGTGTCCTAAGGTGGGCCCTAGCAGAACTGTACGAAATCAATTCACCGCCATTTGATCCTCTTTTTGAGTCATGCGGGAAAATTTGGAAAATTTTCCTTTTTCCAAAAACGAGGTAAAATAACATAATCGAGTCATGGTTCCTCTAGGACCCACATTGGGACATGTGTCAAGCTCATTTTCTAAGGGCAGAGGGGTGGAGAAAAATGTCAAAATTTTACTTTTTTCCAAAAGTTATAAAATGTCAATAGTCTTTGTCAGGCCGCTTTCTAACCACATTTTGCCATGTGGAAGGCTCAGAGTAAAAGTTAAAAGGTAGGATCAACGATTTCGGTGCATTTCACCTATTTTCTATCATTTTTGCTCCAATACTCTTGGAGATGCAAATACGCACTATTTTTCATTGTTCTTTGATGAAATTATTTGTCATCTTTGTCGATAAGGTGTCATTGAATGGATTCAAAGCTTAAATTGTGAGTCCAAGGATCATTGAGGTCAATATTTTGAAGAGGGAATTACTCAGGCACTCGAAAAAATGGGAATTACCAAAGGAGATGGATGCAGGGAAGAATTGCAAAGGAAAAGGAGGGGAAAAGGATGAAATGATGAAAGTGCAGGCACAAAAGGTGAAAAAGGAGTCACCTCGAGAGCAAAAAGGGATGACATGTCAAGTCCAAATATGGCGCAGGCTCAAAAATGATTAAAAAGGGGATTTCTTGCATGACAGAATCAGAATGATTAAAGGAACTCCCAAAAATTTATGGCATGGCATCTTAGTCATTAGTCAAGGGCCCAAGAAATGTGATCAGTTCATAATTGGTCCACTTGGCAGATTTCGGATCTGAATTTGTTAAGTGTCATTGTCTAAAATAAATTAGTAGCAAGAAAAGGTCCCTCGAATATTCTTCTTTTTGGGGAAAAAATTTGGGGTGAATGAAATGTATAAATGCAATGAGAATACTCTTGCAAATGGTCGAGTTTGAATTCTTGAGAAAAATTTGAGAAAGTTGTCTTCCCAAGAGACCAAAGCCAAGATAACATGTTATTTTCTTTTGTGTTAGATTTTCTATCATGTCAAGTTGGTTGTAGATGTATAGCCATTGAAAAGCACTAAGATTACTCTGGAAGCTTTCCTCGATGATGAATCTAAGTAATTTTGGAATTAATTTGTGTCTAATCTCTAGCAATTTTGTGTTTGCTTTGTTTCAGAATGTCTGTAAATAGTTTCTTTTGTTCCTATTACAATCTTACACTTTGAAATTTTTGTGAAATCACACAGGATCTCATCCCTATGACAATCTAATGGTATTTTCAATTTCATTTCAAGAAGATCCTTCATCTTGGATGAGATAAACAAATTTAAAATCAATTCATTGTCATTTGTTGATAAAGATTGTCTATAAGTCTTCGGGTGTACCTTAGGCATGATTAATCAAAAACTTTAGTGTTTAATTGAGTCTTTCAATTTGAGCCTTCATGTTGGAGTCTCAAAGATTATGTGAAAATGTGCTGATTTGGGCCTCCATTAAAGCACACCTTCGAAGGAACGCTCTGACTGCTTCAAATTTTTCTATTGTGAAGTTGTTCATTGTTCTGTAGTCCCTTCGAAGATTGGGTATAATCAACTTTATCCTGCTTCATCTCCCACCAAAATCATTTAAAAACCATTGATCCACCTTGAACTACCCCTATTTTCCCTTGTGTATCAACAAAGGAACAAAATCTACTTGCAAAAATATGCAGAACAATCAGGATTTCTTAATGTCTTCAGTAACCTTAGCCTTGTGTTGAAAATATCTCCATTGTTTAGAAGTGACAACTCTTAAGAGTTAAATCATGGAGTATTGACCGTATTTTCCCAAGGTTCTCTTCATAGAATTTGTGCAAAAGAAGGATATCTCCATCTCCTTCATCAAACAGAGGTTACACTAAGGGTCCTCTCACCCTGGTCGAAGAGGCACAACCTAAAGTAGTGAGGATAGGTCAAATCCTCTTAAAGGTGTTATCCATCTCTCCATAAATCTGAGTAACAAAGGGCTAGTTAGATCTCATCCCCAGCTACAAAATGACACACACTATGATCTATATGCCTCTAAGCTCCACGTCCAATCTGTGTTGCTGCTCGGCTTGAAAGGGAGAACAAATTTGGATACTAACACCTCTAATAACCGATTGTCATTGTAAGCACTATATGTTCAACTGTGGACCAATATTATTTTTCAATGATAGTAATTATATCATATTGGCTGGACTTCACATGTCAAATCTAATTGTAGCACTACATTTCAACAAGACAAATAAATTCGTATATATTTCACCTAAAATATATCTTTGTAAATTATAAGCCAGATTCATTCGTTTCAAAGAAAAATCCTAATGATCGCTACAATTTCTTAATTTCAAAATAAATTTTGAATAAAAAATCATGCTCTAGCTGTACTACAATCCTTTCATTACCTCTAGTCATAGCAATCAATAGAAGTACAACTTTAGAATGATTGTTATTGTTAATGACTATAATTATATCAAATTAGTTGCACGTTACTAGGTGGAGCCAATTGTTGCACTACTTCCCATCGATATGGATCAAGACTTTCTCTTCGTATCAAAGGAATAACGTTGCAACTAATAGGTGCAACAATTTCTAAATTTGATATTAGATATATAATAACAAACAAGGGTCTAACTTAGCAAATATTAGGCTCCTATCATTACCATTTTCCATTATAATCACTATTTGTTCAACTTTGGATGGTTAGTGATTTTCATTGATTGTAAGTGTCACATATTGGGTAGACTTCACATGGCAAACCCAATTACTTGCACTACATTCTATTGAGAGGCATCTAGTCTTATTTATTTCTCCTAAGATATATCTTTGAAAATTGTAATCCATATTCGTTAGTATCAGAGAAAAGGGTATCAACCGCTACGCTCAAGAATTTCTTAATTTCAAAATAGTCGTTGAATAAAAAATCATGGAATAGCTTAGCAGCTACTACGATCATATCATTACCTCTTGTCATAGCAATCACTATCTGTATAGCTTTAGATCGATTATAATTGTAAATGATTAAAATGTTAACAAATTGTTTACGTGTTACCTTGTGGAGCCAATTCCTGTAATGCTTTCCATCGAGAGGGATCAAGACTTTCTATTCTTATCAAATAAAATGCTTAGCAACTATCATCCTTCATTACTAGTTGAAAGGAATAACATAGTTACCGTTAGGCTTAACAGTTTTAATTTTGAGAGGATTCAAGACTTATTTATTTCTCCTAAGATATATCTTTGTAAATTATAATCCATATTCGTTCGTATCAAAGAAAAATCCTAGTGGCCACTAGGCTTAACAATTTCTCAATTTCCAAGTAGTTATTGATTAACAACTCGTGATATAGCTTAGAGGCCACTAGGATCCTTTCATTACCTCTTATCATAGTAATCACTATCTTTACATCTTTAGATCGATTATAATTTTCAATGATTATAATTGTTTCAAATCGGTTGCATGTTACCTGTGGAGCTAATTTTTGCACTACATTCCATCGAGAGGGATCAATACTTTCGGTTTGTATCAAAGAAAAGGTTTAGCGATTGCTAAGCTCGATTACTAGTAAGAGTAACATAGCGGCCGCTAGGCTCAATAGTTTCTAATTTGTGAATAGTTATATTATAAAAAACAATGGTCTAGCTTAGTGGCCACTAGGCTCCTATCATTATCACTTGTCATTGTAATTGTATTGTTTTGGGTGGACTTTACATGGTAGCCCCAATTGTTGCACTACATATTTATCTCGTACAAGATATATCTTTTAAATTGGAATCCATATATACCCCTAAGAGTAAGTGATATTTTTTTTAGTTTTGATAAGATAAATCATTGCAACATATAATTCACATCGGTTCTTATCAAAGAAAATGCATAGCGACCGCTAAGCTACTTTATTTATTGATTGAAATGACATATGGTCAGTTGTGCACAACAATTACTTAATTTGGAAATAGCGATAGAATAAAAATCATGATATAGCCTAGCAAATTGTATGAGCTATATACCAATACCTCTTGTCATTGTAAACACTATCTTTACATATTTGAGGCGCTAGTACTTTTTCGTTGTTTTAATGCAAAAACACCTTCTAGGATTTCATAATTTTCATGCCACATGTCATCGTTTTAATGGTAGCTATTTATATTATAATAATGCAATTTCATATAGTTTCAAAATATTTTATATTTGTTTCTTTACATTTAAATTTCATAATAAATGTGTCAATTATAATGTTTTCTAACTATTAGGTTCAAAACATGCCATATGGCACAGTATAATTGGATAATTATTTTTCATTTGTGCACTACATCTAACATTGTATAGGTCGATTTTGATAAAAATTAAAAAAATTGTGCCTATACATTTGTACACTTTATTTCATTTTTTTATTATAATATTATATTTTTTATTGTGTTTCAACTATTTTAAGTTATAGCCACATGTCACCGTTTTACTGGTTGTTATTTATATTATAATTGTGATTTCATATTATACTATTTTCTTTACATTTTAATTTCATAATAAATGTGTCAATTATAATGTTTTCTAACTATCAGGTTCAAACTTACCACATGGCACGAGTAATTGGAGAATTATATTTCATTAGTGCACTACATCTAACATTATCTAAGTGATTTTTTTATTAAAAATTAAAAATAAATGTGCATATAAATTGATATAATTTATTTCTACTGTTTTATTATAATATTATAAGTTTTATTATGTTTCAACTATTTTAAGCTATAGCCAATAATAAAAGGTGTTGTTTTCAATATTGTTTATTTTTTCGATATCCCGCTCCTTTTCTCAATGAGTGAAAAATTCAAAATTCGGGCATTTTTGAGAATTTGAAATTTCAATATTAACACAATTTCCCCCACTCTAATTTTTAAATTTTCGCATCCCACACTTTTTATATTTTCAAAATTTCTAACGTGGATTGTGCCAAAAAAATATTAAATACCCCGAGAACCATTTTTTAGGGTTTTTGTTTTTTCGGTCTTACAAAACAACAACTCGTGAAATCATAGAACAATACAGAAAGCTGAAGATTGCATGGCCAAATGCAAGAATCCCAATCATTTTGGCCAGGAGCAATCGACAAGAAATTAACAAAAAGGGAACAATCAAGTAGTAACAAATGAAAGGAACGATAAGAATATTGTTCCAAGCCGCAATCTCAGATGATAATAGCACACCACATTAGATTTGCACAATAGAAGAGCTAAAATACCATATATGGAAATCCATCATATCCATAATGCTCAATACATTACAATAGAATGACTTGAATTATTCAATAAGAAAGATGTACATATATGAGGAGGGAAGTGTAACTACTACCTAAATCAGTGGTGAAGAACTCCCACTAACTGATACTGATAGTTAAGTTAACTCCAAAAGACTAGTAAGCTAACTTCACATAACTGAGAAGCTAACTCAACACAACTAGTAAGCTAACTCCACACAACTAGTACACCTAAGCAAGCTAACCCAACAAGTGTAGGGCTAACACAAGTGTAAGAATTATCCTAATAAATAAATAAAAGGATAAATAATAACCTACACTAATACCCTCCTCGTAAGCATAGCTTAGGTGGGTGGAAAAGAAGGTGGGTCCCAGCAACAAGGCTTGATGAGGTACCCACGTACAACAACTGGGAAAATGGACACCGCAAGGTACCCAAAACCAGTAATAACAAAGTAGAGAGCAAAATCCTACTGCAAGATATCCTCATAAGCTCGGCTCCAAAAAATCATACAATATTGAAGAAGTGTGGTGCACACTATGGTCTAAATCCACTACTCGATCATATAACTCAAAAACAACTGACACTGGGCTTCACCAGAATAGCTCCATGCAACGAGATTGTCAATGGAGTGATGTCAAAGTGAAAAACAAACACCAAACATAATTTGATCAACTGCAACAAATAGGTGTGCCACGATCCAAGAAAAACTAAGGCAACAAGATAAGGACACGAGATCCAAATAAATAGGAGTGCCATGATCCAAGAAAAAGCCAAGGTAACAAGACAAGGGCACGAAACCTGAAGAAGCAGTATCAACACCACACCCTCCCATACTGTAGAATGGGTAGAGTGATACCACAGATCTGTATGATTTTTCAAAAGAAACTACTCGAACATTGTCAAACTAACACTGGCTCCACCAAAATAGCTCCCCCCACAAGAGAGACCATCAACATGCCAAAAAAGTGTCAAAATACAAATCAAAAATATCTCAACAAACAAGAGAGATATAAATGTATACACCCATAGATATAAGAATGCAATACCCAAAATTTTGGGACGTCGAGCTCAACCAAAAATGCATCCACGAGTGATTACAACACCCTCCCAAATTTGGCACTTTATAATTGAGTGCATGTAAATATTACAATGAGTAATAGTACCTTTTACATTTGAAATGTGTGTATAAAAATGTCACCAATGTGTAGATCTTGAAAAAATACACAATTTCAAAAAAATCACCTTAATCCGAGCTACGGATCAAAATTTATGAGCTCTACAAGGTTTCTTATTAAAATAATATTTTAATGTTGATCTTTTAAAAGGTACACATGACACCCAAATGTCCAAAGGGTAAAAGAGTGCATCCACACAATACATGTTTGTGACCAAATGATAAAAGTTTGTGCCTAAAACCTAAAATGTCCATAGAGTAAATTATTGCGTCCCGGAGGGTACACGCTTATATCCAATGGATAATAGAATGCACCCGGAGGGTGCAGATTGTGTCCAAAGTGGATAAAAGACTGCATCCAAAACCAAAATACCCAGATGGTAAAAGAATGCATCTAGAAGGTACACACTTATATCCAATGGATAAAAGAATGCACCCATAGGGTACAGATCTGCATCCAATGGATAAAATATTGCATCCAAAACAGAAATACCTAAAGGGTAAAAGAATGCATCTAGAAGGTACACGCTTATATCCAATAGATAAAAGAATGCACCCATAGGGTATAGATCTCGCATCCAAAGGGATAAAAATCGCATCCAAAACTAAAATACCCATAGGGTAAAATAATGCATCCGGAAGGTACACGCTTATATCCAATGGATAAAAGAATGCACCCAAAAAGTACAATTGTGAATACAAACTTTGATTGCAAATATCTTTTTTTTTGGCACCTGTATCAAAAAAATAGAGAGAAACCTAAAGTTTCTCGAAAAACCTAGAAATCTGATATAATTTTTGAGCCAAAAATATGTCTATACATAATTGTACGGATTTTTTTGAGAAATGTGCCAAAAAAACTTTTAAATGCCCAGATTTGATTGTTTCAAAACATGGCCGAGTTTATAGTCGATTCTAGGGTTTTGGCACCTTCCAAATCCAATGACACACTCTGTTTTACATAAAAATGCATGCTGCAGAAAATTGCTAACAAATTCTAAATACATGAAAATAATAAACCCTTGCTTGCAAAAAAAAACTTACAGATGGATGTCTACATCATCTATGGCTCTAATACCATGAAAGGAACGATAAGAATATTGTTCCAAGTCGTGATCTCAAATGATAATAGCACACCACAATAGATTTGCACAAAGAGAAGAGCTAAAATACCATATATAGAAATCCATCATAATCCATAATGCTCAATACATTACAATAGAATGACTTGAATTATTCAATAAGAAAGATGTACATATAGGAGGAGGGAAGTGCAATCGCTACCTAAATCAGGGTGAAGAACTCTCACTAACCGATACCGGTAGTTAAGTTAACTCCAAAAGACTACTAAGCTAACTTCACATAACCGAGAAGCTAACTCAACACAACTAGTAAGCTAACTCCACACAACTAGTACATCTAAGCAAGCTAACCCAACAAGTTTAGGGCTAACACAAGTGTAAGAATTATCCTAATAAATAAATAAAAGAATAAATAATAACTTACACTAACAACAAAAGGGTGCTCACACACTAGGGAAGCAAAAGGGGTTGCGGAAAAATAGTGCGATAGTTCGACACAACAATGGGTGATTTGAATGGCATCACTAAGCACAAAAAAATATCATATCTAAATAAGGTATTTATCAAAAATGTATACTATACTAAATGTGCACCTTTTTTATTGCGAGGCTTATTCAATGATTTGTCTTCGACTAGATCTTGTCTTTTTAACCTCAGTCAGCCCTGCTTTTCCCTTCAAAATGCACTTTGCGGCCCGGGCTACTTATCGATTCCTTATGATCATTTTGTCAAACCACCTTATGATTACTAGTTCTTGTCTTTTTCAAGTCATTCCAGCCCTGCTTTTCCCTATGAAAACGTGATCCGCACCTCTTCACTGCTACTGCAGCCTTCCTTCGGTCATTTTGTCACACCGCCTTGTTCTTAAATAAAACAAGGAATTTGTTGTGCCCCAACCAAAGAAAATTTAATCCCTTTTCAGCTCTGGTTTTTATTTCATTTGAATGCTTTCAAGTTTTTGTCGATCTATGTCCCCTCTAGATTGTTTTTCCCGATAATGATGGCCGACGCATAATCACTAGTTTTTAAAATTATAATGTTTAACAAGACTCAAAATATTGTTTTGGTATTCGTTACGTCTACCTTTTTCCTTTTAATATGATGATAGAAACAACCCGAGGTAAATATTTCATTATACATTGTTTATATGGTTGTCGCGTTGACTTTGTGAGAAGATATTTGAGGTTAACAAAATGGTCTAAAACTATAAAATCATATTAGGTTTTCAATTGTGAGATAATTTTTTGTGCAATGGAAGGTTAAACATATTATATATACACCTAAATTTTATATATAAAATATTATAATCACTATGTATTTAAATTTATATATTAAATATTTCAATCACTATGTATCTATGTATGTTAGTCACGATGATATAATTCTTTTAAAACAATATTATCAAGAGAGGCCACGATTTATTAGCGAGTAAGATAGAGTGTTGGCATATATATTAATTCTTTTGGGTTATTGTGGAAGGCCACAATATTATTAGTCTATCTGGAAGGCCACAAACTAATATTATTTGGATATTAGTTGTCACTAGGATTTAACAAAAATAAGAAAGCTATTGCAAGCTTAGCGGTTGCTAGGGTATAACACAATACCATATTTTTAGCTTAGCAATCGGTACTCAATAATGCATATCATGAATTCATACATCGCTAAAACACTGCCACATCGTAATATTTGGAACATAGTGGTCGCTAGGATTTAACAAAATAAAGAAAGATATTACAAGTCTAGCATCTGCACAGGTATTGCGTGTAACATATTATTTGGAGCTTAGAAGTCGCTAGGGTTTCACAAAATAAATAAAATATATTGTAAGTCTAGCGTCCGCTAGGTATTGCCACAAAATAAAGAAATATATTGTAAGTCTAGCATCCACTAGGTATTTCCACTAGGTTATGCCTCGAAAACATTTTTTGAGCTTAGATATTGGTACTCAACAACGGATATCATGAAGTTTTAAACTCATAAGACAACTGCCACGGTATATTATTTGGAGCATAGTGGCCACTAGGGTTTAACAAGATAAAGAAAGATATTGGAAGTTGTAAGCATCCACTAGGTATTGCCGTAACATATTATTTATACCTTAGCGGTCGCTAGGATTTCACAAATTAAATTAAAGTAGTATGAAATCAATGGCCTCTACGTATCGCAATAGTATAGTATTTAAAAAGCTTTCTACAGGATTTACCATTTTAAATGAAATTAATTTGATCTTAGTGATCACTAGCCTTTACAATAATGTAATAATTTAGGCTTAGCATTCGTTAGGATTTAACACATAAAATTTGGGGCATATAGGTCACTAGCTTGTGTTGCAAAATTTTATTTGAAGATATGTTGTCGCTAGGATTCAACTAAAACAAGTAAGATATTGTGAGCTTAGCGGTCGCTAGGTTATGCCTCAAAAACATTTTCTGAGCTTAGCGATCAGTTCTCAATAACATATATCATGAATTTATACGGTGCTAAGACACAACCACATCATAATATTTGGAACATATCGCCACAAGGATTTAACAAAATAAAGAAATATATTTCGAGTCTAACACCCGCTTAGGTATAGCCATGAACATATTATTTGTAGCTTATTGGTCGCTAGGATTTCACAAATTAAATTAAGCTAGTATGAAATCAGAGGCTGATATGTACTACAACATAATATTTTTAAAAAAAATCATTTGACTTGATTTAACATTTTAAATGAAATTGATTTGAGCTTATCAGTCCCTAGCTTTTACAGCATTGTAATAATTTAACCTTGGTGTTCGTTAGGATTTAACCCATAATATTTGGGGCATAGCAGTCGTAAGAATTTAACACATTAAATTAATATTCCAAGAGGCTATCGTCTGCTATAATATGCATACTCATCGTGTTTGCAAGTTGTTAGTGGTATGCTTTAACAAATTTTGAGCTACATCACATCTAGTTTCTTCCACAATAGAATATTTCCATCTTGGATGTCTCAAGCATTTAACAAGATAAAGTACAAAAAATTTAGCTTGACGACCACTATCTTATGTTGTAACATATTATTTGAAGATATGTTATCACTAGGATTCAACTTAAAACATGTCAGATATTACAAGCTTAATGCACCTTAGCTTATTCAAAACATTTTTATGAGCTTAAAGATCGGTACTCAACAATGGATATCATGAAGTTATATGTTGCTAAGACATTGCCGCAACATATTATTTAGAACATAGCAGATCGCTAGGATTTAACAAAATAAAGAAAGATATTGCGATTCTAGCGTCCACTTGGTATTTTCATAAAATTTTATTTGTACCTTAGTGGTCGTTAGGATTTCACAAATTAAATTAAAGTAGTATGAAATTAGTGGCCTCTACGTACTATAACAAAGATAATATTTAAAAAATATTTCTACAGGATTTACCATTTTAAATGAAATTTATTTGAGCTTAGCGGCCACTAGCCTTTACAACGATGTAATAATTTAGGCTTAGCGTTCGTTAGGATTTAACACATAATATTTGGGTCATAGAGGTCACAAGAATTTAACACATTAAATTAAGATTCCAAGAGGCTAGTATCCGCTAGAATAAGCATACTCTTAATGCTTGTAAGTAGTCGGAGGTATGCTTTAACAAATCAAATTAACAAATTTTGAGCTACATGACATCTAGTTGCTTCCACAATAGAATATTTCAAGTTTGGATGTCTCGAGCATTTAACAAGACAAAGTATGGAATTTTTAGCTTGATGTCCATTATCTTATGATACAACATATTATTTGAAGATATGTTGTCGCTAGGATTCAACTAAAAACATGTCGATATTGCAAGCTTAGCGGTTGCTAGGTTATGCCTCAAAAACATTTTTTGAGCTTAGAGATCGGTACTCAACAACGGATATCATGAAGTTATACGTTGTTAAGACACTTCCGCAACATATTATTTGGAGCTTAGTAGCTGCTAGGATTTCACAAAATAAATAAAGATATTGGAATTCTAGCGTTCATTGGGTATTGTCGCAACATATTATTTGTACCTTAAGCGATGCATGAGGATTTCTCAACTTAAATTAAGGTAGTATGAAAGTAGTGGCCTCTACGTACTACAAAAACATAATATTTTTAAAAATATTTCTACAAGATTTACCATTTTAAATGAAATTGATTTGAGCTTAGTGGCCATTAGCCTTTACAACAATGTAATAATTTAGGCTTAGCGTTCGTTAGGATTTAACACATAAAATTTGGGGCATAGAGGTCGCAAGAATTTAACACATTAAATTAAGATTCTAGGAGGCTAGCATCCGCTAGAATAAGTGTACTCTTAATGTTTGCAAGTTTTCGGTGGTATGCTTTAACAAATCAAATAAAAAAATTGAGCTACATTTTTTATCTTAGCGTCCACTATCTTATGTTGCAACATATTATTTGAAGATATGTTATCACTAGGATTCAACTAAAAACAAGTAGGATATTGTGAGGTTAATGGTCAGTAGGTTATGGCTCGAAAATATTTTCTCAGCTTAGATTTAGTTCTCAATAATGTATATCATGTAGTGATACATCACTAAGACACTTCCGCATCATAATATTTAGAACATAACAGCCGCTAGGATTTAACAAAATATAGTAAGATATTTCAAAATTAGAGTCCATTAGGTATTGTCGTAAAATATTATTTGGATTTTAGCGGTCGCTAGGATTTCACACATTTAATTAAGGTAGTATGAAATTAGTGGCCTCTATGTACTGCCTCAATGTAAAATTTACGCTTAACATTCGTTAGTATTTAATGCATAATTTGGAGCATAGCGGTCAAAAGGATTAAACACATTACATTAAGATTCTAGGTGGCTAGATTTTTGAGCTACACGGCATCTAGGTGCTTCCACAATAGAATATTTCATTCTTTGATATCTCGCACATTTAACAAGACAAAGAATGAAATTTTAAACTACCTCCACCCGTTCTTTTGGGCTACCTCGTCCAGGCATAGTCGTTTAAGAGCCCTAAGGCCCAAACACGCCATATCTTCGATGGGTGATTTATTAGACTCCATGGCACCTAGAGATGTCTCGTCAGATATGATACCTCCATGTCGGGGCCCTCTATAAAATCCTCTTGCGGTTTTCTCCATCTCCATCTGGTTCTCTCATTGTGTTATTATTTGCAAACGCGCGAAATAATGCGTCTGAAAGTCAACGTAGGGTTGTCAAACATTGTAGTTTGTAAACAGAATCTTGTGGGACCGAACCAACTACACCAACATGTCGGGGTGGCCAAGTGAATGCTATTAGAGGCTTTGTTTTGGTTCTCCACACTCCCCGTGCTTTCGAGATACCTCGCCTGGCGTAGTCGCTTAATAGCCCTGAGGCCCAAACACGCCATATATTCGACGAGTGATTTCTCAGACTCTATGGCACCTAAAGATGTCTCATCAAATATGAGACCTCCAATTAGGGCCCTCTACAAAATCCTCTCTCGGTTTTCTCCATCTCTCGTCTGCTTTCTCTCATTGTGTTATTGTTTGTAAACACGTGAAATAGTGCAGTCTGAGTCGTGTAGGGTCACAAACACCGTACTTTGCAAACAAAAGCTCGTGGGACCGAACCAACTACACCAACACATTGAGGTGGCTAGGTGAATGATAGTGGAGGCTTTATTTTGGTTCCCTACGCTCCCCGTGCTTTCGGGCTACCTCGTCCGGTGTAGTCGCTTAAGAGCTCTGAGGCCCAAACATGCCATATCTTCGACGAGTGATTTCTCAGACTCAGAAGACCTAGGGATGTCTCATCATATCCAAGACCTCCATGTCAGGGCCCTCTATGAAATCCCCTTGTAGTTTTCTCCATCTCCATCCAATTCTCTCGTTGTGTTATTGTTTGCAAACGTGCAAAATAGTGCGTGCACAATCGAGTCAGTGTAGGGTCATCGACGTTGTAGTTTGCAAATGGAAGCTCGTGGGACCGAACCAACTACGCCAACACATCAGGGTGGCTAGGTGAATGCTAGTGGAGGCTTATTTTTGATTCCCCACACTCCCCGTGCTTTCAGTGCTACCTCGCCTCAGGCGTAGTCCCTAAAGAGCCCCGAGGCCCAAACACACCATATCTTCAACAGTGATTTCTCGGACTCATGGCACCTACAGACATCTCATTAGATCTGAAACCTCCATGTTTGGGCCCTCTACAAAATCCTCTTGTGGTTTTCTCCATCTCCATCTAATTCTCTCATTGTACTCTTGTTTGCAAATGCGTGAAATAGTGCAGTCTAAGTCAGTGTAGAGGGCTGTCGAGGGTCAGTAGTTTGCAAACAGAGGCTCGTGGGACCAAACCAATTATGTCAACACGTTAGGGTGGCCAATTGAATGCTATTGGAGGATTTTTTTGTTCCCCATGCTCTTCATGCTTTCAGGCTACCTTGTTCGGTGTAGTCCCTTAAGAGCCTTGAGGCCCAAACACGTCATATCTTCGACGGGTGATTTCTCAAACTCCGTGGTACCTAGAGACGTCTCATCAGATCTGAGACCTCCATGTCGTGGCCCTCTAAAACTCTTCTCACAATTTTCTCCATCTTCATTTGGTTCTCTCATTGTCTATTGTTTGCAAACGCGTGAAATAGTGCAGTTTGAGTCAATGTAGGGTTGCAAAGGTAGTTTAAAACGGAAGCTCGTGGGACCGAACCAACTATGCTTACACATTGGGGTGGCTAGGTGAATGCTATTGGAGGATTTTTTTGTTTCTCCGTACTCCCCGTATTTTCAGTGCTACCTCGTCCGGCGTAGTCCTTTAAGAGCCCCGAGGCCCAAACACGCCATATCTTCAACGGGTGATTTCTGGACTCGTGGCACCTAGAGACGTCTAGTCGATCCGAGACCTCCACGCTGAGACCCTCTATGAAATCCTCTTGCGGTTTTCTCCATCTCCATTCAGACTGAGGCAGTGTAAGGTTGTCCATTTCCAATCACCTGAATAATATAGGTGGTTCATACAATCTAGGTTGTGAAATGAGAATTTTAATAAGATATTTTTACAATATAGGTGGTGAAATGAGAATTCTTTTTATTTTTCCTTTCTAATATTTAATTTCTCTTAGCTTCACTTGGCTTCAAGAATAATAAATTCTCTACTGACAGTGCCAACCACGTGAAGGTGGAAACTTTTTTTGGCACCACTAACCTACATAAACATGTTAGTAAGAAATTAAATAGAATTTTAAATCATATAAAATTTAAACAAAATCATTTAAGTAAATATTCAAATTAAATTCATGAATAACATACCTTTGCAAATTCAATCCAATGAACTGCAAGGATCAACTCTATTCTTGACAGTAGCAAGAATTGCTTCATGATCTGATTCACGAACCTTCCATAGATTTTTGTTTGATGGCCAACCTCGATATTTGATCAATTTAATATTTGTTGCAAGGACCAAATGTGAATAGTGAAGTATCTTTCGATGTACTTCATAGTCTTCAAACAACCAAATGTTTGATTTTTTGATATGATATCATCGAAGCCAAGTTCTAGTGACTACCACTAATCCAATGATACTCAAGGTCTTCACCATCAATGACTGTGGAAGTCAATTTTTTCCCCTCTACACAATGAGACAAGAAGTAGTATGTTCCCTCTTCGTTAAATTCTGTCACAATAACTACAAAAACGTACCCTATGTATGACAAAGTAAAATTTTGCATTCAATTTATAAATACATTAAGAGTCAACCATTTAATAATTTATAAATCTAAAACATGGCATGTAAATATATGTATATACCTTGTTGCACTAAATCAGAGACTTGGTCAAAGTCAAGTGATGTTGTCATTTGATCTGAAGACCTACAAGTTGTAATGCTCGTGGAACTTGATATGTGTCGAGTGGAATTAGAGGTCTACAAGTCCATTCATCCACCCATTGTTGTGACTCACATTCATTCCACACAAAATCAATGCATGATATACAAAAACATGTCATGCACCTAGTATAAATAGTCCAAGCATTTGCATCTAAACTACAAAATGAGTGTATATCACTTGATCCTACAACTATCATATAATCTTCAAAGTTTTCTAGATGTTGTTCCTCTATCAACTAAAAATATCTACGAACCGTTGATCTCTCTTGAGATTCATGGCCCATATTCTTAACACACCAATCAACAATGTTTTTGCATCTGTAAATTTAGCATCATCCTTGAAATTTAACTCTTCTCTTGCAAGTGCTCTTTTCACACATGCTCATGCACCATCATGCTCTCCTTTTCCATGCCCTACCTCAGTAAAACTCCATATATGTTGTACATTTTTTCTTTGTGCATATTTCTTAGCCAATAAAACATCCGTGCATTCCTGAATTGTGATGTATAGTTGTCTAACCAAATGTAATGTTGATCGAAACTAATGTTCCTCTCATTCAAGTTCACATAAAACACCTGGAAACACCCTTATACATATTTTATAGAATGTGTCCGATCATTACTGATGTAGAAATGATACTCTCTTAATATTTTTTGATCTTTCTCAGTGCTTTCAGGAGAGTGCATGAATGTTATATGCATGAAAATAGAAACTTGCATTGAGTTATAATATTGAGACTGAACCTCCATTTGTGGCTGCAATGTGTAATTCTCTGCGAAGTCAACTACTCAAACAATAGTACCAAGTGGGAATGTTTCCTTTCTTAACTTGAATTGTTCATCCAACCATCAAGCTCTATGTGTGTGCCTTGCATACTCATAAAAATTTTCTCTCTGAATTTGACCATATATTTTGATATAGGTAATTATTTTCTAACAAGCTCACACCTCTTAGATTATTTTCCATCTTTTAATTGATATGCCACCGATTTATATTTGGTGAAATCAACCAATTATTTTCCTATTGAATATGTACTCTTCTCGTGGATACAAATTTTCAGATTTGGCAAGCCACCGCATACATTACATGTTCCATCCAAACATGCTTTGTTATAAAAAAATTGTCTTGTTGATTTTTCACAAAATATTGTCGAATAAATTCCTTGAAGATTTTTGTGGACATTTATCCCACACTCCCGCAACATGATGTCGTATGCAAAACATGACGATTTGAAAAAAACATCATAATGTATTGAAAATTCAACATGATGCCTCGCAATAACAAGTGGTACGTGAGTGATTGATTTTCACATAAAAGGGTTTGCTCATTTCAAAGAATTTTTGGCTAATGTTAATTTGTGGATTTTCTTTTTAAACTTAGAGAAAAATTTGTTTTGAGTCATATCTAAGAAATGTTTTTCACACGATTCACAATTACGAGAACCTATTCTTCTTTTTATTGTATCTCTTCTATTCAATGACACCCTTGTGTTCTCATTCCAAAATTTTATAATTAATTCTTTTAGAATATCATATGTATTCTTGTTTTTTCATGGAAGTCTACTAGAAAAAACCCAATAGTCAATGTTATTGACTAACTCAAGACTTTTACGTCTCTCTATTGCTTTCATTAGTGTTTTTCTGTTTAGCTTCAAAGCACTTGCTTATTTTTCTAATCAAGCATTTATTAATTGTTTTATCACTTACTATACAATTAGTTAGTGCACATTGTGTAACATTACTATATTTTGTGCATCTTTTGCCACCTACAGTTTGGTATGCTTTATGTATGTTTTCAACAATTGATGCATTTTGATCAACAACATTAGATGTTCTTAACCCTAGGGTCTTCATTATAGGTCTCATCTTAATTAATTTCATCAATGAAACAAATAATTGACATCTTTGTGTGTCATTTAAATTCTCAAAGTAATTATCTCAAATTCCACTAGCTTTTCTTCTTGCATTTCTTTCAGACATTTTGTTAGGCATTGGTTTTCTAATGTTTTCATTAATTTCAATTAAGTGAATTGGTTTTCTTATCAAAATGGAAGGAGGTGTTCTTAGAGGTGAATATTCGTTTACAAGGTTACTTTCTTCATTCATTTTTTCATACAAATTTTGAGGTTAACATTTGGATTCTCAAGTAAGGGTTCAACAATTGGATTCAATCAATTTCTTCATCCATACCAACATTATCATTTAATTCAATATCATTATTCAATGCAAAATCATTATTCTCTACATTTTCATTATGTATTTCATCCCCATTTTCTAATACATTAGCTATATTTATATAGCGGATATACCTTGCCCTGCTTTAAGTTTTTGCATTCTCTTCAATTTCTTTATTCTCTTCTCTTCTAATTGCTCTGGTGTCTTATTCTTGACTTTCCTCTTGTCCTTAGCTCGACGTTTATCACCCATGATTAGAAAAAATCAACTAGTGGGGTAGGGGACAAAATGAACTACTAAAAAATCATGTAAGAATGTAGAGAAAATTGCAGACAAAACAGAATGTTATAGAATTCCCATGAAAGAGATGAAAGGGATATTGGGGGCCACAATATATAAAACAAAGAAAATGTGTACACGTTATGTAACGCGTACGTGTTTTGTGTTTTCTCTTTTCCCAAGCCATGCCTCAAGGCTTGGGATCCGGTTTGGATCCCCAAGCCTGAGGCATGGACCTACACAAACACAACAAACAACATGTTTTTACAAGAAAATGTAAAAATGTCACTTCCTCTATGATAAATCAAAATAAAACAATTGATCCATTTTTAAAAAATTATACCATGACGTAGAGCAGAGTTTTTTCTTTCTAAAAATATAATTTTTCAAATTTTCTGACTAATATAAGGTTTCCATATTATTTATTTTCTAACTATGCCTTTTTATAGCTATTTTTTGAAGTGTAAATATGTCTATCTTTCATTGTGTATCTTTTTTTTTAGTGATCAAAATTTTAAAAAAATATATACTAGCCCAAACTAGGCATAATTCTATACATATTCAAAAAAAAAAACTAGTTTTCGATATTTTTTTAGGTAGTTAGGGGGGCATGATCGAGCTCCATTATTTTTCAAAACATAAATTTTTGTACTAGAAAAATCATAAACAAAAAAATATTCGCTAAAAAAATCTTTTAAAAAGGAGCCCAAACTATATGCTCCTAGCTATCTTTCTACCAAAGGGTTTTCAAAAATACTAAATGGTGCTCAAAAAATGGTGGGGGCACGAAAGTCACTCTATTATGTTTTTTAACAAAAACAAGAGCATCTATTGGTATTTTAGTTGTTTGAACCACTTAAACTTATCTGTTTTCAATAAAATTTAGTAGCTTAGAAACTAGACTCAAAATGATACGATTCATATTTCTACAACATCTTCCAATTTTGAGTGTAATTATTTCAAAAACTCGTACAAGTTGAAGTTTTTTTTTTTTAAAAAAATGCATCCACTTAAGACCCCCTTTTGCCCCCCAACTTGGTGCACTTACCCTATAAATTGTTCACTTATCTCCAAATGTTGCAATTTTCCTGCAATAATTCCTAACGTCATTGGTGTAAATCAAAGCGTATTTTGGAGAACGTATGCAATTGGTATAGACATAGACATGCATAAAAGTATTAGCATTTATGGATTTTTATCTAGTAGATTGAATGATATTCATGCACAATTATCATATTCAAACCTGTGTGAACACCATTTACGTGTATACCAATTCGATGCATCTTCGGTACATTTTATATGACCTTCATCATCCTCGGCTTCTTTTTAGGTGATATTCGTGGCGGCATTTATAACCTTTGGCGCATGATGTAGTTTTGATTATTATTTCCATGATAAGAAAGTTTATTTCTTTGGTTTTTATCAAGGTTCTTGTCTTTTCTTAGATTTAATGTTGAGTGTAAAGTCAATTGGTATATGAGTTAATGAGTCAAGTTTATTTATTTTAAAGTGAGATCATTAGTAGTTTTTTTAAGTAAAGGTCATCAATGTGTTAAAAACAGTCAAATTATGTATCAAATTCAATAAGAGCTATTGTCAAAGTTTAAATATAAGTCATTTTGAGGTTAGTATGTCAAATGTCTTTTAGAGTTAAATTATAAAAAGTAATTAGTTATTACTTTTAATAATTGTTGTAATTTTTTTTCCAGAAATTATAAAGTCTTTGTGTCGTTAGTTGACATTGTAAGTCATAGTTATCAAGTTTTTAATATTTGTAAGTGTCAAAAATTCTGAAAATAAAAATAAATTGCCCGCATTTCAATTTTGGACGATTTTTGCTTGGATACAATGTCTAAATTATTGAAGGTATTTTGAGCTTCATGATCACATCCGGGTGAACTAAGAAGCATGATCGATGGAGGAAGGAGGCAATGGAGGAAGAAGTTAATCGCTGACCTCTCGCCAACCATGAAGCAAAGGGGCCACACAATGAATTTGTGGAATTTTTCACATGTGTTTAATTTCCAAAGTGTGTGAAAAGAAGAACAGATATCACATTCATATTCAATTGTAATGTGTGATAAATTCCTATGTGTAACCTCTAGAATAGAATAAACATGTTAGAGTATGTCTCTAAGTTTATTGTAACACTCATAGATTTAGAAAGGGTTGGTAGTAGATCTAGAAAACCACATATGTAAAAAGGTAGATAAACTTTTACTAATGTAAGCGGTCCTCATTGAGCTTCCTTCCCATTTTATGAAGATAATCTTTTTACAAATGAATGCCGAGTGCATTTTTTTTCATAGAGTAAATGTGGGATCTCACATTCCTTCACATAGTTGTGGTCATGTCAATGATTCACAAGATCACCAGGTCACTGGAAGTTTACGCCTTTATTTGATCCAGATTATGAGGTAAGCCCATGCAAGACGTACATTACTCAAAAGGAGTTATGTTATACCATGTCAACATTAGGGGAGTGTATATTGGGAATTAATAATGTTAACAATAGGGGAGTGAATGTTACAAATATATTGTGTAACATTATTAATATATTGTGTATGTTATTAATATTGAGTTAATATAACTCATATTAATAATATAGTTAGTGTGAGTGTGTTGTGATAACAACTCACGTTGATTAGTCTTGAGGGATATTTGGGATGTTGGAGATATCTTAGGGATGAGAGAGATTGTAGGGGAAGTTGGAGATGATTTTTGACTCCTTGTATTAAGGAGTACATCCTCCTATTTATGTGTATCACTCTTGTATTGAGATATCCCGAATGAATTTCAGTTTCTATATTATTATTATTATTCGGTGTTTTATTATTGTGCAGTTCTTATTAAATATTTTTTGTCTGAAGTTGAGAAAAAACCTTATTGCAAGGAAGGATGTCTCTCCAATCTATCTCTAAGTGCTTTCAATCATAGTTGGAATTTAACTCTAGGTATGAATGAACCTGCCATCAAAAAATTTGTACTTAATACATTCACCGCAAATGCTATCAATTGTGATCAAGGTCAAACTTTAGAACATAATATAGATAAATTGAAGTTATGTGGAAGGGATGTATGTCAAAATGCATGGTACATATGTCATGGAATCTTGAAAATCACCTATTATAGATACAAACAATCTTGGATTAATGGCGAGATGATGACGGTAAATGGAAATAAAGGAAAACAAAAACAAATGCCAAATATTGTCGCAACTATTGCATTGATATCCAAAATGGTGGAGAAAATTTTGATATATCCCACACGTCTCATTCAGTGGGACAAGATGGTACTAAAGTGACAATGAGATTGATGCCTACATGTTATACTTTTTCTTACATAATACAAAAGTGTAACGTGGCCCTTTCACTATTGGACCTTCCTCCAACACAGTCAAAAAATATGGCAAGAACATTTCTTCCATGTTTCAATCACCAAGAAAAATTCTTCACCAAATGTGACGAGTGCATAGAGCTTAAGAACAAACGTGCAATGACCTCATGTCCAGAAACATTGGCACAAATAGATCAACGCCAAAATGGCACAATGATTACATTCAAAGTTGTCATGCAACTTACTATGCACATAGAGTGTAATCACAACAAAATCCTAATAGTTATTTGAGCATTGTGCATGACAAAATGGATAAGATGAAAATTGCAATACCAAGGATGGGAAAAAAATCAAAATCAATAAGCAATGCTATTAGGGTAAGTGCACCAAGTTGGGGGGCCAAAAAGTGGACAAAACCCAAAAATGAACGAAACACGATTTCATTATGTTTTCTTAGGATCATTAATTCACGAACATAAAACGCGATCATGTTATAAGATGTATTTTATTATTTCTTATACTTTAAATTTATTTTAGTAAATATAATAAGTTAGGGTCACTCTGCACCTGATGGAAGTGGCCCCGTAGCTCTGACAGTTATAATCTAGAAGATAGTTCTTCAAAATATAATTTGGTCAGTACTTACTCATTTTAAGAATTTCAACAATGACCTAAAACTTTCAAGCCATATATATTATAGTCGTTTTTATTTTACGAAAACATATAGTCATTTTGTAGGTTTTTGACCTTCTGATTGGATTTTGGCCCTACCACTACTTGAATTGGTACTAATTTTGAAATTTGGTTCATAATTCAATTTAGTGACAACGAATCAACTCTATGATGTTTTTCTACTTCTTACTAAAATGATATCCTCACTTTGTAGATAGAGGATTTCTCCCTGAATGTGATTCATGTCCTATGGAAAAAATGAGGTGATTGTAATGTGCCTCCTCCTTAGGGCTCAGGGTTTAGGGTTTAGGGTTTAAGGCTAAGGGTTTAGAGTTTAGGATTTAGTGTTTAGGTTTAGGGTTTAGGTTTTTGGCTTAGGGTTTAGGGTTCAGGGTTCAGGGTTTAGGTCTCAAGGTTTAGGGTTTAGTGTTTAGGGGTTAGGGTTTAGGGTTCAGGTTTGAGGGTTCAGGGTTTAGGGTTTAGGCTTAGAGCTTAGGGCTTAGGGCTTAGGGTTTAGGGTTTAGGGCTTAAGGTTTAGGGATCGGGTTTAGGGTTTAGGGCTCAAGGTTTAGGTTTTAGGGTTAAGTGTTAGGGTTTAGGGTTTAGTGTTTAGGGTTTAGGATTTGGGGCTCGAGTTTAGGGTTTAGAGCTAATGGTTTAGGGTTTAAGACTCGTGGTTTAGGGCTCGTGGTTTAAAGTTTAGGGTTAAGGGTTTAGGGCTCAAGGTTTAGGGTTTAGGGCTCGGGGTTTAAGGCTTATGATTTAGGATTGAGCTTTTTTAGTGTTTAGGGATTAGGATTTAAGGTTTAAGGGTCAGGGGTTCGGGGTTTAGGATTTAGGGGTTACGGGTTTAGGGTTTAGGGCTCGTGGGTTTAAGGATCGAGGTTTAGGGCATAGGGTGTAGGCTCACCCATTCACTCAATATAATGTTTTGTGTCTTACCCATTCTTATTATTATTGACTAAGAGTATTTAACTAAAAGGGTTCATCTACTTTGTAGGAAGAACATTCAAAGGGATTCATCACAATTTGATGCCTTTCATCTACTGATATTTTGAAGGAGGGAAATTACATATATCCAAGAACAATTTGGTACAAATAAATGTTACCCAATACATCTATCTTCTTTTTCCCATCACATGGGAACTATTTCACTCACTGTAATGTTTTGTGTCTTACCCATTCTTATTAGTATTAACACAAAGTATTCAACTGAAAAGGGTTCATCTACTTCCTAGGCAAAACATTCAAAGAGAGTCATCACAATTTTATGTCTTTCATCTATTGATATTTTGAAGGAGGTAAATGCCAGATATCCAAGAAAAATTTGGTATAAAGAAATGTTTTTGATGCTCTTTTAAATAATTCTTTAAGTTGCAAGTTGTCGGGAACGAAGGTTTTTCATTCGAAGAACAAAGCTAGATATGTCCAATGATTGTGTAAGCTAGCAATTTGAGAGGATTTATGAGGTTCAATTTTATTTTCCAAGATGCATTACTCCAATGTTTGAAAATGTTTCTCTAGATGCAATGACATTCTGATTCAGACACTCAATGATTCCTGAATGTCCAATCCTGCCATAGACCCTAGTAGTCCTCGATCCTTAGATATAGGGAGACATCATTACTTGGCTTCCATTTATAATGATAGAGATATTTGTAAATTCATGTTATGACCTCTAAATCTGTATGAATTTCAATTTGTTTAAATCACATCACACCCTTCACTAGGCTTAATGACTACCCCTATATTTATTAAGGTGCTTTTGAAAACATCCATGGACTTATCATAGAAGGAATGATCAATGAATGGAAGGTCACTAAGTCGTAGGCCATTTGACTCCCATTCAAAACTAAACAAGAAATATTTACTAGGAGATCGATAACCCCTTTGTTTTCTTAGCCATTCCCTAGTTGTTATACTTATTTTGAACACTTCGGGAAGTTATGTCAAATTTTCTATATGTTCCAAAGAGTAGCAGAAGATCTTTCTCTTTCTCCAAAGGAGAGGATACTATACGAAATTCAATTCTGGTCCTACACTTCCACGTTGGTATATTCTGTGTTTCTTCCATTTCCTTTGAGATTAATTTTTGTGTTGTGATGGTTATTTTTTCTAGCTTCCAATGGGTCATCCTAGCTTGCATAATACCATACATGGAAATATGAGAAATGTGAAATTTGTTTCAGAGTGTGAAGAAATTGGCATTCAATACCACAAGTATATGTGGGGAGAAATAGGTTTGGCAGAGATGTGTAATATGTATTGCAAGGCACAAGGTAGATGTCATATCCATTTAATTTCTTATCCCACCTCTCATAAACAAGGTAGTTGTACAAGAAGACTCAATGATGGTTCTAGGCACAAGACTAGGAAATATGGTCCTAATATTGATATTTAAAAATATGAACTCACTCATGAGACCTACTGGAAATATATGAGGTTTAGAGGTTAGAGCTTAGGGCTTTGGTTTTAGTGTTTAGGGTTTAGGGCTTAGGGATCAGGGTTCAAGGTTTAGGGTTTAGGGTGTATGGTTTAGGGTTTAGGGTTTAGAGTTTAGGGTTTAGAGTTTAGGATTTAGTGGTCGTGTTTAGGGTTTATTATTTTGGTATTAGGGTTTAAGGTTTATAGTTTAGGGTTTAGGTCTCAGAGTTAAGGGTTTAGGTCTCATAGTTTAGGGTTTAGGGTGTAGTGTTTAGGGCTCATGGTTTAGGGTTTAAGGTTTAGGATTTAGGGTTTAGGGCTCATGGTTTAGGGTTTAGGATTCATTTCTTATGGTTTAGGGTTTAGGGGTCATGGTTTAGGGTTTAGGATTTAGTTTTTAGGGTTTAGGGTTTAGGGTTTATCATTTAGGGATCATGGTTCATGGTTTAGGGTTTAGGGTTTAGGATTTAGGATTTAGCATTTAGGGCTTAAGGTTTAGGGTTTATGGTTTAAGGCTCATGGTTTATAGTTTAGGGATTAGGGTACATGGTTTAGGTTTAGGGCTCAGGGATCAGGGTGTAGGCTTCAAGGCTTAGGGTTTAGGGTTTAGGGATTAGGATTTAGGGTACATGGTTCAGGGTTTATGGCTTAGGGTTCATGGTTTGGAGTTAGGGGTTTAAGGTTTAGGGGTTAGAGCTTAGGGCTCTGGATTTAGGGTTTAGGGCTCAGGGCTCGGGGTTTAAGGTTTAGGTTTTAGGGATCAGGGATCAGGGTGTAGGGTTCAAGGATCATGGTTTAGGGTTTATGGATTATGGTTTAGGGTTCATGGTTCAGGGTTTATGGCTCAAGGTTTGGGGTTCGGAATTATGGGTTTAAGGTTTAGGGGTTAGAGCTCAAGGCTCTGGATTTAGTGTTTATGGCTTGGGCTTATGGGTTTAGGGTTTAGGTTTAGGGTTAAGGGTTTATGGTTTATGGTTTAGGATTTGGTGTTCAAGGTTGAGGGTTTATTATTTTGGTTTTAAGGTTTAGGGTTTAGGGTTTAGGGTTTAGGTCTCATGGTTTAGGGTTTAGGTCACAGAGTTCAGGGTTTAGGGTTTAGTGTTTAGGATTTTGGGCTTAGGGTTTAGGGCTTGGGCTTTAGGGTTTATGATTCAATGTTTAGGGGTTAGGGGTTAGGGGTTAGGGTTTAGTGTTTAGGATTTAGTTTTTAAGGTTTAGCATTTAGGGCTCATGGTTCATGGTTTAGGGCTTAGGGCTCATGGTTTAGGGCTTAAGGATCAAGATTTAAGTTTTATGGCTCACGGGTAAGGGTTGAATGTTTAAGGTTTAGGGTTTAGGACTTAGGGTTTATGGTTTAGGTTTTAGGGTTTATGGATCATGGTTTAGGGTTTAGGGTTTTGGTTTAGGGCCTCAAGATTAGGGTTTAAGGTTTAGGGTTTATGGTTTTGATTGTATAATTTAAATGCTAAAAACTTTAAGTTGAATGCTGAAATCCTAAAATTACCTATGTATTGACCAGATTATACTATAAAAATATCTCCTAAACCGTGACTAATGGAGCTGTGAGACTGGTTCCATAAGGTGCAGAGTGACCCTAATTTTTTATATTTACTAACATAAATTTAAAGTATAAGAAACAATAAAATATAAATAATAATAAATGAAAAACTTATTTTTGTAAATGAAAGCATGCCAAAAGTGCATATAATGTTCATACTATGAAAAACACATACTCATACACGTTATAGTGTGTACGTGTTATAACGCGTGTGCATTTTATATTTTTTTTTTTCAAAACCATGCCTCGAGGCTTAGATCTAGTTTGGATCCCCAAGCCTAAGGCATGGACTCGCACAAACACAAGAAACACCGTGTTTTTGCAAGAAAATGCAAAAAAACTACTTCCGTCATGATAAATCAACATAAAACGATGTATTCATTTAAAAAGCATTATACCATGACATAGAGCGAGTTTATTCTTTCTAAAAATAAAAAAAAAAACAAATTTTCTAACTAATATAAAGTTTCCATATTATTTATTTTCTAATTATGCCTTTTTATAGTTTTTTTAAGTTTAAACATGTTTATCTTTTTCATGTATCTTTTATTTGGCTCATCGGAATTGAAAACAAAAATATACTAGCCCAAACTAGGCCTAACTCGTACATATTCAAAAAAAAAAATTTTCGATATTTTTGTAGGTAGTTAGGGGGGTGGCACTATTGAAGCTCTGTTATGTTTTTAAATTTAAAAATTTTGTACTTGAAAAATCATAAGAAAAAGAATACTCGTTAAAAATTTATTTTTAAAATGGATCTCAAACTAGATGCTCCTAGCTATCTTTCTACCAAAGGGATTTCAAAAATACTAAATGGTGCTAAAAAATGGTGTGGGGCACAAAAGTCACTCTATTATGTTTTTTAACAAAAATAGAAGCACCTATTATTATTTTAGTTATTTGACCCATTGAAACTTTTTTTTCTCAATCAAATTTAGTAACTTAGAAACTAGACTCAAAATTCTACGATTCATGTTTATACATTATCTTCCAATTTTGAGTGTAACTATTTCAAAAAACTCGTACAAGTTGAAGTTTTTATTTTTCAAAAATGCATCCACTTAAGACCCCCTTTTGGCCCCCCAACTTGGTGCACTTACCCATTAATCTCCCCGTCACCTTGACTGGTATGCTAACACATGGGCACAAAATGGGGGTTTCGGGCACTTTGGTCTCCCTTTTGTTGAGTGAGGAGCAAACTTCACAATAACATCATTAGCACTATGTATCCGGAAGCTAGAAGAACCTTTTACATATCAGTATGGTGATTTGTTATATAGTAGTGGGATGTCAAAACACCCATTACATGATGCACTATTGCAAAATGATGCATATGACAAGTGCAAGGAATACAAGCAGAAAAATGAGGGTGCTCATACAACTAATATTGTAAGTAGATGTTCAAGTTCATTTAGAAAACAACCACCAACTCTCTACTTACAACTAGATAATGTTGCAAGTGACAACAAAAATCGCACATTGTTTGTGTTTGCATCCATGCCGATAAATTAGAACAGCTTTTCAACACATCAGTATGTGAGTTTCCTTCCAATGGGTCACACGCATGAAGACATAGATGGGACATTCGCCAATTATCAACAACATTGTGAAAATTGGATACATTCTCTTTGCCACAAATAATGGACACTTATAAAACATGCCAAGAGGAGTCCAACACATTCACTTCATACCTTATCGAAAAATTCTACACTTTAAGGAATTTTGGAACCACACCTGCTAGATGGTAACCACAGATCGTGGGTATCAGAAAACCAAAGATGTTTAAATTCTATGTCAAAGACAACAAGTCTCAATAATGGAATTCAAAACATCAATCATAAAGTCCGATTGGTCACACTCAATTGAGATTTGGAAAACAATGGATGGGAAACCTTTCTTACCTAAAGGGGATCCTCCATTGGCACCCTTTAAAGAACCCAAAGAGATGGCAAACATGTAGAGAGGCATTCAAAAGATTTCAATAGATGGTGGAGAAGCATACTATGTTCTCAAGATTGCATATTGGAAAAATATTCTACTTGCCCTAGAGAATCCATTTGTCAATTGTAGCGTGATTTAGGAGAAATTGTTTTTGGCCAAAAACAATTCATAATAGCGTAATGTATGATCAAATAGTGGGTGCACCACGTCTTGACATGGATAAATGCTACTATAGTCAAAATGTCCTTTCAAATAATGATATATATATTGGGCCTATTTGTGATAGATCTCGAGAGTAATTCAACCCATTAGTGGATGTGAATGTTGGGCAGATGATACTAGTAAAACTAGCTGATGATAATGTACCTATATGGATGGGAAAGGCAAAACTAAAACTAATACATGATGTTCACACAAACACTCAAAAGATAAGGGTACACTGGTGGGAACCCACAGGGAAAGTAAAAACGGAAAAGGAAAGGTATCAGGAATGCTTAAAGAAAAGGAAATGGTGGCGAAAATCAAGGGATACATCAGATATTGATATAGACAACATCGAATCAGTGGTCATAAAGCTATCCAACAATACCATGTACAAATTCAAATATGGAAAGGAAATCAAATTAAAATATCGAATCGGGGTTATAAAGCTATCCAAAGAATACCATGTACAAATTCAAGAACAATAATTAATACCCTTGCGAGGGATGAATGCTTATGTAATTTTCTGGAAGGATTGATTGCCTATGGAAATACATTTTCAAATCCATTTCCTCAAAACAAATTGTTTAATGTAATTCTTAACTCTTTGTTGTTCTTTATGATTTACAGAATGGAAAAGCATAAAAGTAGTTGACTTTATCACACGTAACTTGCATATTTACAATACCATGGTCATTTTTTATATAGATTTATATAAAAATTATATCAATATATAATATACATAAAATATTAAATAAATATAAATTTGAAGTATTTCAATAACTATTATTTTGTATTTTTTAAAGGGCAATATTGTAAAATTATTGTCATCTAAAAATTGTTTGACAAGCATAAGTGGTCGTCAAATTTAACCCCTGGGCTGATGTAACTTTGTGGCACCTAGGCTTATGTAACTTAGCGATACTAGGCTTATGTAGCTTAGTGGTGGGTAGGCTTATGAAACTTGCTACCAATAGGCTGGTGTAACTTTCCACCACTAGGATTATTTCACCTAGACGATTCTACTCTTGTGTAAATTAGCGGCCACTAGGCTTATGTAAGTTAACAACCTATACACTTATGTAAGATAGTGGTTGTTAGGCTTATGTAAGTTAATAGCCTATATGCTTATGTAAGATAATGTTCGTTAGGCTTATCGTCCTTTTATGTAACTTAGAGGCCACAAGGCTTACGTAACTTTGACCCGCTAGGTTGATTTCACCTAACATGTGTTTTCATCATGTAAGTTAGCAATCACTAGGCTTATTGAAGATAGCGACATGAGGCTTATGTAAGATAGTGGCCGCTTGGCTTATGTGGGGATTCAAATAATAACAAAATAGAAATCCTAAAATAGTGAAACTAAAATCCAAAAATCAGGATTTATAAATTGGATTACAATAGTGGTGAAATTGGAATCCAATAATAGCGCTATTGGAATCCAATAATAACAATATTGGAATCCAATAATAACGAGATTGGAATCTAATAATAGTGAAATTGGAACTAGAATAAATCCAATAATGACAATATTGGAATCCAATATTGTTAATAATGGAATCCAATAATAGTAATAATGGAATCTAGTATAGACAAAAATGGAATCCAATATACACAAAAACGAGATGGATTTCTTCCAATACTTGAAATATTGGTGTAACGACCCAAATAATCACACACGAACAACACAGTGAAATATAGGATAATTTTTTTTTGACTTGCTTGACACATAACACGACACAACATGTCGTCACAAGGTTACAACCAACACTAGGAACCACTTGTTACGGGAGGACCACAAGGTCAAAGACGGAAACGCTTCACACCCCAAGGATAATACACCTTTCTTTGTTTTTGACAAGACAACATAGAAGTCCAACGACAGAACACTCTAACAAATAGGGCAAGCCACAGTAAGAATGATTGAAGGTTACTTATTTTGATATAACACCCTTTAACTCATGACTTATGTTTTCAGAAAGATTCAATATATGATTCGCACAAATTCATCTTACCAACAGAGTTAATTTCTTATACACTGTAGAGAAGTTCACTAAAAGTCTTCACTTTACGACAATTAGTTGTTTAGTTCCATTATTTAATAAGGGACTAATTTAATTCCACAAGGCTATCTGTCCATACTTACATTACTAAAAATTGCTCATTACCTTGCTACAACAAGAATTCGTGTTCAACAAAATCAAGATGACTTACAAAGTATCCTGGGAAAGAGTTAAGGAGATAAGGTCGAGTTAAATTCCTCTTTAAGACGTCATTAGTTATTACCAAGGTTTAATTGGAGCTTGGGGTTTTATACGTAATTATTAATGCTTTTACTTAGGCTTCACTAAAAGTATTAACAAGGAGAAAAAGAATTTACTTTCCAAATGGTGAGAGAGATAGATTGTGTGGTTTCAAAATTGTTTTCTCCTATTTATTAAATCTTATTATCTTCCAGAACTAACCATAGATTTCCTTTAAGTTCGTTTAAGAATTCCACCATGAAAGGGATAGTGTTCATTAGTGTAGCTAGGGGTATCAAGTTATATAATGTTACTTGCAATGATAGTCCTGCCCTTGATTACTCAAAGAATTTCTTGCTCTCAAGTTGGTGACCCCTACGTTACTTTATTTGAATACAACTTTTAATTTAACTTCCTGAAGTATTAAACAATCCCATGTTAGTTTACTTATGACACTTTATTACTAAGTCATGGCAAGGTTTAACTCGTAGATTTATTCTCAAGGCAAAGTCAAGCAACACTCATTTACAAGAACAAAACAAGATTACATCATTTCTTAAAATGCTAATACTCCACAAGTCACTCAACCACAATAACCAAATTTTCTTAAAATTTCAATGATGGTCAAACAATACAAGGTTTCCAAAGTTCGGATGACAAAGTCCACAATAATTTATACTAGGGTATTAATCCTCTTTTAAACTTTCCACCGAACGTTAACAAAAGTTGAACAACATAAAAAGGTTTCGAAGCAAAGGAACTTCTCAACCGAGGTTGATGACAAAAGTCTACAATTCTATCCCTCATCTACACGCAAAATCCATCTCAAAGAAATTTTCTACAAGAGTCGAGTTCACGAGAACCTTGCAAGATAAGGCTACACAAAACCACCATAACTATTATCTAACAATACCACGAAAAGGAAGCACTTTATTACAAGAATTGGTTCAAACCTCTAAACACTATCAACACATCAAGTTATAATAAAGTCTTCATCATGCCAATCAAAGAAGGAGAAGACCTTGTACTTCAGTTAGGAGCAAAAGCAACGAAAGTAATAATCGTATGAGAATGGCCCTTGGCCCTATAAGGAGAGATAAACAATCTAGCAAAGAACAGAATTCCCATCAAGTAAGTAAATAACAATAGTTACAAGATTGAGATTTGATATATATACACCAACCATCTAGAAAATTTATCAAAGGTACCATACGCATAGACTAAAATAATATATTTCTAAAAGAACAAGAGTTGATCGGCCCAAGAAAGGGGAACCACGGGTTTCAAAATTAACACTAAAAGTCATGCATAATTGAGTTTCAAACCGGAAATCAAATAGAGTATACACACAAAGATAAGTTTCAAGCGAAGGCAAGGTATACTAGTTTTGACCATTAACTACAAGATTTTTCAATCATCCAAGAAGGGTCAAAGTCTTACAAAGCAAGAAGAAGCATGCGAGAGAAGAAGGGGCTCCGTCACACAAGAGTATACAATAATGTCATCAACAAATTTTATAACACTAAGGATTTGCAAACCTCCACTACAATACTAATGTTTGGTTAATTTAAAATAAATTACCCATATCCCAAAACAACCATATTTTACGGCAACCCTTGGTAACACAGTCAACCATCGCACAAATAGATACAAACATAATTTCTAAGTGACTTTATCAAAACAAAACCTTCCGCTATGAATTCATAAGATTATCACACAAAAGCTGAGTTTTTCCCGAAGGTCAATCACATTTAAGGAAATCTCCATCACAAACTATTACGGTAATTATGTGCATAAAAACTGACCAATATTAATTAATAGCGTTAACATTACAAGGGAGAAAATAATGCAAGTTAGGAAAGATAGAAGAGCACCATCAGAAATAATTTTGAGAGGGGGATTAGACCAAACTATTCTAGTGTCAACGAGGTACTGGATTCGCATAATGAAACCTCCAGCTTAGTTGATTCGAAAAGCTAGTTATGATTCAAGTTGATAGGTATGGTCAAGGTTCTTCTTGAGGATGGCCTTACAAGCCTAAAAACAAGACGAAGGATAGTATAAGAGTCTAAACACGTGAGACGGCAAAACACGTTGCACACGAACCCTTTTATTCTACCAGTTTTAATACCAAAACTCTAAGCTGGCTAGCCCACGCATTGCTCACACAATCCTACAACCTTTCTTTCTCGATGCCAAAAGGTTATCAAAGGGACTTGCGAAGGGGCTAACAAAAAAACATCAAAAGACAACTTGGGTGCTAGGGAGGAGCTTCATAGTTATCGTAAACTTACTTCCATGATATCGAAAATACTAGTTAATCAACATAACAACTTGCAACTCAATCGCAGAGAAGAATTAATACAGAAACAAACAGACGAAGGTCTATCATTCGAGTAAGAGAAACATAACATTCAAAGGAGAGGGCACACGCATCCTTTCGACCCACATACTGCCAACGATAAAAGCTAAAACAAGACGACACAAGCAGGAAGGGAAATCTCCCATCATGACATCCAACTGACAAATCAATGCAAGGAAAGGTGGTTCGATTTCACAATATTTTTAAATAAAATAACAGTAGAAAAGTGTAGAAATATCTTGCCTGTTTCTCCAACTTCAACAGGTCGTACAGACTCCACACGGGCCAGCATAAAACAATAGCATGAGACAAGGATGTGAGTACTACTGCTAGCGATGTCAAAGGGCCAAATGTGATAACTGGATAGACAGATGGGGCAGAAAATTTAACAGTTGAGTCCTTTCACAAATCCACCTCACACCGCCTCGTAGCACGCTTCTGCACTGGAAACAACTCGAGGAGATTGTCTTCCATCTTCCCTCGCTTCAGTAGTCCTATGAGGTCATCAGGTTGTTATCAACCAAGTACTCCTTGAAAAAGTCTGTGATGAATAAAAGCACGATGCCCTTGGCCACAAGACAACCCAATTAATCCAGAGAAAAAGACCATATAGAATGACAAAGTTGGAGAAAAGAAATATCAAGAGATGCTCTCCTCGTAGTCTCCTAGCATTGGATTTACTGCAGGCTCTTTCTCACATTTCCTGCTCTGCCCAAGTAGCTTTCCATTTCCTTCAAGCAGTACTCTCCTGCTTTTCCCAATCTCCACCTACTCTTCTTCTTGCTTTTCATCCCAGAGATGCATACCATACATCAGATTTGATGAAGTAAACAGCATAGTCCAGTCCTCTTAACACTCAGAAAAGAATACTTTTTTGAAAGTGAAAATAAAGTCTGATTCCTTCTTATCGCTGCAAGTTTCATATGATGCACCTTGTTATAGTGCAAATGTGCAGCCCATTTACAAAATGCTTTTTACTTAAGAACACCAATAATCTCCATAAGAACATTGTCATTGTTTAAGATGAGAGAGCTGGATTGCATTACCCACAACAATTTCTCTAGCAATATAATCTTGGAGATAAACTTGGTTGCAGTGTGGCAGTCAACATCTGCTAGAAGGCTCTTTTGAACTTAATATAATAGAGTGTTTCTCCACCATGCTTGTGCCACAGAGACTCGATATCATCATTTCATCTTTGTCCAATGAATTTTCTGGCTTTGCTTCTGCCTCATCTCCAAGTCCAGGCTTCTGAAAACACGCAGAGGAATCCAGGGCTTTTGGTGCACTTATATCTATGCTGCTCTCATTCAACTCGTGAACAGTGTGTGTGGTTTCAGAGTCATCTGCTGCACCTTCCATTCCATCATGGTACAAAACCTCAGAACTCTGTAGCACTCCCAAAGGACTCTTTTGGACAGAGTCAACATGTTCCATGTGTTCCTTTTGGGTGTCAAGTTCCATCTTTTCTGGTTCCAAAGCAGATTTATGCCCTGCTTGCAATATGCAATCTGATTCATGCCCTGCAATCACTTGAAGGAGAATCCCGAATTTGAGGATGCAGTTGATACTGAACAAAAAACAACCTAGTTGGACAGCCTGCCTGTTGGAGGCGCTCACGAAGGCTTCTACCAAATCAGCAAGATGATGCATGACTGTTGCTCGGCTATTTATCATGTAGGGCGCTTGTGGATCCCCAATCTCGAATCAGAGGATACCCAGAAGCAAACAAGAAACCCAACTGTAGAAAATGGGTGAACTGAGAAGAGGCGCAGAAGCATTACCCAGCCTCAAGATTTGATCGAGCTTCTTCCTTGTTAAATTCACCACCTGGACAGAAGCGACTTTCCAAAATGAAAAGGCAAGACAACTCAACTAAAACTTTATCTCGTCCTTCTACTACAGCTGCAAGGTTTTGCAACCACTGATCACGACTGTGGTCGCGTGCAACCTAACATCGTGTTCAAAGATCAACGGTTCCTCGGGATCGCCCGCAAAGAATGCCGCACTTAGCTCTCTCTGGGGCCACTGATTTTCTGGGATAAGTTTACTTCTCTACCCTGTAGCTGCTGCATAAAGCCAAGCACTTCCTCACGGCACTTTCCTAGGAGAATTTCGGTTCTACGCTCCACTGAAACGCCTGTACAGCACGATTTTTGAGACCCACACCCACCCACGCAACATCAGGGTGGTAGACCTTCATTTCACCATCAATGAATCCACTATCCAGAACACGCCAATGCAATTCATCTGTTGCAGCATTAGAACACGCCAAGAAGGAGCAGGTCAAAATGAGGTGACAGGGTTATAAATTATGGTAGGTTGGTGACAGTTGGTATGTTGAACAATGAAGATAGTTGGTGGAGGCGCCCAACCACACACCACTTGCCAAAAGGACAGAACAACAACATCCCACGGAACAGCTTCTCCCTCACGCCAGGCAGGTCGCAGAAAAGGAAGCCCATGCCCAACGGGGCATTACAATTGGAATCTAGATTTAATAGAATATGTCCCGATTTAGTGAAATAAGTGTTTTATAAATAAATATTAGATTATAAATATTGGATTTGAGATATTGTAAAAAGGTTGAAACTTGAAGACTTGACTTTGAATTCTAGAAGTTTAAACTTGGAACTCATTTTCTATACAGGTAACTTGGCTTGCATTAAAGTGAGTCATTTTGTTGTTTTATAGCAATATTTGCATAGATTTCACTTTGGTATTTCTCGTCTACAAATAGGATTAGGATTGCATTGCTTTTAATGACATTTGGAGGAAAAGCAAATAGGGCACAAAAAAATTCTAAAAATATAATTAATTAATATAATTTCTATGTTTTTGGTGTACTCATTTTTTAATCTAAATTTTTGATAACATGATTTATTTTACATTATGTTTATATTATAATAAATTGTTAACAATTTTATAATTTAATATATCAATTTAAAACTAAAACTACAACTAAAACAAAATGTAAAATTTAAATTTATTTTAGTTTTTAAGTAATGAATATGAAAAAATATTTTGACGTGTTTATTAAATTTTGAACGTCAAAAGACATTCCTATAATTTTCTAGACCGTCATCTAATTTTATCACGATATAAACGTCAAAATTCAACACTTTGTAATATATATCCTTGGCCTTTAAATAGACATTTTTGGTTTCCAAACACTACAAAATCGTAATGAATAACTTGTTTCTCATATGTGCTTGGAATTGACTCTTGTTCTTCTGTGTGTATGTGATGATCGGATTCATTGTTGCATTATCAAGATAAATTATGGAATTTTTAAATTTGCACATTTTCATCTAATGTTTTGGATGGAGATGTTGCGGTTTAATTCAATGAGCAGAAAAGGAATGTTTGCAGTAAAGCATCATCTCCTCCATGGCACTTCCATTGAACTTGTATTTACAGCAGAGGCAGGCAATCCTGTTTATATCAATGTTGCGGTACACTTTTGTATGCAGATGTGGTTGATCCATCAAAGAACTATTGACCAGGTAAAGAGCCAGGCTTGTCGTCAAATAATTACCTATCTTCCAAATGACAGCACGGCCAAGCATTAAAGTGTTATCAAATGTGTCTTTCAGTTTCCAAATAAAAACAGTCAAATATATATAAAATTAATAAATTGACATTAATCTCCTATATACTTTATTATTAGTGTATAATAATTCATTGTTTTGTATTTTTGAAGGGTAATATTGAATTGTCGCTTTAAAATTGTTTGACGGATATAAGTGTACATCTAATTTAACAGATATAGGTGTACATCAAATTTAACCCTTGATGAGAGCCATATTAATTAACATCAAGCAAATATTGACCCTAGTTGGATCTTGTATGTAATGAGCTCTACGAAGGCATCTCTTTTGATAAGTGAAACAATGGTGGTGTGAATATGGGAGAGGTTTAATAAACACATCCCCACTTCCTAAAACAAAAACTTAAGAATCGAGTACACCGTAGTTTATGTTTTTCTTAATTCTTTTATCTAATATCGAATAATGTGTTTTACTATTTTGACGTTGAACACCATTTTCCAAACTAGATTATGGGGGCTAACATTGACATCCATGCAATAAAGATAATAACAAGTCGATTTCATTTGGTTGTCGGCATACGCAGCTATTATTGTCGTCCACATGACATGCCTTTATTGAAGAGACGTGTGTAGCAAGAGTCATTTGTTTTGTATTTTTGTGGTCTTTGGCATTTTGTAGCACCACTTAATGACCGAAAGGACATTTTTCATCGTCATTTCACAATTCCTCAACATGATATGCACAAAGTACAACAAAGGAATGGTCATCACGTAATCATATGCATCTTCACGTATTCTACAATCCAAAATATTAATTAGAAAGGCTTTTACACTTCACCACAAAAACAGACTCACGAAATTCACTCAATACATATTATTTCTTATGGGTCCAAGTATCCAATACTAGCTCGGCCATCAAATTCAACCACCTCTCTGTCAATATCAACTTCAAAAGGAATCCAATCTCTCACTCTAAATGACTTGTATTTTTAATATTAGTTTCAAACATAAGACATTTGATGATAGTCCATTTCCTACAAATATTTCTAGAGTAGCCACTTATCTTTCAGAGTTTCTCAATGGGATATTTGAACTGAATTTGCATATCATACAACAATAAAGACATAATAAGACTAGAAAAGAATGTCAAAACATGTGAGATATATATGAATTGCTTATGGTATGAATTAAGTCTCTTGGACCTTTGTGGTGTGGTGTAGAAAATTTGGCATAGTCAACTTTTATGGAAAGCGATAATGTGAATCCATGGTTATATTGATTGTTTTTACACCTTCAAATGTTCCATCATTGCACTCACACGATCCACCACTTCCATAAAAGAGTCCAAAAGTATGGATTCCTTTTGGCTATGTTGGTACCTCCACCTAGAAAGGGTTTAGCTCTTGTCTAATCACTTCATTGAAGTCGCTTCAATTCCCAAACAAATAGCATCAACATCTCACATGTAATAGTGAACCACTATTACATCATCATTCCACTCATTGCCTCACATGCACATCTCGTCAATTTTTCTAAGGTCCTCAAAACAATTGTGAGATGGCATTGGCATAAGGTATGGTCATGCATACATAGAAGAGCCACACAAGTAATAATTAAATGCAAGGGAAAGCCACATGGAAGGACCCTCAAAACTGGGGTGTTTGTTTAAAACATTCCCATGCACATTTTTTAATTGGCGTATATGACATGTAAGACATAAAAAGTACGGGTTACCACCAACTACGTTTGTAATTTTACCAAGATCATTTATAAAATGTTATTTTTCAATTTCTAAATTTAACCCAATAATTTAAGTGTGTTGGATGAAGGGCATATCTGATCTTACATGGTTAACAACTAGTGAAATCCTTAGTTTTCTTCTTTTGTTAGTCTTATAGAGGAATGTATATATGTAAAATGATTTGTCGAAAACAATACGTTTGTTGTGACTTGGGGTATTGAATAATATGCACACATGGTTTTCCTTAATCATTGAGCAATGCTCAAGATTAATTTACAAATATTACTCTAGCATTTTTACATTTTTAGTTTTGCAATAGTTAGAGCATTTTTTTATTGGTTGTGTGTCAAGAGTTGTGACCTATATTTTATTAATAATATTAAAAGTTTTTGTATTCACTACAACCCTTACAAAATGTGTCAAAATGTATTTTTAATATACCATGTTTTTTCGGTTTTGAAGTATTTTCTATTTTCAATGGTCGTGTTATTAAACATGTAATAATGTAAAAATTCTTTAGATGTATTAGTCAAATGCTTACTCAAAACACATTATAATGTAATTGTAGTGATCTCAAATAGCTAAAAATCCATTACAAAAGAAGACTTTCGATCAAAGGCGATGACTCCCAGAGCGGTTGTGTTCTTACCTAACGTGAGAAGCTAACCAAACATTCGTGTTATTGAAATTCAGGTAGACAATACTTGTTTGAAACCCCCATGCCGCATACAATTTGAGGCCCCACATCAAAATGTTTTCTCCATGCGCTTTCAAGTCCATTATTGAAAATACCTCCACAAAGTTTTAGGTTCCATGTTTAAATTAATATTGGTGTTATGAATAGCCATAATAGTAATGCCTTAACTTATTCTATTTAGTGTTGGAAGTTAGACTGATGGTGTAAAGACTAGTGAATTGTCAATCTTAAGGGACCAATATATTTTTACATGTCCATTGTATATGTCTTCTACACATTTTCCATTTTCCATTTTCCATTTCGTGTAAGCAACCCCTCATTGTGATTGTGACATATACACTAGAAAAAAAAACACTATGTATTCAATAATCTTGTAACTCTTTCTTCTAAATCCTCTTTTGGTTATGTCTCGCATGACAAACCATTTGACTGTCATAGTTTATGTTCACTAAAAAATAATCGAGTGGGGTGAAGGCATACATAGCCATGTCTTTGAATGAGAAACAAGAAAATAATAAGATCAGTGCTAGGTCATGTGTTCAAACCTTGTTAAGACCCCCGATATGTTTAGTAGGCGAGTCAACTACATATCCACAAGGAAAACTCTAACAGTGTATATCTCTTGTTTCTTGGGGAAAATGTGGAGAATAGCCTAAGATAATGGTCTATAACACCCTTGGACTTCCTTTTTGTAATCGAACTAACATTGGATGACTTCTTCATCATTTATTTTTCTCATGCAATGTTTCACTCCCTCAATTTTAACTCTATCAATGCATCCCTTTCCACGCCTCCATTGCACCGCTCTTGTGTGATTGCTAGTTATTGATATGTCAAGTCCATGTTTGCACAATATGCATTTAGAATTCAAGGTATGTGGCAACCGATCATGCATATAATCATATGAGATAAACTTAGCTTGCGATATTCGGATACTCTAAAGTTATTTTCTTGAGCATTGAAGAATGATGATATTATCATTGTCATTCAACATTGAGTTTATGTTATGCAAACTAAGTGGCATTCTCAACAACCTCAAACAATCCTATGTCGAAGAAGTGGGGTAATCTTGTATATAAAATTGTCAATTTCTCATATGCTTGTCGAGGCCAATCGTGGCTCGAGTCGAATATGTTAAGAGGCCAATATTAATTGACAAGACATGCACTTGGAATTTTGTACATGCAAGCGTTGATTATCCACGTAATCAAATGAAATTAACTCACTTACAGACATTCAAATATTCTACAATTATCTTCTCTCGCATTGAAGATTGATGATGTTATCATTGTTCTTCAACTTTGATTTTATGTTATGTTGAGTGACATTCCTAATACTTGAGTTTAAGAGGTAAGACAATTTTGTATATAAATTTGTTGTTTATTTCTCATAATACTTGTCAAGGCCAATTTGTGGCTTAGGTTGGCAATATGTCACTAGGCCAACATTAATTGATAGTATTTGTTGATTCTTGGTCAATAAATATGATTTGATTTTGATCAATGCTCTATAATTAAAGATCGGTTATTCCCTAATGCCTAATTATATGATATTAATGGGTGATACCACTATTTTTACAAAGACTCCAAAGAACTCTCTATCCACTTCCTTTTGGTACCTCAACCAACATTGGCACACTCCTTTTCTTCGAAAGGTTGTCACCCTTCAACATAGACCTTGCAAGGCACCCCAAGTGTCCCTCGGTTGATCACCTCTTTCTCCCAACCCATCATGGTTGATGAAAGATTAGCACCATTTGAATATTGTTGGTAGATCGGTGAGGTGCCACTCATCTCTACACAATTCCACTAAGATGCCAAAGCACACTCTCAACAAGTATTTGACATTGTTTAACATAAAGATCTACTCCTCAACATTGTGGATTTGTTTCTTCACCATAGCTTCAAGAACACATTATGAATTTCTCAGGTGTTGTCGAGGAAATTTCACAATCTCCAATGTACGGTGGAATTCTAGGGGGAGTTCTTTGCTTCCTCTTATGATTGTACCCAATCTAGTCCCTCAGCGATAAACACTCCCTAATGAGCACTATTTTATCCTTCGTTGGCCCTTTTACAATGATAGGCGATGACAAATGATTCTGTACACTAGGCACAATCAAAGATGTTTGATGAGATAAGGGCTTAAATATAACTTGCATATTTAAAATATGACTATCATTTTTATATAGAGTTATATGTAAATTATATTAGTACATATTAAATATAGTTAAAATATAACTTGCATATTTAATATATGACCATTATTTTTTATATAGAGTAATATATAAATTATAGCTAAGTAAATATATTAGTCTTTTATGTTTATTATTAATAAGATATTAAATAACACTATTTTGTATTTCTGGTGCCTTTTTAAGGTAAGTATCTAAAAATTGATGTTAACCGAAAGTTGTTGGTTAGGCATATGTGGACGTCATATTTAAGCCTGGATGGGACTACCATCCAGCCTCTTTCCAACTTTTCATCACCCACGCTCTTCATATTTAAACCCTGGATGGGACTACCTCCCACATGGCTATTTGTATTGGTACGCGAACGACATAGGTTGGGGATTTAGTTCATTGGATTTACCCCCGTTAATTTTCTACTCTTTTGCTCTTTTATTTAGCTAGTCATGGATCCTTTTACCCTAGCACTTTCTAATGTGATTGGATGTACTCTTAGGCCACATTGACATAATTTTTTTGGTCATTCATGTATATTAATATAATTTATTTATTTTCTATAAATGCAACTGGGTGTCTTTTGTGATTGCCCTTATCACTCGCCTTTGATAGCATATTTTTGCTTTCTTTGGAAAGGGGGATCCATTTGGGATCATGCACTACATCCGGTGTTTCTTGTAAATGGAAGCATTGTCTCTTAATCATTTTCCAAGTGGTATAAATTGATGACACGGAATATCTTGTTATAGTAGATAGTTTCGACTTACACTACTAGCCTATACAACCGCTTGTCATAAAGCCTCCCTCTTAAACAAATTTTACCAGAGATTTTACATTGGTCAAAAGCATCATGAATATTTTCCTTTATAAGATACTCCCACATAATGGGTGCTTAATTATTTCAAGTAATAAACAAATCAAACCTATCGAGTTTAGGCATAATTCGCCAACAGATTGAATATAGCAACTCTATCAACGTAACATGACTTCAAGAACAAAAGTAATGTTAACCATCATTATGCGGGGGCCGCGTCCCGGGTATCAAGAAGACGTCCGGGGGCGTCTTGGGGACTAGGGACGGAACGTTTCCCTACCGTCCCCATTTCCAAAAAAAAAGGGGACGTCCCCTAAAAAATGAAACGCACCCGAGACGTCCCGGGTGCAAACTTGCTTTGGGTGCGCTGTTGGGGACGCCGTGACGTCCCCATAACATCGAGGGACGCCCCGAGACGTCACGGCATCCCCAATGGCTTTGATGCGATGACCAAGGCGATTATGCCTTTTTTTTATCATTTTTATGTTTTTTTAAATATTTTCTTAAATTTTTAATGCATTCTAACTAAAATTAACATGACCTAAGCTTAAAAGCAACAAAAAACTTATAAAAAGAGCATTTCATACTCATTCTAATCACACCAAGCAAGAGCAAAAAAAAAGAGAAGGAAGGAGCAAGAGTAAAAAAAGAGAAGGCAAGAGCAAAGAGCAAGGAGCAAGAGCAAGAGGTATGTACATACATTACTAATTTACCACTGTTTCTTTATTTTATTTTTTTATTTCCAAATGCAAAGTTGAAAGTGAAGGCATTACATTTGTTTGTATTTTTTTCCTATTTGGATTAGCACGTGATGGAATGAGATAAAGCATAAAGGGAGGGTTTTTTATTGTTTGTTTTTTTTTATTTTTAAACGTATTCATCGCTGTTTTTTTTTTTTGTTTCAATGTATTCATCGCTGTTTTTTTTTTTTTTTTAAATGTATTCAAAAATTGCATTCATTGTTTTATTGTATTGTATAGTTATATTGTTTTGTATTTTAATTATTATAAAAATTTCAAAATGAGTTCCGATAGTGATTATCAAGTTGAATATGAGGTTGAAATGGGTGTGCAAGGAGAAGGAACACAATCACAAACACCTAATACTACTACTAGTTCACAGGGGAGTGTGGACAAGTTCAGTTGCCCCTCTAAATGTTGAAAAAGTATGCTAGGGGGCCTTTTGATAAGAAAAAACCTTTGAAACAATTTGGTCAAATTATGCAGGGTCCTAGATCAAACATTTCAAGGGGCACTAAAACATGGAAATGCAACATTTGCTCATTATCTTGGTCAGGTAGCATTACTAGGTTGAATGCACATTTATTGCACATTGCGGGGAAAGGTGTAGGCATGTGTGGACAGCTATCACTTGAAGAGGGCGAAATGGTGAGGTTGTATAATAGAGATATGGTGGAAAAGGTTTCAAAATTTGTGGCCGTCATGTTAGTGGCATTGGCACCCCTTCTAGTGCTGTGAGAATTAATACCGGTAGTGGTACAGGTGCATCTTATGAGGTGTCTGAATTGGTTGCTTTTGGTAGTAGTAGGGGGAAAAGGAAGGTTGTGGCCTCTAATCCACTTGTTGATATGTATGATACAAAGGCTAGAGAGGAGGCCGATGATGCCATTGAAAAATTCTTTTTGCTACTAGCATTTCATTTCATGCTTGCTTGCTCTCCTTATTTCAAAGAGGCTGTGGTTAAGATAACCAAAGCAGGGGTGAGTTATGTGCCCCAAGGAGACACGAAGTTGAGAACCACAATCTTGGATAAGAACTATTCCAAGGTTAATTACCTGATGGAGGAAATGAGGAGCACATGGGTCTCTCACGGTTGCAGCATCATCATGGATGGGTGGACAGATATCAGACACCGCCCACTCATAAATATCATTGTTTCATGCAAAGAGGGTCCTTACTTTTTGAGGGCAGTTGATTGTTCAGGGAAGAAGAAGGATGCAGAGTTCCAATTCACCATTTTGTAAGATGTCATTGAGGAGGTTGGCCCCGCCAACGTTGTGCAAGTTATTACAGATGCAGCATATGTGTGCAGGGCAGCAAGTAAGCTTGTTGAGGCTCATTACCGACATATATATTGGATCCCATGTTGTGTGCATGCCATGATCAATGCACTAAAAGATATTGGAAAAATTGATTGGGTCAAAAGTGTAGTGGCAGATGCTAGAGATGTGCAGATGTTCATCTGCAACCACCATACATCATTGGCACTCTTTCGCAACTTTTCGAGGAAGGAATTCCTCAAGCCAGTGGACACGTTTTGCATCATATTTTATTTTGTTGGATAGGATGGCTGAGTTGCAGAATCATTACAATGCATGGTCATGACATCAGAGTGGTCTAGGTGGGATGGGTCAAGACAGAGCAAGGGAAGAAGGTGAAAGCAATGGTGGTGAATGAAACATTTTGGATAGATGTGAGATATATCACATTCATAATATCTCCAATTTTCAGTGTGATAAAATATGGGGATTATGAGAGCCCTAACCTTGGTGAGATATACGAATGTATTGATGGTATGCTTGCCCAGATGAAGTCTGTTGTTCGAGCAAGGGACCCCACCTTGGAGTTCTACCATCAGCATATTCAACCTATCATTGAGCGGAGATAAGAGAAGTTGAACACTCCTTTACACATGGTTGCATATGCACTAAATCCGAAGTGGTATGTTGAGAGGCTTGGCAGAGTTCTCCCAGTAGATGATGAGGAGGTGAGAAGGGTTTCTTGAAAGCCTAAAAAAATGTATAATGCAGAGGATGCTTCACGAGTCAAAACTGATTGGCTCAAGTTCGCTTATCTAGATGGCTACAAAAAATCATCAAAGATAGACAGGACCACATTGGCACATGAGAGTCCAGTTAGTTGGTGGCGATTGTATGGACATGCAGGATTGCTACGGACACTTGCTATTCGTCTTCTTTCTCAGGTTTCTAGTTCCTCTACTTCTGAGAGGAATTGGTCAACATATGGGTGGATCCACTCTCTTAAGAGGAACAGACTTACCTCTAAGAGAGCAGAGAAACTTGTTGCTGTACATAGTGCCTTGCGTCTCATGGATCGCAAGACACCTACGTACAAGGAGAGCCCAGCATTGCGGTGGGATGTGGATCCTGAGGATGCAAGGCAGGTTGATGAAGATCAGGAGCAGCGAGGACTGGTTGATATCTCCTTTGCAGATGCAGATGACATTGATACAGATACTCCTAGTGAGGAGGAGCGGTTTGCAACAGTTCCTTCGGAGGGCTCTGATAGTGATTTTTGAGTTGTACTTGTCACTTGTAGTTGTCATTTTGGTTATGTAATGTCATTTTGGTTATGAGACATGACATAATATTTCGTAGCATATGTAATGTGGGTGTAGTTGTACTCTTCTCATGTTGATTATTGAAGAGTAAGACTAAGACTTGTTTTAAATTTTCAGCTTTACTATTTAGTCTTTCATTGTCATGTTGAAGTTTTGAACATTGAATATAATATATATAGCTGTAGCATTTTGGGCCTTGGCTTATGTGATGAATAATTGGATTAATCATTAGTGGTTACTGGTTACAATCTTCAAACTTTCTTGTATTAAATTACTGGTTACAATCTTCAAACTTTCTTGTATTAATCATTAGGTTATTGAATTATTCTTTATTCATGTTATATTTGTAAAATAAATAAAATATATATATTTTTATTAATCGTCCCCTTGCCGTCCCCGTAAACCCCGTCCCGCCGCCCGAGTCTTAGGTAACTATTATGTTAACAGACCTAGTAAGGTTAAGGTTTCAAACAAGTATCCTCAAAAATTTAGTGAAGCACCATAATTATTGCAAAATAAGAACAGAAAGCAGTGTTAACATAGCCAACAAGATTAAGATTCCACAAAAATATTAAATAAGCAAAAAAAAAAGGAAAAATAAATTGACTAAGATGGTATAATAAAGTGACCAACCCTCAAGCACTTATATTTTGGCAAGTAGAACATCTCTGCCTGCGTAAAAGGAACTGCCAGTGGTCATTCAATGCTATTTTGTAACATGCGAATAATATTAACTATTTGAAAGAATCTCAGCAAACAAAACTGGCGAGGAAAACAGATGACAAATAGAAGCCAGAGGTCATCTTAGAAATCAAATCTGGACATCCTATATTCTATTAAAAACCTGTAATGCATGGGACCCTCTATTACAGTGATGTTCACCACTATCTACGCGCAGAACTGATTGAAAAAATGCTGCTACAAGTGTCAAGTCTCAAAAATAGCTAGTCATGTGTCCCATAACTATGATGCTCAACTATTCTTACCCTCTTGCACCTCAATTCCTTGCAAAAAGTGCTCTGCTTCCAATGCTGCCATACATCCTGCAAAACAGATTAAAACACATCATGTGAACAGAGAACAAAGAGAAGAAAATGACATGGATTTTACCTTTATAGAAACTGCATTTATACTTGAGAATATCTGCACTAATGACTTCAAGCTTTTGTTCAACATCAAGCGTAATCTCCCAATATACAAATGGCATAACAACATTATTAAAACATTGAGATTGAAGCAAACTTGAGAACTAACCTGACCTAACATGCCTTCTACCTTTCCCTCCAAGTTAACAAATATCATTAACATCAGGGACAAAATATTCCGACTTTCTATCAATATGCTGTAGGATGAAAGAGGTTACTACCATGATTTTGCATCCTCATCCACCACGTAAGAGCAGATTTAAACAGTGTTCAATTATTTAAATGCCAGGTTCTGTCTCTCAGCCTCAAGAAGAGATAGGAAAATATACGGTATACAAGACATGGTGATTAATATCTTATACAAACTTAATGCAAGATGCACTAAATGCAAAGTATGTGGGTTATATAGTTTACCATTCAACATACTATCTGATGGGATCCAAATTTGTATTTAAAAAAAACATTTGAATGTAAGATTTATTGATCATAGACAGTGAAAGACTAATTGCAAATAAAAAGGCATTGAATCACATAGACTATACTGAAAAAAAAGCAGTCGAAGGGATGTTTATTTGATCAGAGAAAACAGGAAAATTAAAACCTGGAAAGAATATTTCATGTCAGATTCATTTATCCTGATAGATTAAGGCAAGCAAAAACTCTTTAGAAAGAGTTCATTTCATGAGGCCAATATTATGCTTAGTACATAACAGGATGAACCAGAATCAGAACAATTTCCAATTAGTGTCACCAGCAGACCAGGACAGGTAATGTGAAGAGCACGTCATTTAAAAAAATGGGTGCAGGATATTGGGAGATGTCAGAAATAAATTAATTAAAATTATCATATATGCAATTCAGAAAAATAAAAAATATTGGTATACAACATATCAACAACTTTAAAAGACATAATGCATGAAAAATTACAAAAATTCAAGTACACAAACTGGTTTAGGGCATTGGCATTTGTTAATATTTTTAACTTTTATTCATCTTAAAGTCATGAGACTGCAATGGAGTGGCAAAGAGACGTGGAACAAAGTCTCCTGGTATTGAGAAACATCTCTGTACCTGTCTCCTGTCCCAGAGATGTGTCCCTATATATGAAATTCATCCCAAATCTGTGGAGATGCATCCCACAATTTCACCATTTCTAATCCATTAAAAATAGATTTTATGCCACTAAAGAGATGAATTAAAATATTGATCCAAATTTCGAACCATATCGTGGTGATATGCAAGTCCACATGGATTAAAAATTCAGACACCATATTTTTTACAAGTCAGAGGTCTGAGGGCATAGCTGGAGTACTTTTATAACATTAAATTTTTAATATGTTTACATGCAATAAATCTGGTAATGATGTCATCAAGAGACACAATCTTGTTAGAATAAATCCATATTTGAAAAATAAAAATAAAAGACTGCTGCTCTCCTTATGACTTGCAATCTTGATCATGGGCTCGATGAGATGGTAATGAGAAAATTCCCAAAGTTCATATGCACTCCATGCATGCTGCATGGTGCCAACGGAGCAATAAGAGGTCACATTATCAATGTGCTTATGTGCTTAAGCGCTTAAATTTGACAGAAACAATTGTTCTGCTTAATCCATTCCAGTTGAAAACCTAGCATTTACCCTAAGTCATATAACTGTACCATAAAATTTCAACCCTTTCCAGGAAAATAAGAAATATAAATTTACAACTTTTTAGGGTGCAATTATATTACTTCCACAGCTTTTCAGGGTAAATAAAAATTACAATTTTAAAGCTTTTAGGGTACAAATATAGTATTTCAAGCCTTTTCAAGGTAAATAAGAAATATTATTTTACAGCGTTTTAGGGCACAATTATAACAGGACATTACAAAATTTGTTGGATTTGCAGCTAGACAGTCTGGATACGGGTATGGGTACGGGTACGGTACGCCAATACGGCAAATTTTTAAAAATCTTGGGTACGGTACGCTTTTGGGTACGTTTTATATATATATATATATATATATATATATATATATATAAATTTAAAGAAGCATTTGCATACTTATTGAAATTTAATTCTCATACATTGCATACTTATTGAAATTTATTATTTCTCTATCACAGTTATTTATCTTAGTGACTGTGATAAGATTCAAGGAGTTTTGATTGTTCATGGTGACCTTCCTTGATCCACTCAGCACGATAGTATTGTCTGACATATTTCCCAAAACATCATAACTAAGCAGGAAAAATATGGATCCAAGCTGGAGGTGGGACGATTAGTCTGAGCACGGGAGAATACTCGCTGAGTTTTGGAAAGCTATCCAGTATTTTTAATTACTAATCTGTCTACAGGTGATCAAAGCTCATGATTCTTTCAGAAGATTGCAAGAAGTTGCTTGGTCCAAAAAGGTGCAAAAATGGATTTTATTAAAATAAGAAAAATAATGCCATCAATGCGTAGAGCTCGAGAAAATATACACTTTTAGAGAAAACGACACTTGAAACGGAGTCACAGAATGAAAGTTATGGCACATGCAAGTTTTTGCTGCTACATCTTCCCGGACCCTTTCCAAAAATGGCAATTTTTTTCTATACTTGCGATTTTTCCACCAAAAATCCAAAAAAGGAAAGAATTGCCAAAAAAGGAAAGAAACAGTCTTTGGCATGTTTTTTTTTGGACGGGTACGCTTGGAAACGTACCACAGGGACAGGGTACGGGCCAAAACCGTACCCAGACCATACCCTGTCCCCTGTGGGTACGTTTCCAAGCGTACCCACAGCGTACCGTACCCCGTACCAGTACCTGGTACGTTTCCAGGCTGGTACGGGGGGGCCTTAGGCGTTTCCAGACAGTCTAGATTTGCAGAATAATTACAACCAACTACAGAACAATAGTACCATGCACTATGCACAAGCTCTTTTAGATGCCTCGAAACTTCAAATGTAAAGAACAGTAGAGATTACAATGAGATATGGCTCACAAAACAGCATAGGAATGCAAAATGGTCAATACAATAAGCAGCATACCATTTCTCAGTAAACAATGACGACCATTGATCCTACCTGATGGGCACAAAAGGTCACAGATTGAAAAATTGATCCACCTGCCAATGGTGGATCCTCTTATACAGATTACCATGCTAGACACCTGAGTGAATTACTATATTGTAAACAAGCTTGGGGTGTCTTACTTGACTGGGCATAGTCTTATAGTTCATTCCAACTGACCAGATATACTTACAGCTACAACAATATTCATTACAATTCAATTAGAGAATATGATTTCAGTGACAACCTACCCGGAACCAATTTTAAAATTTTGGATATTTCTATATTGTTTTCTTGGGACTCCTCACAACTTATTTCAGAGGGCATAGTAAGCTTCACCTCCTGGACATTGAAGTTTGGGCCAAAGTAAAGCACAAATATGACAGTATGCATCAGCTACTTGAAATTTCAGATGTTTCCATATTATCTTCTTGGGACTCCTCACAACTTATTTCAGAGGGTGCAGTAATCTTCATGTCATGGACATTTAAGTTTGGGCCAGAGAAAATGATCCAAAATTGGATCTTGAATGTGCCCAATTAGATGTAATTCCTACTTGTAAGCAATTGCATAGGACAATCTTGTAAAAGCAAAACAGAACTACGTAACTGGGATTGAATTGTATGAGGGATGATTCAGACATCCTTGCATGAAGTAGGCCAAAGTTTCAGTGCCTAAAACCAAGGTGGTTTTGTCATCATGACAAAATCGCCACTCTGCAAGAACCGGTGGTTGCGTAACCTTTGCAGCGGTTGCATAACCGTCTCGGCAGTTGTGCAACCATCATGGCGGTTGCATAATCGCTGGTTTACACAGGTGTCGGTTGCATAACAGCCGGTCTGCATAAACCGATGGTTTCATCACACTCTAAAAAGGACACATGGAGGAATCGGTTGCAAACGTTTCACTCTCTCTGTGTGCCAATTGAGCAAATTAGCAATTCCCAGGGGCAGAGGGCACGAGTATGGGTCTGTATCATGACACTAAACATTATGAATGAGCAGAAGAGCTAAAATTTGAAAATCTTTTGTTGCACTTAAAGAAATGGAGAGTCTATGTTTCAGTTTCAGTGAGTTACAGCTTCAGTGATGAGTGTCGGTGCTATTGAGAGAGAGAGAAATCTGTAGAATGCTAAACTACGTGTTGAACAAGCTTTGGAGAGGGAATCCTGTACAAGAAAACCAAGAAAATGACAGTATGATGTATAACTAGTGAATTGCATAGTTGAAGGCAAGTGTTGTTGCCTCAACAGCTGGAGTTCTTCCCTTCTTGGGTTTCTCCAAGGTAAAATCCTACATTCACTGTTATACATTCTTGTTTTGTGCTGTGTGTTGCACATTCATTTCCAGCACTTCAAACTCTGTTTTGTATGCAAATTGGAGTTTGTTCTTGTCACTAGTTGATTCAGAACTACAAGTACCTGTGTTGGTGAAACCTAGAGTGGAATATCCACCTGGTTTACGGATCAGAAAGGCACAAATATGACAGTATACACCAAGTACTTGAAAATTTACAAGCTCAAATCTTGGATTGAAAGTTAATTTGGCCATATGAAAAAGGTCAGCCAATTGAAAACAAGACGGATTGTAATTGACAATGCCCCAAAATATACTAGTATCAGCAGTGGCATTTGTAAAACTGTCTATACAGATACATTAAGTTCAGTAACTGTCAAGGACATTAACTTCCCATATAAAATCCTGTTAGTTGGGGTGCTTGGACCTATGTTGGGTTTCAATAAATATTCGTAAAAGTTACTAACATCACCATTCATATCTGTCATGCTGAATTTAGTGGAAGGACTAAGTTAACCATAGACAATTTAGTTATTACAAAGGATTTTGCATTCCGGTATGAATCCTTAATGGTTAGAGTGTTTAGATCCTTCACTTTATGTATATAGCTAAAAATTATCTGTATACAGAGAAGCACTTATAACAGATTCACCTCTCCCACTAGAAGAAGAACACATGAAATAAAGTAGATTATTCCATTCTTGGTCTCCAGGATTATTTGGTTAAAGGCGTGAAGTAAGACTGATTTTACTCTGCTAGGCCTTCTCAAAGAAGGCTTCTGAGTGTATGATCAGGATCAGCAGTACATTAGCCTCGGCCTCTGGAAGCCAAGGCCATCTAATATACTAAATTGTACTCTTGCAGCTCAGTTTTTCACTTGCATATCCACAAATCTGTAAAGAATAATCTCCAGTTGCAATCTTAATGCTTCTTCATGCTCTCATTGACTCCATAAAAACATGGCAAGACTAAACTTGAGAAATAACACTTAGCTGTACTACACAAAAGCATGGGTTAGAAGAAATAATTTTTATAATTTCCAGCCATTTCAGAGGTTCTAGGTAGCTTTCAATACCACTTCCAGGAGTTGTGACACCAAATCCTAGAGTTTTTGAAAGATCTGTGTTTCTAATTATGTACTTTCTGTTGTTTCCTATAAAAATATACCTCAAAGTTTCAGTTTTCCCTAGCCGTCGACATTTCTGATACTTACAATCCAGATATTTCCAAGTACTTGTTTCAAATTCTGAGTTGCACAGATGTAGAGAATATAAAATTCTAGTGCAAAACTGTTTCTGCTAAATAAATATTAAAATTAAACCTCATTAGTAGATTTTTGATACCAAATTCTTGAGTTTTTGAAAGATTCTGTGATTCTAATTATGTACTTTCTGTTGTTTCCTATAGAAGTATACCTCAAAGTTTCAGTAGTTTCCCTCGCCATCCCCATTTCTGATACTTAAAATCCAAATATTTCCCAAGTGCTTGTTTCAAATTCTAAGTTGCACGGACATAGAGAATAGAAGATTCTAGTACAAAACTATTTTTGTTAAATAAACTATACTCTTTCAGTACGGGTACAGTATGCTGATGTGGCAAATTTTTAAAACTTCGGTACGGTACACTGTTGGGTGTTATATATATATATATATATAAGAGAGAGAGAGAGAGAGAGAAAGCATTTGCATACTTTTGAAATTTAATACTCATGCAAATTACAATCATTCATAGAACCTGAAAACAAATTTCCAATACTTTGAATTGAGACTTGAGTTTGTATTGATTCATAATGTTCAAAACATAATAGTTAATAACAGAATACATTCAAGTTCTCAATTTGCTTCACTTTAAGTTTCCTAGACATTATGCTTACACATTTGAGATTTTTGAGCATATCTTGATTTAGGAGGCTTCTTCGCACACTGCACACACTCCCACCTGTGCATGTATACCACAAACGCATATACACACCTGAAATTCTTGTTTGCATAATCAGCCAAGTCTGTTAATTAGGTGTAGTTATCTTGCCTGCCTGGTCAATTATTCTTACGTATCCATTAGCTGGGAAATTTGAAAGACAGAAAGTGGTTTGAGATTTTATGTATACTTCTTATCAGTTATATTAATATTGATTTTTTTAACAAAATATATGCTATGCAGAAACTAAGTCTGCTGCTAGTAGGTGTTTAAAATAGTAAAATTACTGAATACAAAAAATGACAAAATGAAGGCACGTGACCTTCTGAAACACCCCTTTTTAGTTTATTTTGAGTTTTCCAAATCATATCAGATTTGATCGACTTTGACTTTTCAAATCTGATCATATCTTTTCTTTGATCTTTCACTTTTCTAAAATCAAATCTGGCATAATATTTATTTTCCTTCCTTTTCCCAAGTCATATAAGATCAAATTGGAGCTTAAATATTCCAGAATCATATCTAATCTTATGTTTACTTTGCCAATACAAAAGTTGATCTCAATGGGTCGAGGAAATAAAGTATTTGGGGTGAAATGACATCTGGGGTGAATATAACTGGGTACTAACCGATTAATGTCAGAATGTGGGGTTTACCATTTGACATGAATCCAATTTTAATTATTAAAATGTGAAAGATAAATATTATATGCCTGAGTTTTTGTTTGCTTCACTGTGAGTTTTTCCCTGTGGGTACGCTTCTGGTATGTACCTGACAGAGCATAAGCAGATGTACTCAAAACAATATATGTTCCATAATTCCATGCATAATACATTTACATATATATAGGACATATAATTCCTATATTATAGGAGGTAGCCTTAACTACTTCTCCCACGAATCTCTCCCACACTCCATATACGTGAGTGTTTAAAACTCACCAACAAATAATTGTTATATGTTGTTTTATATAACAACCATATAACATAATATACTGACTTAAATAATGATTACACACAAATAAACTAATGAAGCACTAATAATTAGGATATTCCTAACATTCCCCCCTTAGTGCGAACATGGGAAAACCTGCCTTTGTACTTGCACCTGCTCATGATCTGGTGATTTTCACAAGATGATCACAAACCTCAAGGATGGTTTTACAAACGGTTGACCAAAAACCGAGAATGGTGGTTTTGCAATTGGTTTACCACAAACCACAAAGTGATGGTTTTGCGAATGGATTACCAACAACCAAGAATGGTGGTTTTGCTATTGGTTTACCACAAACCACAAATGAAGGTTTTCAAGTGGTTTACCTACAACCACATCATGATGTGCCAAGTACTATTATCAACCCTCATCAATATCTCACTGCAGGGAATAACATAGGAAAATCTGCTGCTCATACATACATAGAAAAAACTAACATAATGGAAATGGAACATTGGATCATGTTCCCCCCTTCATGTGAAATTTCCACTTATTGAAATCAGGAACACTGCAAACTGAAGCAAACACACAACTGAAAAAAATGCCACCAAATCATCTGTGCGGCCCCGTCGTTGGCGACTGACGAGAGGTCGCTAAATGACCTCCAACCTCCGTTTGCCTCCATCCTCTAGTATCATGATGCTGCTAACTCAACGGAATATGGACATGAAGCTCAATAATCACCCCCCAAAATTAGACGTCGCGTTCCAGCGATAATGCGTCATTTACAAAAAAATTATTTTTGGCATTTATGACTCAACAAGGCTCAAAAAAGGACTACAAAAAGTGGATATTTTCCAAACTTGGAATTTTTCAACAAAATTAGAACCAATGCGATGGGAATGAAAAACTAAGCACTTTTGCAAAAAACGGCGCTCAATTTCGAGATACCGTGCAAAGGTTATTGAGGATACAATTTCCCGTAAAATGGCCTAATTTAAATAAAATTGACACAATGATTAAATATTTTCTCAAAATGACGAGAAAATTAATCATGTGACTACTTGTTGGAATTAGGAGGAAATGAGGATTCCAAAAATATCAAAGGCCCAGAAAAAATGGTGTCGGAAAAATATTAATTTGGCTAAAAACATAATAATTGCCCTTAAAATGCAATTATTAAACAAAAACTATAGTAAAATTAAATTTTTCAAACTATAGTCTTTGCTAAAAATTAAAAAATTAGCCAATCACAAATGGCTGCAAAAACTCACGGGCTTCATTGAAGTGACAGAATGATTTGCTGATAATTTGACAACCAGAGCTCCGTTTTATAAACCGAAAAATGTGTTGGAAAGGTGCTTTCAATATCTCTGCAATGGTACCAACAAGATTTGATTTCATCACCTGACCTAAAAGTTGTTCATGACTGAGTGTTACTTGAATTTGGGGTTGTTCTTCATGCCTGAAGCAGTAGATGGAAACATGCGGGCGCATGCAACACAGATGGTAGACTAATCAAAAAAATAGATATATAATCTTTCCTCCAGTACACGGCATTACAACACATGGCCATCCCTTGCAAGTCTATACATCTTCAATTTCAAACGTGAATATAAATCTGCTCGAGAATAACATTGAGATACAATAAACGACCGCTGACAACCACAAACAAAACTTCAAATCTGTCAAATACAAGGCTAGAGTAATTGTATCGGAATTTGATGAGAATTATTGTCTACAACTGCGTTGATTTCTTTAACAATCCATTGCTATGCCTCAAAAGTATTCATGTTATTATCAATGCATAGTGATTGACCATTTCTATTCAAACTGAGAGCTGTCCTTCTTAGATCTGGCAATGGAAGGTTACACAATCATCAAAGATTGGTAAGCGTAGGTGTCCTCATAACAACCCTTTCACACACTCTAAATTTCTATGCATACACAAATCAAGTATGGAGAATATACGCAAAAACTGATGACAATGATATGAAATTAATGAGTCTATCCACACATATACTAGATCACAGATAATAATATTTTCCCATCCTCAGAGGTGAAGCACAATGCTACAGCCCCTCGTTATATCCTAGGAATTCATGACTGCTCTGATACCAGATGACAGGGTATAAGCAGATGTACTCAAAACAATATATGTTCCATAATTCCATGCATAATACATTTACATATATATAGGACATATAATTCCTATATTATAGGAGGTAGCCTTAACTACTTCTCCCACGAATCTCTCCCACACTCCATATACGTGAGTGGTTAAAACTCACCAACAAATAATTGTTAGACGTTGCTTTATATAACCATATAACATAATATACTGACTTAAATAATGATTACACACAAATAAACTAATGAAGCACTAATAATTAGGAAATTCCTAACAATACCCACAGGTCCCAGGTACAGAAATCTGTACCCAGAACATACAAGGGCCTGTGGGTGCACGTGCTTGCGTACCCACAGTGTTTCTGTACCCATGCCAGGTACATTTCAGGCCTGGTTCAGGAGGGCCTGGGACGTTTTGGTGCAATCCAATAAATAAATATTAAAATTAAACCGCAGAATTAGAGTTCTACAGAGGAATGAAAGATGTAGAAATTTCTAACCATAAATATTCTTCCCACCCACACAATGAAAAATTCAATTGCAACGGGACTTCCCATGATCTAAAAGGGAGATTTCATCTTGTTAATGGAGCAAGGATTCATTGCTGAATTCAGCAATGTTTCATGCACCTATTTCCCAAATATGGAAAAAAAAATTGGCTATCCGGGAAACACCACCCCTTGTTTACTTTAAAACACAACTCTCCTACAAATATATTATTTTGACCAAAAACATTTAACCCTAATCCTGTAAGTACCCTAACAACATTAAATACAGTTGACACTAGGTAGCCGGTATGACCCCTAGCAACTATAGGAGTACGGGTACAGGTACATACCGAGTACAAGTCTAGTCCGCGCAGGTACAGGTGGGGTTCTTCCTGCAGGGCCCAAGTACGGCCGGGTATATCTGTGGATGTACTCGGTGGCCGTACTGCCATGTAAGAAGAACCATGCCCGCATTCCGACCGTATTCCTGCCATGTTTTGGCGCATTTTTTTATTTATTTTTTTGTTTTTTGGTCCAATAAAAGGTCAAAGTGACTTTTTAAACATTAAATTATTCTTTTAAACCCTAATTTGTGCCCCCAAACTCTAAACAACAAGTCATTTACCTCACATTTGCATTCTTGCCTCTTATTTGCATATTTGACTCTCACCTTCAATTTTTCCACTATTTTCAATTGCTTAGGGTTGATTTCAAGTGCCATATAGTTGAAGGAGCTTGCAACAAGTGACAAGGAGTTCAAGGAGCTTGCATTATTGGTGTTGGGTGTATTGAGGTAAGTATTTTGTGATTTTTTTAAAGTGTTTTAGTTTGTTAATTGTATTTAATATTTTATTATTTTTTAGTTGTTTTTTTGTTTGTTTTTTGTTATTGTTTTAACTTTTAAGCTTCATTTTTCTACATTTGATTTCATTTAAATTTAAATTTTAAACTTCCAACATTTTCTCAAGACTAAATTTGTTTTCATTTTTTTAAATGCATTGTGCAGTTAAAAACTTAAAATGGCTGCAAGTTCTAGTTCTGTGGGTCAAAGTAGTAAAGGTCTCCTTAACAAAAGTGATCCATCCTCCCCCCTTTGGAGCTATGTCAAACAACTAGAACAATTACCAGGTGGAGGGGGTTTTGTTTGGGTTTGCTCACAATGTAATATGCAATTTAAGAGCTCCTACAGTCGGGTGAAAGCCCATTTGTGTGGGGCTATTGGCCACAAATTAGAACATGTGGAGGGTTGGATGGAAAGGGGTTGCCACGTGCAAAGACCCTTGCATACATCAAAGAGCAAGAGGAAGCAGATGCAACAATGGCATTAAAATCCAATCATCCTATGGCAAGAAAAGGAAGATCACATAGCATTAGCAAGCCACCTGTTTCTCCTTCTGTTGATGTTGTGGCCCCAGATCACCCATTTTTGTCTACACCTATTACAACTGGAGGGGAAGAGGATTCACCTCTTTCTCGCAAAAGAACAAAAGATGTAGGCCCATTGGAAAGGGCATTCCAGAATGAAAGCAGGGACATAGCTAACCAAAGTGTTGGGCGCTTTATTTATGCATGTGGTGTCCCATTTAATGTTGTTAGATCACCATACTAGCAAGATATGGTGAGATGTATTAATGAAGCCCCTAAAGGGTACATTAGCCCAGGGTATGAAAAGGTGCGCACCACCTTATTGTCAAAAGAAAGAAAAAAGTTGAAGACTCATTGTTACCCATCAAGAATCAATGGCTCGAACAGGAGTGTCCATCGTTTCTGACGGATGGAAAGATACAACAAATAGGCCATTGATCAATGTGGTTGCCATGTGTCCTAAAGGGGCAATGTTTCTCAGGGTTATTGATTGTGAGGGGCAAGTGAAGAATGCCCAATTCATTGCCAACATCCTCATAGAATCTATTGAGGCGGTGGAGCCTCAAAATGTTGTCCAAGTTGTAACAGACAATGCAAAAAATTGTAGAGTTGCAGGGTTGTTGGTTGAGACACAATATGGACACATTCTGGACACCTTGTGCGGTTCATTCCCTCAACTTAATGTTACAAAAATTGGGCACAAAAATTGCTTGGATCAAACAAGTATATGAGGAGGCAAGTGAGATTCAAATGTTCGTCAACAACCACCACATGTCCCAAGCCATCTTTCGTAAATTCTCAACATTGCAACTATTGAAGGTAACCCGTAACATTCTTTTTTATTTTTTAAAATAATTATTAGTTTTTAAAATTCATTAAATTAATTTTATAAGTTTGTAATTTGTAGAATTTTGAATGTTTTAAATTTACTTGTCTTAATTTTATTTCTTTTGATTTCTTATTAGGTTGCTTTGAGACTCAATTTGCCTCGCACACGCTCGTCTTGAGATGGCTTGTGAAGGTGCGAGAGGCATTGAGTGTCATGGTTATCAGTGACCTTTGGGGTATATGGAGGCAAGAAACAGTGAGAGGGTTAAAAGTGTGAAATTGTCGATCCTGGATGAAACATGGTGGGATCGTGTGGATTACTTGCTTAGTTTTATTGAGCCCATCGTGAGTATGTTGAGATTTGTTGATATGGATCATCCATGCATGGGTGAGATTTATGATGGAATTGACTCAATGATTGAGTCAATTAAGACCATCATAAATGCCAAAGAGCAAGATCCTATAGAGACCTTCTTCAAGGAAGTGCACTCACATCTCATTGAAAGGTGGAACAAAATGACTACTCCATTGCATCTTCTTGCTTTTGCCTTGACTCCAAAATACTATAGCACAAAGATCCTTTCTTTGCCTAGGAGGGTCCCACCATATAGGGATGTTGAAGTTAGTGAGGGGTATAAGGCGGCATTTGCTAGAATCTTCCCAGATCCAGAAGTAGAAGACATGGTTAGAGGTGAGTTTGTGAATTTCATATCCTCCAGGGATCACTCCATTAGCGCTCTTCGTGACAAATACAGGATGGATGCTTATTCGTGGTGGTACCTCCATGGACAAGCATACCCCTACCTCATGCCACTTGCAATAAAAGTTTTATCACAAGTAAGATTTTAATTTTTTTAATTTCTTAACTCTTTCTTTTTTACTTTTATATTTATAAGTTTAAAATTTTAATTTTGCATTGACTTTGCGGCTTGCCTCAATAGGTTGCGAGTTCTTCTTCAGCTGAGAGGAATTGGGGTACATATTCATTTATCCACTCGGTTAACCGCAACAAGTTGGGAGCAAAAAAGGCGGAGGATTTGGTCTTTGTGCATTCTAACCTGCGCCTTCTATCACATAAGAAGGATGAGTACAGGAAAGGGCCAACAAAGTGTTGGGATATAGACCCAGAGACTCCAAACTTGGATGTTCCCATTGCCCAACTTTCATTGCTAGACCCGGACCTAGATAGTACTTTGCGTGAGCTGCAAAGTGGGGCTAGCGGGAGCGGCATTGCTGATAGTTCTGGTTGTACTCCTGGTGCTTGTGGTTCTAATGAACCACGTGATGGTAGTGATGCTCTCGTTGAAGACATTGGAGAAGATGCAGAGCCATTAGACTATTACTAATTAGAATGTTGATGTATCTTCATTTTTGTGTTTACAATGTTAGATAATGATAATACATTGTAACATTTTGATTTGAACAATGTACTGGTTATAAGTTCGAACAATGAATTATCAATATGTTTTAACTTTTGTCGCTATTTCACCTATGTATATTTCAGATTTGTTTAATCTATGCATGTGTAAGGCTGGAATTTTGCTTATCTTGTTACTTTTCAAAATATTTTATATGTATATTGTATATTGTACTGCCGTACCCAAGTGTACCCAAGTGCCGTACCCAGGCCCCCAAAAAAATTGCCGTACCAATGTACCAGATCCCTGTACCCGTACCTGAACCATACCCACGTACCGGCTACCTAGAGTTGACATAATTAAATATTAATTTTTAAGTACTATTGTAACCTCAATTCTGCACCTGTTTCCAAAATATGGAATTAAAAATTGGCTATCTGGGAAACACCATCCCTTGCTTACTTTAAAACAGAACTCTCCTAAAAAAAAATTATTTTGATCAAAAACATTTAATCCTAATCCTGAAAGTACCCTAATAACATTAAATACAGTTAAAATAATTAAATATTAATTTTTAAATACTATTTTATTCTCAAATTTGCTCCTGTTTCCAAAATATGGAAAAAAATTGGCTTTCTGGGAAACACCACCCCTTATCCCCAAGACTTGAGTCACCACGAAATTTGGAATATAACTGAACTACCCATCCCTATCCAAGTCTGATGACCTGAAGAAAACTCTAAAATCCGCTTACAGTGTGGTTTCTTCGCCAGAAAGCACTAATTTAATACACTCAAATTCTAAAATGTGCCATCAAGAACAAAATAACACCAAGATGACAGACTGACTATAGAAGCAACCAATAAGACAGTTAAAAAGTATAGTTCCCTAAGACTCCAGGATGGTGGGACAGCAGGATGCAGGGACAGTTTCTGGGATGGCAAAGAAAATCGAAAATTTCGGGACAGCGGGGACACGACTATTAAAAAGATATATAAAATCATAAATATTAGAAATATACAAATATTTTTTTGAAAATTATGAATAGCAGTCTGTGACAGTCCACCATGTGCATTTGTACTCGAAAATTTATGCATTCATATATCACTTTTGATTTTTATTATGCCTTTGTAATACAATACAATTAGCTTATGGTTAACCGGTAATTTGATAAATGTTTTGCTCTATGCCTTTCTGCTTTTATCATCTACACAACCTTTCTCTTCATATAGAAATATACATATAGGCTTTGTAAGTTTGTTAAGTGATTGGAGCTTCCAAAGTGAATTTTAATTAGATTTATATATAGACTTTTTTCCCGAATAGAGATGAGTGGCTTCCAAAAACAATCTTATACAACAAGACTACAATTTAAAATGTTGGTTTATAAAAAGAAAACAACAAAGAAATTAATTTTTAAAAATTATTAAAAAAACAGATGTCCTGGGGATGTCCTGTCTTTTTGTTGCTGGCAGAAAACATGAGGGGGCATATTTCCATCGTCTTGCCGTCCCAAGGACACCCCGGACTTGCTGTTTTGGGAAAGGGACATATCCCCACAAAACATTGTTAAAAACAGCACAAAAAAACACAATCAAGAAAGTGTTAATCTTCAAACATGCAAACCTTATGAACAAAATTTAAACCTTAAATAAACCCTGGACAAGATTTATATCAGCTGGGAGCAGAGACACTTTTAAAAATCTTTTCTCAAGAACAAAGTTTACCAATGAACTAGAAATGCATAGTTCTTTATTCAAAATCAAGTACATTATTCCGGTGAAAAGAAAAATAATTTATGTCAGAAAGGAGTGAGCTTAAGTTGTGGATCATGGGAGGCTTTCATAGCAGAGGATCAGGTTCAAATCCCAAGGAAAATCTGGAACGTTAAAATTGTGTAAGGAACAGCTAAAGTTGTAAACCATGGGAGGCTTCCATAGGAAAGGACCGGGTTCAAATCCCCAGGAGAAACTCAAATGTTGAAATTGTGTAAGGAATGAGCTTAAATTGTAAATCATAGGAGGCTTTCATAGCAGAGCGCCAGGTTCAAATCCCCAGAAAAAACTTGAATGTTGAAATTGGATAAATATACAATAGATGGAAACAATAAAACAATGTATAGGGAACTTTTCGCATTTTTTAAATTAAGAAGGGGTTATATCTAGAAAGCAATTATTCCCTGAATACATGACCTTAAACAAGCCTCAAAAGCATCTAGTAATCCCCACAATAATATTTTTCAAAACCCTACCTGTGCCAGCAGCAGTGATGGCCTGGCGCCATTTCTTGTCCTGAACATCGCCAGCAGCAAAACCCCCGGAATACTCGTCTGAGTTGTCCCGGGCTTGGTCACAATGTACCCCTCGGAGTCCAACTGCAGTTGTCCTTCCAAAAACTTGGTGGCGGGTTCGTGCCCTATGGCAAAAAACAGCCCGGACACTTCCACAGACTTCTCCTCAGCCGTGACCGTGTCCCTCAAATTCAGCCTACTAAGCAGCCCCTTCTCGTTCCCCAAGGCCTCCAAAACCTCGGCATTCCATATGACCTCGATCTTAGGGTTCTCAAGCGCCCTCTTCTGCATGATCTTGGAGGCCCTGAAGGCGTCGCGCCTGTGAATAATGTAAACCTTGGAGCCATATTTGGTTAAAAATTGGCCTCCTCCATGGCAGAGTCGCCGCCGCCAATGACCGCCAGCGGACGGTTGCGGAAAATGGGAGCAGCTCCGTCACAGACGGCGCAAGCCGAAATACCCCTGTGAAAAAAGTGTTCCCTCCGTAAATTCACCGTTATTTTTAACACTAGAAACTATGCGAATACCAAAACGACTTACTTGTTCCAGTAGCCATCATCGCCGGCGCCAGGAAAATCCAGACGCTTTGCCACGGCACCCGTCGCAATAATAACGGTGTCCGCATCAACCTGCTTATTGTCTGCATAAACTCTGAAGGGTTTGACGGACAGGTCGACGCGTTCGACGGTTTCCGTGAAGATCTGTGTGCCGAAACGCAGGCTCTGCTCCCTGAAGTTGTCCGTCAGTTCAAACCCCAGGATTCCGCTGGGGAAGCCTGGAAAGTTTTCGACGTCGGTGGTGGTGGTGAGCTGCCCGCCGGCGGCAATGCCGTTGGCCATGAAGCCTTCGAACAGAATGGGCTTCATCTCTGCCCGTGCTGTGTAGATTGCGGCCGTATGGGCGGCAGGGCCGCTGCCCACTATGCACGTCGATGCCCGCAGCTTCTCTGGTAGCGTCATGGTTCTGTCTCTTGACGTAGATGGCTTCGCGAGGATTGACGGTGATTTTGCCGCGCCTGTTGTGAGTTTCCTTGTTAGTTGCAGAAGGCTTCTCCTCATAGCAGGGCCTAATGGCCTGAATATAACCCAGGCGCGGCATCTAGGTGTTTTGTCGTCGTTGCTGACGTGGCCTTCCATTTTAGCGGGAAGGTTTTGGGGTATTTGCGCTTTATGGTCGCGCCACGTGGACCTGTTAAATCGGGTCCGTAGTTCTTATGTTTTTGGGATTTAGCATTTGGTTTTTATTTTACGGAATGAGATGTTATTAACCTGCACAAGGCAGGTATATTGCCTTTGCTTTCCAACTAAGTTTTTTATTCTAACCAATGACATTTCTTTATTTAAAATGACTATTGTTTTTTATTAAACTATATTTCAAATTTAGTTATAAATAGTGTTTATTACAAATTTCATGGGTCAATTGGTTCGCTAAATCTACACAAAAGATTTTTCTAATAACATGTTATTAACCCGCCCAAGGTAGGCATATTGTCTTTTCTTTCCAACAACGTTTATTATTCTAACCAATCATATTTAAAGTGGCTATCGTTCTTATTAAAATATATTTCAAATTTAGTTATAAATAGTACTTATTACAAATTTCATCAACCAATTGGTTGGTTAAATCGATACAAAATATTTTTCTCCATTAAACAATTAATAGGTACTACAATAAAATTATGTATATATTGAATGGTGACATTTATGACAAATAATGGTCCCTTCATAACCTTTATCTCATATTAAAAACTCATTGTGTTATATGACTAAATCTTCGTGTTAACAAGAGCCACAAAATGCCTAGTTCTGTAGTGCATGTTGTAAAGGCTTAAACTATATATTTTACCGATTATATAAGTGATAAGTTGGCCAAGGGTTGAAAGAAAGAGGTGTAAGTGGAATTTTGAAGTTTTGAAGTAGTTTTGCGAAAGAGGTATAAGTGAAATTTCTAAGTTTTGAAGCATTTTTGCGGCTTTAAAGAATTGCACATCTCAAGTATTTTTACGGTTTAGTTGGTTCAATCTAGTAGTTACAATGTTATCATGCCGCTTTATAGGTTCAAATACATTAAAACTATCAACAACACCTCTATACAACATAGACACAATAATGTGTGATAGCTTTCGATTACATAAAAAGCCTCACATGGCTTTTCTTACATCTTTGTTGATATTGGTTCTAGATGTACTTATCCACATTGGAATCCACATGTTATCAAAATGTATGGTAAAGCCATATAATAAACTAGTCTTGCAATTGTAATATTGCAAGCATGTTTAGGCATATGAGGAGAAGAGTATATAAACAAAACAAATGATATAATAATCATGGGAAAAAGAGGAACCACACATAGAGAGGCCGATGTAGACAAAGCATATCCAACTACAATCTCTTGGTGTTATTTCAATATGATATGTGATGTATGTATGAAATATGGCCTCGCACTACACGGTTCACAAATGGGTTGTTCTAGTAAGATATGTGCCCTTAATGGAAATGTGGTATATGCATTACATGTTTCACTTGTGAAGCATTTCAAAGAAGATGCATGCTCTTGACAAATGTAGTTTGGTCTTAATTGCATTTTTCAAAAGGGGCATTTCAGTAAGGTATGGGTTCTTGATGCATGAAATAATGTAGTGCATTACATGTTACACATAAAGGGCATTCAATAACACATGAGATTTTGATTTATGACATATTAGGGAAACTCAATAACATATGGGATCTTGATTTATGGCATACCATATGCATTGCAATGTTTCACGAAAAATGGTATTTCGAAGAAAATGTGTGGTGTTGATAAATGGTGTATAGTATGAATTTGATTCTCTTGATGAATGGAGTATAGCCTTAGTTGCTAACAAAAAGGCATTTCAATAAGGTATGGGGTCTTAATGTATGAAAAATTCTTTCATATAAGGGTCATTTCGATATGATGCAAGCTCTTGATGAATGAACCATCACTACAATGTTTCGACCAATTAAAGTCGCAATTTGAGTCAGTATTAAGTCACCTTTAAGTCCACAACGCATCATTTTTTGAATTGCAACTAGGTATCCTAAAGTCAAATTTAAAGTCACGAAAATGACTGTGGCTTAAATTGTGAGTTTAAATGGCATAAATTAGAAAGTCGCATTAAAGACACCCTGATGTCATCTTTTAAGACATCCTAACATCATATCCTAATGTCACCCTAGTGTGGCATTATGGGGGTGTTAAGATGTCTTAATAGGGGACATTAGATTGTCTTAAAAGGCATCTTTAATTGTGTCTTCATCATGACGTTAAGGTGTCTTTGAATGGGATGTTAGGATGTCTTTATATGGGACGTTAACATGACTTAAAATGCAACTTAAGAAATTACTTAAGTCATGACTTTAGTGTTGCTTTGTTTATGACTTATAAGTATCTTTACATTTGTATTTACATTGACATTGTGTATAACTTAAAAAACAACACCGCATGTGACTTAAATTCATACATGTCAATTGCGACATTACATATAACTTTAATTGTAACACTATTTGTCACTTAGATTGTGACACTAGTTGCGACTTAAATGGTGACACTAGTTACAACTTAAATGGTGACACTACATCTAACTTAAATTGTGACACTAGTTGTGACCTAAATGGAAACATTGTTTGTGACCTAAATGGAAACATTATGCATGACTTAAATGATGCACAAATGATGGCAATGCGTCGACTTAAATTACAACACTAACCACGACTTAAATTGTGATTTTTGTTTATATACAAATGTAACTTAATTTCATCATTATTTACGATTATATTGTTGATCTTGCTTTTATTTAATTGTATTATTATATTATACAATTTTAGTTATAAAATGTTATGTTAATGTCAATTTTAACGATATACATTAAAAATTAAAAATTAAAAATTGTGTTAAAGTAGAAAATTGTATTAGAGCATAATTACAAATATAAAATAGATTGATTACAAACTGAAAAAAACTTTAAGGAAACAATGATAAATTAAATATTATAATCAAACCACTCAATAATTACTTGAAAGACGTGATAATATGATTATATAAAAAAATTAGAGTCATGATAGAACCCATACACTATCGATTCAATATCCACAATATAAAGTCATAATATTCAATGTTGACCCCAGACATCAGGGTCCTCATATTTAGTTTCCCCCAACTCTCATCCCTACCATGCTCGTGAGTAACATAACCCTCAATGGTAGTATCATCAAAACCTCGAGAACCCTATCCAACCTCCAAATCCCCACTAAATCCATTGTTTGAAGTAGTCGTTGAATCATAACCCCGATAGTGATGTGGCTCCCATTTATTGTTCAATGTTTTTTTCCACTTACTCTTGGGGGTGATATTGTGTGTCCCCTACATCAAATAAAAATAAACCACTATTAACATGCATAATAATTGATAAAATATATAAATAATTTAAAAATCTATTTTACAATGAATTTATATGGCATACATGCAATGATTGGACTCCATTGGTGGTCATTTCCTTCGTAGAGAAACATATCCATAAGTATGGATATGATCCTTATGCCAAGACTCAATAGGTTTCCCATAGTCCTCCTCCTATTGGAAAATGTAAATATAATATTAATTTATGTTGTAATTAAAAAATAAAACTTGAACACTTATTATTAGAAGCTAATTTAAACTACGATACTTACAAATTGAGCCCATGTTCCTATGAATCCAAAAAAAAGGAATTTGCAACCTTTTTCTTGTTCCAATATAGCATTTGTAACTTGTTGTTGTTGACTTGGTTGTATTGAATCTCAACTATCCCAATAGTCAATCAATCAACACCATGGATTGGGTTTGTACCTAGCAGGCCTGTAAATAATTTAGAAGTACACTTGGTTAGCACAACATTTACAAAAATAGTAAAACTAATTATGAAAGTAACCACATTTATAAAAATAAAGTAAATATAACTCGGACATTCAACATTTACCTCCCAATTATTTTCCACTCATCATGGTCATAATGCATCTTCAAATTTCTTTTAAATTATCTCTCTCTCACCGCAAGAAGCTTTTTCTTTGTGTAAGTAAACCATGTCTGTGTTATAAAAAATAAGCTAGAAAACAAAACATAATATAATAAAATATTATAAACATTTTCAAATTCAACAATGGACCATACATTTCCCGATTTTCTTTCAACACCTAATTTTTACGTCTTTTCAGAAGTTGATGTAAAATACATCACAATAATTTTATGTTACCTTCTTAGCTAGCTTGTTGATGTTTTTTTGTAATGTTTGCATCATAATGATTTTTTATCATTCACTACTTGTAATTACAAACCATAATAAAATATAAAATAATAAATTGCAAGTAAAATATATATTTAAAACATAATTTTCATTTAAAATATAAATTTTATTTAAAACATATGAATACACCTTCCATTCATGTTGGGGTAGATATCCCCAAAATTATCTAGGAATATAGTCTTGTTCTTATTGCACGAAATTGACTTATTATACCTCTCTTTAGTAAATTACGAGGTGCAACATCTAGTCTTGTATGAGAGTTTGGTGAAGTAGATGGAGAAGGGGAAGGAAAATCTTCATTCGATACATATCATGGAACAAATAAGTCATTGTGGGGTCTACAATTATACATGTTAGATGAGGGATAACACTCCAACATCGATGTCGTTGGATAGAGATAAGTGTGGTATGTGGATTGGTAGAGGGATCAATAACAGGGGACACTTGGGATATTTGAGGGAGGTGATATAAAGGAATGTGGGTGGGTGGAGGGAGGGGCATATTATGTGCATCACCAACTACAACCATAACATTATCATTGTTTCGTGTTTTTTTGAACTTAGTTGAGAAATATATTAAATGTCTGCATAAGATACAAAACAAAAATAAAGAGCATGATTTAAATCAATTTATGTAATATTAAAAATATGACATTACAAATAATAAATGCAATTTAAAACTATATTCCCCAACATTTAAGAATTTTTATAAGGTAACAAATTTAACAATAAAATTAAATTTCACTATCAATTTTTATCACATAAAGTGCATGAAGTGTAAGAGCGTTAGAAGTTTTGCATGGCGAGCACACTCATAATGGTGTTTTGTAACAAATTTCATATCCTCTCATACGTGGTATTTAATTTGTACCACAAGTCCTTATTTTTTTGGAAATAGGTAAATGTGAGGGTTTTGAAAGGACCCACATCCTTTTACAAAAGGCCCTTAAGGCTAGATATAACCATGAAGCATACAAAGAGAAAGACCGAAGTCAAGCAAAAAGTAAAAAGAGGAAGCCCATTAAGGGTTACATATTAAGCATATTTTTCATTGAAAATGCTGCCTCTTTAGTATTAGCGGTGGGAAACTTGTTAGCCATAACATCTACCAATTGAATAAGCTCCAGACAATCAACCTTTATGTGATTCCAGGTACTATCAGTGTGTTCTTTCCAATATTTGATAAAAGCAAAAGCTCTGTTAAGCTTCCCAACATGTTGAGAGAAATAACAATAGTGTCAACTTCCCGAGGAGTTAGAGGGGTCATTGCATGGTGGACGTCGATTCTTCACCATAAATGTGTCCATACCTTCAATGATAAGCGATCCCACAACAAGTAAGAGGATGATAATCGGGATAAACAATAGATAACCCAATCAACACCTCGGGATTGGATTGTTCAAACCTAGCGTGCCAGGAGACTCAACACCACACCCCGAAGCGTAAAATCGAAAAATGGAAAGGAGAGACCTCAACACAAGCGATCGCCACCAAGAGGGAGAGGAAGAGGGATGGGGAGAAGACGGTGGAGGTGAAGTGGCAAGAGGAGGGGAAGTAGTGACACGGTGGCACAAAGTGATAAGGACATCGTGTCCGAATTAACAAGGAGAGAGATACAACAATGAAGGCGATGGGTGGGGGGGGACAGCTATTTGGGACCATGACGAGGTGAACCAAACTTTGGAGGAAAGTGTGCTACTTCATTAGAAATGGCCATGAAAAAGAACAGTAGAAAGAGGAGACCTTGATGAAGGAGGACCCCCTCATCTTCACGAGCTTGTTTGATGGACAAGTTCAAGGATTGAAATAGGAAATTATCCAAATTAACCTTCCTGACATGAAAAAATAAGACAAAAGGAAGAATTAAGGCCCATAAACTAATTTATATCTTCCTTCTAATGTGAAATATCACATTACCTACTCTGCCACTCTATCCCAAGGAGGAGGCAAAGAGGCCCGCTCATACCCAGACTGGTATGTTCACACATGTTCCCCCTTGTTCCCCCTACTTTAGAAAATCTCCCATTTCATCTTTGAGTGACCTCTTGAAGTAGATGTCTCCGTCGGCAGGAAGGCCCGTGGTAGTGGCAATGGTTTTTGTTGTAATTTCAAACTTAATATGACCCACCTTAACTTTCCCCTTCTTCCAAGTAGTGAGGATACTACTAGAAACACGATGGAATGTCCAGAAGATGCTCAATGAAAGGGGAAACCCCTTTCTTCTACAATATCTTCCAAACATCAACGTCATTCCTTAATTCCTCACAACTTGCAGGTTCAACTTTGCGAAGAGATCCCCCATATCGACAAAAACAATAAGAAAATGGTGAATTACAATGATCCTTGATGGGAACAGATTAAGTTTATAAGCTTTTCCCGTCCCCTCGTTCACACGTGCCAGAGGCCAGTCAGACAAGACAATGTCATAATTAGAAAATCCTTCCGAATGAAGTAATAATTGATAAAACCCTTTCCCATGCGCAAGTAACATCATAACCAAAAATGGTAATTAGTGTGTAATAAATGCTTCCATCGGCGGTGCGAGGGAGGACAAGGGGGATTGCTTTGCTGACACCAAATAAAGCACTTTTTGTGTGCCTAGGAGAAACAGTTTCCTCCTATGGAAGCTAATTTTGTGGGAGAGAATCATTGGCCAACACGGAGAGCAAGTTTTCCAGGAAGTTGTCAATCCATATGTGATGATCTTCAGATATCACTCCCAAATTAGCCAGATAATCAACAACAATGTTTCCTTCTCTATAGATGTGTTGATAGATAATATTTTGGAAGCTAGACTATAGGTTGCAAATGTCTTCAATAATATTTCTTATAGTCCAACTTGTAGGCACCTTTAAATTGAGAATAGATACCAAATTTAGAGAGTCACTTTCCACAATGAGTTGACCAATTCCAATTCTTCTCGCCAACTCCATTCCTTTTAGGATAGCAAGGGCTTTTGCTTTGTGATTTGTCCCATTACCGAAATTGACTGCAACAACAACCATAGGTTGACCAAGATCATCCCTGAGAATAGCCCCACCTCAAGAAACACCCGGGTTGCCTTTGGCAGCACCATCCGTGTTAACTTTAAGCTAGCCGACCAGAGGGGGAGACCAAAAGGTATTAGCTCCGCGTGAGAGTAAGAAGAAGGTAAATCCAAGTAAACTTGGAGTTTCTTAAACCAAGTACTAGACATGTTGAGGGAAATATTTCTATTCATGTTATTTCCAGAGTCGTATAGTTCAAATTTTCTTGAAATCCAGAAACCACTTCGAGAGAAGACTTGCCTCAACTCTTGAGTTTGTTCCTTGAAAATTCTTCTGTTTCTCTCTTTCCAGATGCTCCACAAAGTATGTGGCAAGAGAAGTTTCCAAGAAAGGGTGCAAACAGGATGACTGAAAGGGGACTGCCATTGAAGAATAGAGTCCAAAAGTGAGGAGGGAAACACCCAAGAAACTCTAAATCTATCAAGAAGGAGACTCGAAAGGGAGTGAGAAAAGGGGCAATGGAAAAGAAGATGAGTTAAAGTCTATAAATCACTAAGACAAAGGATACAACGGATGGGGAGAGAAAATCCTCTGTATTTCAGATTTTCCCCAAAAAGGGAGGAGTCGCGAGAGGCCAACCAAGAAAAAAAAAGCCAATTTTGGGGATAACTTGTGGAATCCATAGATGCTTTAGAGGAGGGCCAATAGGGGGTGTTGAATGGAAATATAAACAACTTTAATAGAGAATCCCCAGGGGGGAGAGAGGCCGAATACAAGAGTCTTCATCTGAGTGAAGGAATGTATTATGAAGAAATTAGCATTTTGATATTGTTGAGGCGTTGCATTTGGGTTGAGCCACAACCTTCCCAGGATGGTAAGTGCCAATAGAGAAAATAATTTGACTTGTCTATGTAGCCACTTACCGATCTACCATAAAGTATGATGAGGTGATGTCTGATAAGATCCCAAAAGGTATCCGAGATTAAGGTTTTTTCACCTATCCGCTAGTCCATCCAATAGTTATTTTGTTTGTCATTAACCAACCGTCATTTGGTACTGATTTCAAATAAAGATTGAGTACTCACTATAGAATTCCACATAGCAGATCCATTTGGAATTTCCATAGAGAGAAAATTCTCCTATAAAGGAAGGTATGTGGAGGCCAACAACCCGGGCTGGGATTTTTCATTTGATAGAACAACCTAACCAAGATTTGTTAATAACACATTATTCATTTCCTCAACTTTTCAAAGACCAAGACTTCCAAGAGTAGTAGGTTTGCAAACCACATTTTGTGAAACTAAATGTATCCATTTACGTTCTTTTTCTCCTCGTTGACAATTTCTCGCACTTGTGCAAAATGGGCAACTCGAAACTTTGTTTTCGATGAAAGGAATTGATGAATGAACCTAACTAGGGGGCATTTATTGTTAAATTGAGTTTTCAGTTAAGTGAATCAACAAGGCAAAAAGTAGCTATGTGTGTTATTGTGGAATACAACACCTCACATATGTTGTTATCCCATGATCACCTTCATCAAAGATGTACAAAAGCTCTAAAGAACTAAATCACAACCTTGAGGTAGGCGGAGATAGAGGCAGACTTGAGAAGTTGGACTTAGAAACAACAAACATAGTTGTTGTTTGCATTGTTGAGAGTTCATTTTTAAGTTACATGTATTTTCAATTCAATTATTTCCTATGATTAAGTGTTATTAAGTATGTATTGAGTTGTTTAATTCATTTTACAATCATTACAAATCATAAAAGATGAAAGTAAAAGGAAGTACACAACTCAATTACATAAATAATATCATTTATTCATCAAGGAAATTCAATGTTTCCCACACAAGCCATGGGATGTAACTTACAACTATTGAAATAAGAGATACATGTGTATAAAACTAGAAGCAAAGGAATGAAGAAGGAACTCATCATTTCCTTGGGTTTTCTGTTTGGTCTTCTTTGTTTGACTCCACTTTTAAACTCCATCTTCTTTATATGCTATGCCCTTAATCATATATCTTATATTGGATGTATATAGCTGACTTGTGGCTATCATAACTTCTTATCATTATGTATATCTTTCATATATGTTATATTTTCATTAGTGGGTCGGCCTTGGTGTTGGCCATAGCATATTAATAGTATATATAGGTGTTAGTAGGTAGTAGTTGATCATGATATTCAGCATTTGAGTCTATTTGTCTGGTTTGGAGGTTGCCCCCTCGAAGTGGCTAAGCTATTATTATTGCACATTGAGACCATTTATCTGAAATATTGTGTTCATTGGTGTTATATTCCTGTTAATAATCAGATTTATACAAGTATTTACATTACAAGTGGTATCAGAGCTTGAACTCGGCCAGACTGCGTCAAACCCTAATTGTGAAGGTTTTTCCATATCTCAAAATCCGTAGTGAATTTTTCAAAATTTTTTGTTGTGGTGTGGTGAAATCAGTCAATTAAGCTTCCCTCCAAATTTTAAGAATTTTTTACTTGTCTTGCAAAAGTTATAGCGGTTTTATGTTTTTTCATAATTCAACTACCTAGGGTGCAATTTGTGGAATTTTTCAAAGTTATTTACATTTCCAGAAAAAGAAGATTAAAAATTAGTTTGAGTTCATTCTTTGAGTTTTATAAAATTTGGTTGAATTCCTATTGAAATCCCAAACCCTAAATTTTGACCTTGATCCTTAAATCTTACCATTTTGGGGCATCATGGTTGGGCCTTCGACAAGAGGCAAAAAGAATCCCATCACTCTGGGTAAAACACCTAATAAGGATGAGATAATAGTTGAGGAGTTAGAGTCAGAAGGGGTATCTACAGAGTCCTCAGGGTTAGGGTTTACTTTAACTGACCATAAGGTCAACTATCTTGAGTTAGAGTTGTGAAACCTCGAGGGTAGAGTGGCCAACAAAGAAGATGTAGAAAAGATTGGACAACGATTGGAGGATTTCATTCACCAATTTAGTTACAATATCATGGGTCATCATATCCTTCCTAATCAGCCACAACTCAATCATACTCATATTAACCAGGGTGGATCTTTAGGTTAAAGTAAAAACAAACTAGCCAGGTGGATCTTCAAACATGACCAATCTAAATACAAACACTCTGCAAGCCCATAACATGATTCCAAAAGTGGAAATGCATAAGTTTAATGGAAAGTATCCACTCAATTGGATTAACCGGATGGATAATTTATTTGATCTTCTTCAGATTCCATCGGGACAAAAGGTTACCATGGCATTGTTGTATCTTAAACCTGACCAATTCATTTGGTATTGATGGTTATGTGCTCAAAGGAAAAAGAGTGGCCTCAATGTTACATAGACAGTATTCACTGAAGAGTTGCAATTACACTATAGTTCTAGTGTGTTATAGAATTATTTCGCTTAATTAAAGAAAGCTCGATACAAACAAGAACAGTCAAAGATTACATCCATCAATTTCAAAACCTTTCCTTACATGTGGAAAATATTCTTGAAGATAATTTGAATGACTTATTTCTTGGTGGTCTTAAAGAACAAATTAAGACTGAGGTGCATATGTTTAATCATCATAAGGTTTCGTGACTCTATGATCATGGCACGTAGGGCGAGGAAAATTTCTTTCCAAAGTAGGAAACAAACTCGTCAATAATATCGAGAGATCGTAGCACCCTTCCACCATCATTCCCTCGGCCAAAGAGACCGACACCTCAACAAATTGAAGAAAAGAGAACTAAAGGATTATGTTTTAATTGTGAACAAATTTGGACCAGACATAAGTGTCTTTAAAAAGAAGTTGTTCTACATTGAGGGATCTACCAAAAAGAAGAAAATGAAGAAGACGAAGAGGTAGAGCCAGAGGAGGAATTAGGAGATCCCCAGCCAACAATATCATGCCATGTAATTTCTGGTATTAGTACTCCCTAAACTCTCAAAGTAGTTGGATTCTTAAAAAACAAAGGGTAATAGTGTTGATTGATTCGGAAGTACTCACAATTTCATCAATCATAAGTTGGTGGTACGCTTGAACTACTTTGTTTATCCAGCTCCAGAATGTCAAGTCATGATCGCTGATGGGAAAACTATTAGTTGTTCAGGAAAATGCCATAACATTAATCTTGCCATGGGAGATTACTTGCTAACTAGCAATATGTATGCCATTGCCATGGGAGGAGCAAACATTGTGTTAGGAGTTCAGTGGCTTACCACCTTGGGAACCATTGAAATGAATTTCCAAGAGTTATTCATGCAATTTTAGTCAAAAGGGAGGACTTTTAAACTAAAAGGACTAAGAGCAAAGTCCCCACAGATGGTAAGTTCTCATCAGATGCAAAAATTGCTTAGAAAGGGTGCAGAAGGGTTTGTGACACAACTATTTTCATTGGAAGCACATCATTCCAATACATTTATACCAGATATGTAAATAGTTATAGATGAGCACTTAGTGGTGTTTGGAGAAATGCCCAAGGGTCTCGCCTCCGAAAAGAGACCATGACCATGCCATCTAGCTAGTACCAGAGAGTCAACCACCCAACATCATACCTTATAGGTACCCCTATATGTAAAAGAGTGAGATTGAGAAGATAGTTCAAGAGATGTTAGAAGCAGGATTTATTCGTCATAGTCAAAGTGCTTACTCTTCTCCCGTAATGATGGTATGAAAAAAGATGACAATTTGCACATGTGTCCAGTTACAGGGAACTCAATAAGTACACAGTTAAAGATAAGTTTCCTATTCCTGTAATTGATGATTTTCTAGATAGGTTACATGGTGTTGTTTACTTTACAAAACTTGATCTTCGCTCTAGATATCATCGATTAGAATCGTGGATGAAGATATTCATAAAATAGCCTTCAGACACATGAAGGACACACTTGATGAATTCCATCTTTAAGCCATTTCTTCGAAAGTTTGTTTTAGTGCTCTTTGATGATATATTAATCTATAGTAAAAATGGGAGGAACACCTGCATCATGTAAATAAGGCGTTGGAAACTCTTGAACAACATCAACTTTATGTAAATCTTTCTAAGTGTTCTTTTGGTGTCAAAGAGGTTGAATATCTGGGTCATATTGTCTCTTATGAAGGTGTTAAAGTGGATCCTAACAAGATAAAATCCATGCTTGAATGGAAGGTTCCCAAAACCCTAAAAAATCTCTGAGGATTTTGGGGCTTACATGTTATTATCGTAGATTTGTAAGGAATTATGGCAACATCACAACACCACTCATAGCTTTATTAAAGAAGGACTCTTTCCATCGAACGAGAAAGCTACTATGGACTTTGAGAAGTTGAAGGAGGCCATGTGCACTACTCGAGCTTCTAGCCACCCCGTTTTTCAAAAACATTCATTGTTGAATGTGATGCTTCAGGGTATGGTATGGGGTAGTACTCATGCAAGAAGGGTGACCCATTGCCTTCGAGAGCTGCCAATTCAAAGGTAAGAATATCTCTAAACTAGTTTATGAGAAAGAAATGTTAGCAATACTTCATGCAATGAAGCAATGGAGACCATATCTAATGGGATGACATTTCAAAGTAAAGACAGATCATGATAGTTTGAAATACTTCTTAGAGCAACGTTTATCATCAGAAGAACAACAAAAATGGGTCTCAAAAATGTTGGGGTATGATTTTGAGATAATATACAAGAAAGGGAAAGAGAATGTAGTTGTTGATGCTTTATCTTGAAAGGATGAATCTTCCAAGTCATCATTGTTGTGTGCCATATCTGTATTACAGGAGGATTGGATAGAGGATGCAAGGTCTGAATGGAAAAATGACCCAAGTACACAAAATCTCATTCAGAATCTCCAACAAGATCCAAGCATGTTAGAAAAATTTGTATGGAAAGGAGATGTTTTATGGTATAAAGATAGATTATATCTATGTAAGAATTCAATCCTTAAAAATAGGGTTCTATCTAAGCTCCATGCTTCTCCAGTAGGGGGTCATTCTAGCTTCTTAAAGAATTATCATCGAATCAAGCATGATTTTTTCTAGGAAGGGCTAAAAGAAGATGTCCAAAAGTTTGTGGCAGAATGCATGGTTTGTCAAAGAAAATAAGGGCGAAACAATTAAATCCCCAGGTCTTTTATAACCTCTATCTATTCCTAGCCAGAGGTGGGAAGAGGTGTCCATGGACTTCATCACAGGATTGCCTAAATCAAAAGGTAAAAATGTAATCATGGTGGTGGTGGACAGACTCACCAAATATGCCCATTTTTTTGCTTTATCACATCCATTTGTCATGAGTACAATAAAGAACGACCTTCATGGATACAATTCGAAGTTATGGAACACCAAAGATTATAGTAAGTGATCGAGACCCTATCTTTACTAGTAATTTTTGACCGACTTATTCTCATGCTTGGGCACACAACTAGCTTGTAATTCCTCTTATCATCCCCAGTTTGATGGGAAAACAAAGGTGGTAAACAAGTGCTTGGAGGGATATCTTCGTTGTTTTACATCAGATAAGCAAGTGAGATGGGTCCAATGGTTACCGTTGGTAGAATGGTGGTATAACACCTCCTTTCATACTTCATCTAAAATGTCTCCTTTCTTGGCATTATATGGGTACCATCCACCATCTATCACTTCATATTTGAGAGTCCAACCAAAGGTTCGAGCAATTGAAGAACATATTCAACACCAACAAGAGGTGTTTTCTAGTCTCAGGGAGAATTTGGCCATGTCACAAAACCACATGAAGTAGTAGGTAGACCAACATCACAGTGAAAGACATTTTGAAGTCGGTGATTGGGTTTTTGTGCATTTACAACCATATAAGAAAATGTCCTTAAAACAATAGAAAAAGGATAAAAAGCTTTCACCTAAGTATTATGGTCCTTATCAAGTGTTACAGAAGATTGGAAATGTAGCATACAAACTGGAACTTCCTCTAGCTACTTGAATTCATCTAGTCTTCCATGTATCTTGCCTAAAGAAGGTAATTGGACATACAGTATCAACCCAGAAAATGTTACCCGAGCTTGATGAAGAGGAAAAATCATCCTGGAACTAGAATGCATCCTTTAGACATGCACTAAGCGATTGAGGACAAGGGTCATCACTGAGTATTTGATCAAGTGGAAAAATCTAGACAATGAAGACGTAACTTGGGAGGATGCAAATTTCTGCTGCAGCAGAATCCAGATCTTCTTAACATTGGGGACAATGTTGCTTTGAAGGGGTGGGGCATGCTACGTCCTTAGTCATATATCTTATATTTGATGTATGTAGCCGACTTGTGGCTATCATAACTTCTTATCATTATGTATATCTTTCATATATGTTATATTTTCATTAGTGGGTCGGCCTTGGTGTTGGCCATAGAATAGTAATAGTATATATAGGGGTTATTAGGTAGTAGTTGATCATGATATTCAACATTTGAGTCTATTTTTCTGGTTTTGAGGTTGCCCCCTCGAAGTGGCTAAGCTATTCTTCTTGCACATTGAGATCATTTATCTAAAATATTGTGTTCATTGGTATTATATTGCTGCTAATAATCATATTTATACAAGTAATTACATTACACCGCATCACTCCATTGAGGTAATGTACTTGAAAGAGAAAACATATAAAAGGCATCGATTCATCGAGCTCAGGATTCAATATGCATGTATGTGTTTCTAGTTTCAGGAAAGTGGACCTCTTGAAATCAATAGGTATGAGATACATCAGTATCTGATACAAAAATAAAAGCAGTATCTTGCAGAAGCACATATGATTCCTAGAATCATGACAAAATCAGAAAAGAAAGAATATAAAGACTATAAAACATAAGAGAGGCTAAAAAGACTAATTATTTTCTAACTATTTTTTGAAGTGTGCGGTACACGCATTGCACAAAAAGAAAAATTCATTCATGTCTTTCAAAATGATCAAGTACAAAGTATCAAAGGAGTAATCATGACATAGTCAAAGTATTAAGTACATTTTTCATCACCTGGAAGTGATCATTCAAGCTTAAATAACAACTCGTGATATCTCGAAAAGTACAGTTCAACAAAAATCAATCACTTTACAACAATATAAACAATACATAGAAGATGAGTTCAGTTGATTCAGGAAAAGATACCAGGATTTACATATTAAAGAGAAGACAGTCCACATCATTTCACAAGGTAGGTACAATCATTTAGGAGTCATGAAGTACATATGGTACAAGCCGAAGCTCTCGGGAGGTTACAACCATAAATTAGAAATCCGATGCATTCATCAAGGCGTATAAAGATAGGTTAGATGCATTGATATCTTTGAGTTTACCCACTACAAGGGAATAGATTTACATACTAATTTTCTAGGAAAAGGACATCATCTTATAAGGAATTCAATACTAGCCTATTACAAATTTTGATTTTTAAGAAAATCAAGATACTATCTCAAGTGAAGACTCTTTTAAAGCACATGCACTTTTACAAGACAACTTGTAGGGATCAACCTAGTTTAGCTTAAAAGTCACCAAATATTGGAGAGAAGACAACACTTGTACGGTTTAAAGACAACACAAAAGCCATTCCACTATCAAATAGTCGGGATCGAGATATTGACTATATATCAAAGAAAAAGCTCACATGACAAGACATCACAACAAGCTAACATGGTGTAGAGCAAAGTGCTTACCGAACAAAAACAAAGTTGTCATTATTTATCGGTATTATCCAAGTATTACCTCCATATACTTCTTTCATCATGCATAAACAAATATAAGGGTTGTTGGTATATCAAATCGAACTTTGGAAAGTATTTTCTTGCACAAAATGGGTTATAGCCATCGATATAAAAACTCATGGTTTCCTCAAATCATGAATCAATACTTTTCAAAGATGTCAAGCCCCGTAAAACAAGATATACAAGGTATAACTCTCCATACAAATGTATGGTTGTTAGATTTAAAAAGCAAAATTTGTGAAGTTTATTTTCGATATGTATGAAAAATCTACACATTTTATGGTGAAAAGTGAGCTACAAAACTATGAAAGCAAAGGCCATGCATAATGGGTTACACAACTATATAAACAACTAGCTCAAAATGTAAATAAGTGTGAGTCTCTAACTCAGGCCATACCCGAGCACATTCAACCAACAAGGTAAAATCAAGAGCCAAATAACAACAAAACAACGAGCCAAGCAAGAACATGGATTTCAAAAATGGAAGCCTCCATAAATGAAGGGAACAATGGTTGTAACAACAAAGTTAAATCAAAGGTAGATTTCTCAAGTAGGTTTTCAAAGTTTATGAACAAAACATTTTTCCATACTTTTTAATAATGACGAGCAAGCATGAAAAATATTTACAACACAAACCAAATTACATAGTAGCAAAAACAAATACATAGAGCTATAACATAAGAACTGAATTATTCGAGTGGGAAAAACTCTACAAGGGTTCAAAATAGTTTTCTTATCAAATCATGGCTTCCGAAAATCAAAAATAACTTTCATTGATTGAGAGGAAGTACAAATCACAAAGTCAACTTATTTATTCACGCCCGTCACAATTTTGTTTAAGTTTGCAAAAAAACTCAAAGATTAAACAAGTAATCACTAGCTAGGACGATTGAGCAAACCCTCGAAATGCAAAGTGAAATGACGATGAACCATTATTCAAGATCTTGAGATCATAAGCCATGCATTCTTAAACACAGGAGAAATGCAAAGGAAATAAAGTATCAATGCTAACAAAGCCAAAATGGTAAGAATTTTTTAGTCATGGTACTTAAAGAATGAGGGATTTACCTTCTCTTGAAATGGCAACCAAAAAATCAGGGAAGATTGAATATACATGCATGGAACTGAAAATAAAAGCTCGAGAAGACTATTAATGGTGACCGTATAACTTCACGAGAAAGCTCGAAAAGAGAAAAAATCATAGAGAATCCATATATTCAAGCTTGGAGCTCACAGAAGAAAAATTTGTAGAGATTAACGATCTTGGAACACTTTAATAATGACTGTCAAAGAGCATAATAGAACCCAAAACCCTTGAAGAGACCTCGCAAAGGATTAAATGGCGAAAAAAAACTAAATATTCATACTCACGAGCTCTATAGAAACCAGAAATGCATGGACGCAAGCTTCAAAATCAAAATGGCATCATGGAAAAAATTTCCGTGGCTTCACCCTTAGGATCGAGGAGCAAATGAAATGAAACTAGGGTTTTAATTATTATATCCCAATTCAACCATGTTGGGAAATAAGAGATAAAATATGTGGAATAATCCCTCACATAATCACAACAAGAGAAACTAATATGTAGAAAATATAACGATCTCAAATAAAATTGCAGAATAAAATAACACAACACAAAGAGACAGTGTATGTACGTGGTTCACCCAATTTGGGCTATGTCCACCAAGAATCACTTGCTCAGATTTTATTACAAGCCACCGCTCTCTCAATATGATACCTAGATCTATTTGGAGTTATGCTCAACAAAATCTACAGAATTCACATCCAAATTCAAAACACATATGCAATGTTACATTATCCTACCATATGCATAAAACCATATAAATAGACAATTGCTTAAGTAGTTTTACAAAACCATGGGCCAAAACCATCCCATAAACCTATGGGTCAAAATCCCACCCATATGAGAAAAGCACGTTTCCCGGTATATCGGGCACGTTTTAAGGCCAATTTTTTTTCTCAGAGGCGCGTCCTCGAACCTCGGCGAGACAACCGTGAAAGTGTACAATACTCTTAGTTTATAAAAGATTCAACACTTTCTCGATGAAAACAGCTCCACAACCTAACAATCTCCCACTTGAGACTAGTTTTCCTCTCGAGCAAGCTTCTCAACCCTTCACTAGTTTCGTGAAGACCAACCAAAGCTGAACACAACTTTAGTTTTTCCCTTGTGACCACCTTGGTCATCATGTCTACAGGATTTTGACTGGTATGAATCTTCTCCAGCTTCAACTTCTCTTCCTCCAAAGTTGTCCTGATGAAATGGTACCTTAACTGTATATGCTTCATCCTAGAGTGGAAAGCAGAGTTCTTAGCTAGGTGTATATCACTCTGACTATAACTAGATGCAACTTTCCTTCCTCCTGCTTATACCCCAAACCCTCAAGTAATTGTTGTAACCAAATCATTTCCTTACTTTCCTCTGTGGCAACAACATACTCAGTCTCTCGTGGTTGACAAAGCCACCAACTTTTATAGTCGTGAAATCTAGCTTATTGATGTCCCACCTACAGTGTAAACATAACATGTTGTGCTCCTCCTGCTGTCTACATCTCTAGCCATATCTGAATCTACATAACCACACAAAGTGGTGTCTGATCCACTGTAGCACAAAACTATCCCCATGGTCCCTCTCAAATACCGAAGGATCCACTTTACTGCCTACTATTGATCTCTACCTGGATCACTCATAAATCTACTCATCGCTCCCACTACATGGGCAATATCATGCCTAGTGCACACCATGACATACATCAAACTACCAACCACTAATGAGTAAGGTACCTTAGACATCTAGTTTCTCTCCTTCTCTGTCTTGGGACACTTGCTCCTTTGATAACTTGAAATGGCATGCCAAAGGAGTCCCAACCGGTTTAGCATCATGCATATTAAACCTCTCCAAGACCTTATTAATGTACTCTTCCTAAGATAAAGTCAGCTTTCATTCCTTCCTATCCCAAGATATCCTCATACCAAGGATTTGTTTGGCTGCCCCCAAATCCTTCATAGTAAAAATGATTCACTTAGCTTGCTTCTTGAGTACTTTTATTTCCTACATGTTTTTACCTACAACCAACATGTCATCCACATACAGACACAAGATAATATAACTGCCATCCTCAAAATTCTTTGTATAGACGCAATGGTCAGAATGACATCTAATATAACCTTGCTCCATCATGAAGCTATCAAATTTATTATACCATTGACGTGGAGCTTGTTTCAAGCCATACAAGCTCTTCTTCAGTTTGCACACCATCTCCTCTTTACCTTTGACCTCATAGCCCTCTAGTTGCTACATATATAGTTCCTCCTCCAAATCACCATGAAGAAATGCAATATTTACATCAAGCTATTCTAAGTGCAAGTCTTTTGCTGCAACTATTCCTAGAAACAGCTTCTAATAGAAGTCATTTTTACTTGTAGGAGAAAAAATCTCATCAAATCTATACCTTTTTTCTATACAAACCCCTTGACCACCAACCAGGCCTTGTATCTTTTCTTGCCTCCTTCTTCCTCTTTGACTCTAAACACCCACTTGTTCTGTAATGCTCTTTTGCCTTCAGGTAGCTTCACTAAATCCCATTTCTAGTTCTCCATGAGAGCCTGATGCTCCTCATCCATGGCTTGCTCCCACTTCTTCCTGACATCTACCTGCATTGCTTCATCAAAGCTCTCTAGGCTCTCCACTATATAAGTGAGTAATAAATAATAAAGAGAAGGAGAAAAATGTTCAGTTCTCTTCTTACCCTAGAAGACCTCCTCAATATAGGAGTTTGAGGTTCTTGTTGAGGAGGTTCCTGAACTGATTCATGTGTCACTTTCTCATCTGGAAGATCCTCTCTTCATTGCATATTCTTTCTTGGATTCTTCCATGTTTTCCTACAATTGTTTCTTATACATGACTTTCTCATTAAAGACCACATCCCTAGATTAAATGTTTTTCTTGTCCTTAATACTCCAACATTTATATCTAAATTCATCACCACCATAACCAATGAAAGTACATTTTTCTGATTTAGCCTCTAGTTTGGTCCTATCATCCTTGTCTATATGGAAAAACACCTCACATCCAAAGACTCTAAGAAATGAATAATCAACTTTCTTACCATACCAAGCCTCTCATTGGGTATGCCTCCATCCAAGGCACTTGAGGGTCCTCTGTTTATCAAGTACACAACTGTGCTCACCACTTCTACCTAAAAAGAAAGAGGTAGTCCTGCATGTAACCTCATGCTCCTAGCACATTCCATTATTGTTCTGTTCATCCTTTCTGACACCCCATTCTACTATGGAGTTCCTAGAACCATATTTTGCCTGCAGATTCCATTCTTAGAACAATAATCATCAAATTCATTACTGCAATACTCCCCTCCATTATCTGACCTGAGATATTTTAGCTTAAGACTTGTTTCATTCTCTACCAAGGCTTTCCATTTAACAAAACTTTCAAATATATCAAATTTGTTTCTAATGCAATAAACCCAAAATTTCCTTGTTACACCATCAATAAAAGTAACATAATGACTTAAACCCCTAAGAGATGATACCTAAGCCGGTCCCCACACATCGAATGCACCAGCTCTAACTTACTCTCTTTCTTTGTAGGTACAACCTTGAGAAACCTTACTCACTTTTGTTTCCCATACATGTAGTCCTCACAAAACTCCAAACATGTTTCTATATATCCAGGAAAATCCTTCTTTATGATCTCCATGCCCTTATGGCTCATATGACCGAACCTATAGTGCCACAATGTTGTATCTACTTCTGAAGCCACAAGATTACAAACATTAGTACTATAAGTGGTTAAATACAAGGTTCCAACCTTCTTACCTCTTTCCACCACAAGAGCACCCTTGGTAACCTTCCAAGAGTTTGTCTGTAAATATCACAGTACAACCATCACTTCCCAACTACCCCGTCGATATCAAATTTCATCTTAATGTAGGCACATGTCCGACATCCTTCAATAGCCAAGTATTCCCATTCTGCATTTTAACCTGAACATAACCTTTTCCAACTATGCTACAAGGCTCATCATCACCAATAAAAACATGCTCGAAATCTCCTTGAACATAATCAACAAAATAATGCCTATGTGGAGTAGCATGGAAAGAAGCCCCAAATATAAAACCCAAGATTCAGAATATTGTGTAAAGAAAGAATCAAAGCATCCTAACATACATTACCCATTGCCACATTTGCCTCTTTGTTTTCTTCCTGTTATTTATTCTTGTCTTGAAGTTCCCAACAATCCTTCTTTGCATGCCCAGACTTTCCATAAGTGCCAAAGATACTATCTTGCTCTTGGATTTTGACTTTTCCCGATCCATTGATTTTCCATAGCTTCCTCTATTCTTCTATCTCCCTCTAGTTTCCACTTTGTCAAAGCATTCCCAAGTAGAAGATTCCCAGAGTTTTTCTTTGTATTTCCTCTCTTAGAATCACCCCTACAACATCCTCAAACTTCAACTTTGAATTAGCTGGAACCGAGTTACTTACCGCCATTACCAAGCTATTCCAACTCTCGTAAAGAGCATAAACTAATAAAGCCCTAACTTCTTCATCAATTTCTATTAATCGAAGCTAGCATATTTAGAACCGTATTAAAATCATTTAAATGATCTACTACCTCGAACCATTCTCTCGACATCTTCATATTAAACAACTTTTTCATTAAAAAATCTTATTAGATGTAGAGGGTTTTTCATACAACTTCCTAATGCATCCATCGCTTTTTTGTAGTCTTTTCCTTTGAAACATTAAATAATACTAAAGATGCAAGACACGGCCAGATTGTCCCAAGTGTCTTCCTATCTAGAAATCCCATTCCGCATCTGTCATGCTTGAGGGTTTGTTCACCTTCTCAGACAACGGAATATAAAGATCCTTCTGATAAAGGTAATCTTCCATCTGTATCTTCCAAAGACTGAAATTCTACCCGTTGAATTTATCAACCCTAGATCTTCCATCATATGCCATAGCTCCCACTCAAGATAAAAATTTCCTTGTGATTCAACACTTCAACAAACCAAACTAGGCTCTGATACTAATTGTTAGGAAATAAGAGATAAAATATGCGGAATAATCCCTCACAAAATCACAACAATAGAAACTAATATGCAAAAAATATTACAGATCTCAAATAAAATTATAGAATAAAGTAACACAACACAAAGAGACAATATTTAATGTGGTTCACCCAATTTGGGCTACGTCCACCAAGAATCACTTTCTCATATTTTATTACAAGCCACCGCTCTCTCAATACAATACCCATATCTGTTTGGAGCTATGCTCAACAAACTCTACAGAATTGAAATCTCTGAATTCAAAACACATCTACAATGTTACATTATCCTACCATATGCACGAAACCATATAAATAAACAACTTCTTAATTAGTTTTACAAAACCATTGGCCAAAACCGTCCCATAAACCTATGGATCAAAATCCCGCCTATATGAGAAAAACACATTTCCCAAAGATATCGGGCATGTTTTAAGGCCAATTTATTTTTTTCGGGGGCTGCGCCCTGAACCCTGGCAAGAGACAACTATGGAAAGTGTACAATACTCTTAGTGTACAATCTTCAACACTTTCTCACATGAAAACAGTCAGCACAACCTAACAAACCAAACCACATGTAACCCGACTCACTAGATGAGTTTAAAAGATCAACGATAGGGATTAGAAAGGACAAACATCAATGGTCCAAATCCAACACCAACTTTCTATGTAAACTTCGGGCTCATCATAAAGTCATCTAACTCGCCTCATGAATTAATCCAACGATGGTGAGATTGACAAGACATGATCAACGGTTTGTATTCATCACCAAATTCAATGTAATATGAATGTAATCCGACTACCATAGTACCAAGATCAACAATTCGAATACACATGGTACAAGATTGACAACCAAGATCAAATTTACCTTCTCCAATGAAGACTCCAAAGTTATCGAACTCCGACCAGAGTTAGAGGTGTGGTCATTGACAAAGTATGTGGTAGTCATCATGGTGAAGGGGACTTGGCCCCAATCAAATAATTATTTGCATTGACCTAAACTTATCATTACCAAATGTGTCGATCAACGGTAATCAATTCAAGAGTCATCATTGTCGAATAATCAATCAAGACCATGTCGAATCATGTTAGCAAGTGGTGGTGACTAGTCAAAGGGGCCAACCACTTTTCAAATAATGTTAATGATTATTTCAATAAAAAAATATATATGCTTGACCTTTTTTTTCATAAGTATGCAATGATAAACCAAAAGGTGCCCAAACATTATGTAAACCAAGGTAAGTGCTATGTAAACCAAATCATATGCCAATGTAAAAGAGAGTCAACACATGGAAGAAGAGGCCAAAGTTGCATAAGATCAAATGTCACATCGAGAGAAGACAAACAATTATATGCCAAGAAAGTCAACATCAATGTACATATGCAATTACCCTAATTTTCACAAAATAACTTTATTATCTACAAAAGTGAGAAATTATTATTTCTGCACATGCTCATAGGTGGTCCCCACAGTGGAAGATTATTTTTCTAAGTATTGAAAATGAAGGAAATTATTCTACTCACACATAGGTGTATTATTTTCCATGTGATCACTACATGACATAACAAAGAAGAAGATAAATTTACCCTTGCAAGTGGATGAATACACAAGTGCTACATCAGAGATTAAATATGATTATTTAATCATACAACAAGAAGACCAAGTTGCATGCACATTGGAGATGACTTGAACAACAAGCAAGAGCTATTATTGGCTAATTTTTATTCACCCAAGTATATTAATTGCATTAAAAATAGAACAATCAACTGCACTTTGACTAGAGTGTATTTTTGTAACTAAGGCTATTAATGCCTCATTGTAATCAACATGTCTATTTTTATTCCTTTATTTATTCATGATAAAGGGGTAAAATTAGCATGCATGGGCAAGTACAGATTGTAGTCTATTTTTAGGAGGGATTGGGTGAAGTATTTTTGCTATATATTATGTGCACTAGCAAGGCACAAGGAGGACTTTTGGACATAGGAGTGTTGAAGCATATTTTTGCCATTTTTGCCTTGAATGAAAACCAATTATTGTCTTTCCAATTATTTGTAGTGGTGTGTATCTTTACATTAATTCTTGTGAATGTTAATTCCTGATTAATAATCTTACCTTGCTGCAAATTTGGTACTTTCTATTCAGTCTTAGTGTGCATGTTAGCTTTGTGTTGTTGTGATTTATCCCTCAACATACAAGTGTTTTTCCTTAGGATAAAACTGAAACCCATTGGTTCATGCTTCCATAATTTGTTCTCAATTTTATTTTGAATGTACTCAATCAAAGCCCTCAATCAATTGGTGTATCACCCCATTTTAATTCAATTACAACAATATTTTTACCCTCAAAACCCCAAAAATAGTTTAGGATACATCAATAAGGAACCAACCTTGATACCAGAGACTCACCTCAACAATAGGTATACCCACAGACTTGAGGTGTTTCCATTGTATCTACGGAAGTGAGAGATAAATCAAGCTTAGAACCCCTGTTGTCATCTCTCAACAAGGGTGCACTTATGAGAGATAACAATTTTTGGCACTCCCAGTGGGACATGGATCGATATGCAATACATTACAACAATTTTTAGTGAAAGAAAATCACTTTTGGAAGAACTAAGCTACAAAAATCCATTGAAAATCAAAAGAAATTATTTGACGACTCTTAAGGCTGATTTCAGCCCGATTTTAGCCTGTTCCATGCTTAAAGTGACTACAAGATCATTGGTAAGAGGACTTCCTGCAGATTTTATTTCTTTACCTTTAAATTATGCAAGAAGAAGAGTTGGCAATACCTTACCTTATAACAAACCTGGTTTTAGCAACCCTCCTCCCCTTTCTTCACCACATGTTAATCTTATTGTTGAAATCCCAGTTATTCCAATGGCTCAACAACAACCACCACCACCTAGAAATTTTGTGACCTTTACTAATAACATCCCTTTAGTAATTCGAGTCTATCATGATATAGTTGTTGCTTCTTTGAAAGGTTTACCTTCATTTACTTCAAAATCAGATTACTCCCGTTGAGCACATTAAAGATATTGGAGCCCTTTGTGTAGTCCATAACGTAACTCATGAAGATGTAGCCTTGAGACTCTTAGTTGCATCATTTGAGACTCTTAGCTGCATCATTCAAAGGACAAACTTTGCAATGGTACACACCTTTACCGATAGGGAGTATAACAACTTGGGATAAATTAGGAGATCAACTACTTAAGAAATTTCAAGACAATTCTGATCATTTATCTCTCATAGAATAGATGTCTATAATCAAGAGAGCTCCTCATGAATTAATGGCTAGTTTTAATATTAGATTTGTTAGAACTTGGGAAAGAATTCTAGCTAGTGTTAAGCCTCAAGCTAATCATACATTTCTATACTATCTTAGAGCCATAAATAGCAACATTCCAGCCATGATACAATCTATTAGAGGAACTACGCTCCCAACAACTTATGATATTGCTATTAGGGTTGAAAACAATGTCATTTAAGATGGTAAATTAGCCCCAAGACCTTTTATGCCTCTTGTGGTAGATTTGGCACCTATACCATAGCTTATTACTATAATAGAACTTGTTGTTGTAAGCACCATCATTAAGTACTTAAGGCTTTGCAGACACATACAAATGAAATAACAACATTAAAGAGACAATTGGCTTAGCCCAATAGATCTTATCAAGCACCTTATTAGCATAATAGGCAGCCATATAAGCAAAATCAGAATTATAGGTAGCCTTATCACCAAGGCAATTTGATCCTAAGGCTCCTAGCTCATCTAGCGCTCTTGTTCCAATCAACATGGCTTCAAAAGAATGGTGTTTACCTTGCAATTAGCCTCATTCAACTACTAATTGTCCAAATGCATTCTTGAATATAAGCCTTGTTGCACAACCTCAATCTGAAGCATTATTCATGCCTCAAATGGAGGGTGGGCAGCAAGATACTCATAATCGAAATCACCTAAACAAAACTTAGTCAGTTTTGGAGAAGAAGATTTTATTGCAGTTACAACTAGGTCTCAAGAAAGGGCTCAAGATAAAGAAAAACAACAAAATAGACTTGTTTTACCTACAATTACCGATAAATCAACAAATACAGTCAAAAATAATAAACAAATTTGTTTTTCCTTCAAAAATAGCAAGCATTTCAGCTCTAAAGAGTAGCAAAAATAATTGCAACTGATCCTAGAAGATTATTCATACCTTAGATTTCAAAAGTTGTTGAAGCAGAGTCAATTTTTGTTAAAGCTTATGCTAAAACTATAGAATATTTTTCAAAGATTGTTGCTTCTTTTAATATTGTTGAGGTAATGAAAAATCATAATATTAATATTTCATTATGGGATGCTTTGAGTATTCCAAGACAATAAGAGCTACTTGCTCATGAGCTTGCTAAGTTGCAGATTTCTTCAAAACCAATAGAAAGGAAGCTCAGAAAGTAGATATGGTTCTTGGTACAATCGAGCAAGATCATATGAAAGAGGTTAAGTGGATGTTATAAAAGGTTCTAAATTCTCATGATATTAAAAAACCACCACCCTTTTACCTATCTTTGATAATTGGAGATTATTTAGTTTATAACTACATGGTTGATAGTGGTGCAAGAAACACAATAATGACTAAAAGCAATTATAGAAAAATTAGGCATGTAGTATGAACCTACAAAGAAAAGTGTGTTGCAGCTAGATGAGACAACAACTAACACAGTTGGTGTCATTAAAAATTTGGAGGTAATGTTACATGCTTGTCCAAATGTTTCTATTCTTCAAGATGTAACATTGTAGATTTACCTCCCTACTTTGCTTTATGTTTATCAAGATATTTTACAACAAAGATAGGAGGTTATCTTTCTTCAGATTGGTCATTCTTATTCTTTACTACAAGGTATGGAACTAAAGTTATAGTCAATTCAGAGCCTTTAGCTAGATTTCATATTGAACCTCATGCTTCAAATGTTGTAGCAAATTATGCAGCCATAGATAAGTCTGATTTTGACGTCATAACACATGTTTTTGCATTAGATGGTGTTTCTAATCTGTTTATGGATGAAAAACTCAAGAAGAACATGTTTATGATCCCTTCAAGGAAGTGGAAGAAGATTTATTTGGCGTTTATTATTTGTATGAAGAAAATGCACCAATCCCCTTGTTGTCAAAACAAAAAAAAAAACAATAGAAGGCTTATGGAAGCTTTATTTTGATGGAGCAAAGAACAAAAAGGGAAAAGGTGCGGTTTGATGCTTACTTATCCTTCGAATGAAAGGTATTTTTCAGCTCTAAGTCTGTAATTTTCATGTACTTGTAACGTAGCTGAATATGAAACATTAATTCATGGCCTACAATGGGCCAAAAAGAGGTATCAACATGTTACAAGTTTTTGGTGATTTAGAGTTAGTGATTAATCAAGTAAAAAAATTTAATGTGTGTAAGAATTCATTGCTGAAATCTTACAAGCATAGAGTTTCAAACTTAATGGATGATTTTGATGCTATTAATATGCAATTTGTTCCAAGAGCTGAAAACAAACATGTAGAAAAACTTGTAGCAGTTGGTGCTAGCTTTGAAGTGCTAGAACATATTGAAAACAACAAAGTACAACCACATATAAAGCTGATTATCAGACCTTCAGTGCCTGATAATGAAGAAAATTGACAAGTTTTCAAAGATGATGAGAAAATCTACAGATTTCTGCAACAAGAAGCTGAATTTTTGCAATTAATCAAGAAAAACTGCAACATTTATATGGTGACCAGATTTTTCAATTGAAGACAAACAAATTGCCTCAAGGACTAGTCACATTAGAAGATATTTTTAGTTCTGATGATCAACTAAGAAAGGATAAAGGAAAGATATCGACTCATGCAAATAACTACAAAGAGATCTTAGTTGATGATGAAAAGAAGTTATTTATCGAAATGTATGTTCCTTAGTTGAAAAAAGTCTTTCATTAATTTATGTAAATAATTCAAAGATGTTTTTTCTTGGAAATACCAAGATTTGAGAGGATTTGACCCCATTTTAGCTCAACATACCATAGAGTTGCAGCCAAATTCCAAACCAGTTAGGTAGAAACAAAGGCATGTAAATCCTAAGATTGAACCCTTAATGAGAAAAGAGTTATCCAAGCTGATTGAATTAGGTATTATCTTTCCAGTTAAGCATTCAAGTTGGGTAGCTAATCTTGTGCCTATTCGGAAAAAGAATGGTGAAATCTGCTATGTGTGGACTTTAGAGATCTTAACAAAGCTTCATTAAAAGATCATTATCTATTGCCCAATATGGATATATTTTAGAATAGTTTCAGGTTCATATAGGTTGTCCCTTTTGGATGGTTATAGTAGATACAATCAGATTCTTGTGTGTGAAGAAGACAAATACAAAACAACCTTCACCACAAAGTGGGGTACTTATGCTTACAAAAGAATGCCTTTTGGAATTTCTAATACCGGTGCAACGTTTCAATGTGCAATGGACATGGCTTTTCATAACCTATTAAATAAATGCATACTGATTTATTTAGATGATGTTACTATATTTTCAAAGAATTCTAATGATCATCTTATTCATCTAAGTAAGAATTTTTAGCTTTCACAGTAGTAGTTTGGAATATCATTGAATCCCAAAAAGTCTATATTTTCAGTCCATCAAGGTAAATTACTTAGACATATTGTTTCTAGACAAGGTTTAGCTATTGATCCTTTCATAATTGAAGTAATTTCACAACTATCCTTTCCTCATCATAAGAAAGCATTATAAAGTTTCTTGGAAAAATAAACTTTGTTAGAAGATTTGTTCCATATTTTACAGCATTAGTCAAGCCATTAACAACCATGTTAAAGAAAGATAAAACTTTCTCTTGACCAATGAAGGAAGAAAAGTATTTGAAGCTATCAAGACAACTATTTCACAAGATCCTACTCTAGAAAATCCAAATTTTGATAAGGATTTCATGATGTATGCACTTGCAAGAGCTGAAACCATTTCAACCATATTAACTCAAGTTAATGATGAAAATATTGAGCACCAATTGCTTTCTTTGGGCAAGAGTTTACATGACTATGAGACAAGGTACACTTTTCTTGAAAAACAAGTACTTGTTGTAGTTAGAGGACTAAATAATTTCAAGTACATGTTTTCCAATAATAAGATACATGTTTTAGTCTCTCATCTAAGTGTTAAAGTGTTCTTGTTAAACAAAGAACTAATGAAAAGAGAGTAGGGCTAGATTACAAAGGTTATGGAATATGATGTTGACATCCGTGTTGCAAAAATAGTTCGAGGTAAAGGATTGTGTGAACATCTTGATTATTGATATGGAAAAACAACAGGCTATAGAATCATAAAATTCATTACAACATGTTGAAATCACATATCAATCATAAATATTATTACAACCTAAAAATCAGCAACCAAAACTCAATCTAGAGGTTCAAGGATCAAGTTGATGATTGATTTGATTAAATACTTACAACATTGTACTTATCCGGAAGGTATGGACAAGAATAAATGAAGATATTTTAGATTACAAGTTGTACCTTATGTTTTCATTGATGGTGTGTTGTTCAAAAGAGATATAAATGGAATTTTTCTATGATGTATTGATTATGATAGAGTGCAACAATTATTATCTGAGTTTCATGAAGGACCTACAAGAGGTCACTTTCACTTCTCAAAGACGTACTTTATCCTTTAGGATTATGAAAGATGGTTACTATTGGACCGACATATTCAAAGATTGTTTTGAATGGATTAAAAGGTGTAAGAAATATGCATTTTTATTGGGAAAGAACATTTAGCTTCACTTCCTTTACAACCTATTTCAGTAGATCAACCTTTCATGCAATGGGGTCTTGACTTCATTGACATGATAAATCCACCTTCATCACAAGGACACAAGTGGATCTTGACTACCACAAATTATTTCACATGTTGGAATGAAGCAATAGCCTTGAAAGAAGCTAACAAGACTTCAATCTTGTCATTTTATGAAAGTATAGTTTGTAGATTTGGTGTTTTGACAATTATCATTTCAGATAATGCCTTAGCATTTCTTGGTGCAAAGGTAACAAATTGGGTTGTCAAACACGGTATTATTTAAGTACTTCATATAATTATTACCCATAAGGTAATGGATTAGCTGAAAGTACTAACAAAAATATTTTGAAGATCATCAAGAACACTCAAGGAAAACCAAAGAGCTTGGTATCTGATGTTAAATTTAGCACTTTGGGCTGATAGAGTGACTCAAAGATCAATTGGCAATATTGTTTATGGACATGAGGAAAGAATGCTTATTTCACCCATTGAGTAGCCTACATTGAATTTACTACATCAGATGGAGTTACTTGAGAATGAACCAATGTAGGTTCGTTATGTAGAATTAATGGAGCTACAAGAGCTAAGAGATCAATCTCATCTGAACATGGAAAAGAATCAGAGATAGATCAAGAGAACGTTTGATAAAAAGGTTAAGTTTAGAGTCTTCAATGAAGGAGACATTGTGTTAAAATGGAATGGTGATTGTGTAAATCCAGAAACCACACAAATTTTGATATAATTTGGAGTGGTCCTTACATGATTTTAGCTTGCAAAGAGCACAATGCATTTCAAATTTCAAGGCTAAATGGAGAAGAACTTCCTATTCCCGTGAATGGTATGAATCTTAAACACTATTATTAAAAATCATACAGTGTCTAGTTAGAGTAGTATTTCCCTTTCAATAAGTGCAGTTCATGCACATTGCAATGTTTTTCAATTCAATAAGTGCATTCATGCACGTGATCTGGTTTACTAGATCTTTCCTAGCTTTAGTTTGTTTTTATAAGGGTTGTTGTTGATGCGTAATCACAACACCCCCGAATGTCTGTAACTCGATGGGTTGAAGCTATTGGTATGATTGCATAACATGGAGCTTTTCCTGAGCGCAGACTTTGTAATCGAAAGCTCTCTCGGATGAAGGTCAGTTCTATTCCTTTGTTTTGATGCACACAAACAAATTGAGAGGTTCTCTCATAAAATCTACTCTAACTTGCAAGGAGACAAGGTTAAGAAGATGCAAGAAATTAAACCTAATATAACAGGGTGATGCACCAAAGGAATGTTGAATAACTTACTTTTCCATTAAACACACACCATTAAAATGTAATACAACCATGCACAGATAACCAAGATTACAATGAGAAATGAGATGAAATTAATGAACATAAGAGAGGGTTGATAATCATCCATAGACATGTATTATCACTCCACAAATTTGATACAATACACTACAATGGCTAAGAGGAAAAAATTGTATTACAGCTTGAAGGGGAGGTTTGAACTCCACAAACTCACTACAGATCAAGAGAAGAAGGGAGGGTGCAAAGAAAATTATCCAACCTTTAGAAAAATACCCCTCCTTACAATATATAGGAAGACAATGAGAGAAGGGGGAGAGAATAATTTGAAATCTTGCTTCAACCACCCCAAAATGCATGTAATTCACCTATAATAGAAGTGATGGGTTCCATTACAAAGCCCATACCTCCATGTACTTTGACTTTTTGGGCAAGAAAGGAAGCCCATACCTCATTATTTTGGTAGGTGAGAAACCTAGTACACCCTCTAAAAATGGCGGAAAACAAATATTTATTCATTTTGAATAACTTAGTCTCACTTAAATTAAGATATCTAGTCGTAGTTGAGCGAGAGGACCTCTTGAGATTTTCGAAAGTCCTTTCTTGTGTAAATCGAGCTTCCAAGAAAAAGTTATGGATCATCTCAAGATCGGGGTGTCATTCTCAGTAAAAATGCGAACTGATGATCTTGTCTAAGAGTTATGAAACCACTCCGGAAACCTGAAAGTCTGAAATTTTAGACTTTTAGACATTTCCATTTTGGAGTCTCGAGTCAATGCTGTTCATCTTCCAACTTCATCTTGAGAGTTCCAAAACTCTGAAACCTAAAATTTTGAAATTTTGGACTTTCGAAAAATGGAATTTCAGACAATTCCATGTGTTTTTATGTTTCAGAGGCTCAAAATTCTCAACTTCAAACCCCAAAACTTTGAAATTCTGAAACCCAAATAGTCATGAAATTTTGACTTTCAAAATTTTAGGTTTTGGAACTTTTGCATTGTTCATTCGCTTTGCCTCGCACTCACCGAGATCTCCGAAACTCCAAAACCCAAAAGTCTGAAATTTTGGACTTTCAGACTTTGGGATTTTAGACATTGTTGATCCCTTTTCACCCACCGAAATCTCCAAAGCCACGAAATGGAAAGAATGAAATTTCAGAGACTTTTAGACTTCGAGGATTTCATATATTTACACTATTTTTTCCCGTTTGGCCACCGAAATCTCCAAAACCCTGAAACCTAAATTCTAAAATTTCGACTCTCGATTTTTGCAATGTTTTTTCCTGTTTGGCCACCAAAATATCCTAAAAGCCCCACTTCAAGTATGAAATTTCGAATTAGAACTTCTTCTTTTCCCGAAACTCTCTTGCAATACTTGACCTTCTTCAACCCCCAGATTTAACCAAACTTGAAATGTAATCTCCCGTAATGAACCCCTTCATTTTATCCTCCCAACCACCATGTAAGGTTGTTTTGTCCAATTTTGCTTGAAGGGGAAAATTGGATAACAATCATTTTTTAAGAAAAGGGTAGATTTTGGTTATATGCTTTGACTCCATGCCCAATTTACTAGATAAAGACACTGGTCTACAAGCTAGTAGAGTATATTTCCCCTCAAGATTGCCAAAATGTTGATAATTTTTACACACGTGTAAAATGGGTAACTCAAAACTTTGTTTTTGATGAAAGGAATTGATGAATGAACCTACCTAAAGAGGGACATTTATGTTAAATTGAGTTTTCAATTAAGTGAATCAACAAGGCAAAAAGTAGCTATGTGTGCTGTTGTGGAATACAACACCTCACATATTTTGCTATCCCATGATCACCTTCATCGAGATGTACAGTAAGCTCTGAAGAACTAAAGCACAACCTTGAGGTAGGAAGAGATAGAGGCATACTGAGAAGTTAGACATAGAAACAACAAACATGGTTGTTCTTTCCATTACCGAGAGTTCATTTTTAAGTTACATGTATTTTCAATTCGATTATTTCCTATGATTAAGTGTTATTAAGTATGTATTGAGTTGTTTAATTCATTATACAATCATTACAAATCATAAAAGATGAAAGTAAAAGGAAGTACACAACTCAATTATAGAAATAATATCATTTATTCATCAAGGAAATTCAATGTTTCCCACACAAGCCATGGGATGTAACTTACAACTACTGAAATAAGAGATACATGTGTATAAAACTAGAAGCAAAGGAATGAAGAAGGAACTCATCATTTCCTTGGGTTTTCTATCTGGTCTTCTTTGTTTCAGCTTCAGCCACTTTTTCTTCCATCTTCTCTGCATCACTCCATCAGCAGTAATGTACTTGAAATAGAAAATAGATAAAAGGCCTCAACCATTCGAGCTCGGGATTCAACTGGATGTCTCAGTGTTTCTAGTTTCAGGAAAGTGGACCTCTTGAAATCAACAGGTATGAGATACATCAAGTAACTGATATAGAAATAAAAGAAGTATCTTGCAGAAGCATATATGATTCCCGAATCATGACAAAATCAGAAAAAGAAAGAATAAAAAGACTATGGAGCATAAGAGAGGCTAAAAGCCAATTATTTTCTAACTATTTCTTTAAGTGTGTAGGTACAAGTCTACAACAAAGGAAAATTCATTCATGTCTTTCAAAATGATCAAGTACAAGTATCAAAGGAGTAATCATGACACTCAAATTATTAAGTACAATTTTCATTACACCGAAGTGGTCATTCAAGCTTAAATAATAACTCATGATATCTCAGTAAAAGTACGGTTCAACAAAAATCACTATACAACAATATAAACAATACATAGAAGATGAGTTCAGCTGATTTAGGAAAAGATACAAGGATTTACATACTAAAGAGAAGACAATCCACATCATTTCACAAGGCAGGTACAATCATTTAGGAGTCATGAAGTACATATGGTACAAGCCAAAGCTCTCAAGAGGTTACAACCATAAATTAGAAATCCGGATGCATTCATCAAGGCGGATAAAGATAGGTTAGATGCATTGATATCTTTGAGTCATACCCACTACAAGAGGAATAGATTTACGTACTAATTTTCTAGGAAAAGGACATCGTCTCATAAAGAATTCAATACGGCATGTTACAATAAATTTTGATTTTCAAGAAAAAGCAAGCTACTATCTCAAGTGAAGACTCTTTCAAAGCATATGCACTTTTACAAGAAATCTTGTAGGGATCAACCCAGTTTAGCTTAGAAGTCACCAAATATTGAGAGAAGACAACACTTGTACAATTTAAAGACAACACATAAGCCATTCCACTATCAAATGCAGTCAGTGACCGAGATATCGATTATATATTAAAGAAAAAGCTCAGTAATTATTGAGTATTGACAATACACGACAAAGAAATCACAATGATCTAACATGGTGTAGAGCAGTTCTTACCGACCAGAAACAAGGTTGTCATTCTTTTATCAGGTATTATCCAAGTATTACCTCCAGATACATCTTTCATCATGCATAAGAAAATACAAGGTTGTTGTTATATCAAATCATAACTTTGGAAAGTGTTTTCTTGCACAAAATGGGTTGTAGCCATCGATATAAAAGACTCATAGTTTCCTCAAATCATGAATAAGTAATTTTCAAAGATGTCAAGCCCCAAAAAACATGATATACAAGGTATAACTCTCCATACAAATGTATAGTTGTTAGATTTAAAAAGTAAAATTTGTGAAGTTTACTTTTAGATATGTATGAAAAATCTACACATTTTATGGTGAAAAGTGAGCTACAAAACTATGAAAGAAGAGGCTATGCATAATGGGTTGCACAACTATACAAACAACTAGCTCAAAATGTAAAAAAGTGTGAGTCTCTAACTCAGGCCATACCTGAGCACATTCAATCAACAATGTAAACTCCGAAGAGCCAAATAACAACAAAACAACGAGCCAAGTAAGAACACAAATTTCAGAAATGGAAGCCTCCAAAAATTAAGGGAACAATGGTTATAACAACAGGTTAAATCAAAGGCAGAGTTCTCAAGCACATTTTCAAAGTTTATGAACAAAAAGTTTTTCCATACTTTTTAATAATGACAAGTAATCATGAAAAAGATTTACAACACAAACCGAGAACTGCATAGTAGCAAAACAAATACATAGAGCTATAACATAAGAACCAAATTATTCAGAGTGGGAAAAACCCAAGAAGGGTTCAAAATAGTTTTCTTATCAAATCATGGCTTCTGAAAAGTAGAAAATAACTTTCATTGATAGAGAAAAGTACAAATCACAAAGTCAACTTATTTATTCACGCTCGTCACAATTTTGTTTAACTTTTACAAAAAAAAACTCAAAGATTACAAGCACTCACCAACTAGGACGATTGAACAAACCCTCAAAACACAAATTGAAATGACCTTGAGAGCATAAGTCATGCATAGAAACACATGAGAAATGTAAAGGAAATGAAGTATCGATGTTAACGAAGCCAAAATAGTAAGAATTTTTCAATCCATCATAGTTTTCAAAGAATGAGGGATTTACCTTCTCTTGAAACAACGATCGGAAAATAGGGGAAGATTGAATATACATGCACCGAATCAAAAATAAAATCGAGAAGAATATTAATGACGATTGTATAAATTCATAGAGAGCTCGAAAAGAGAAAAAATCATAGAGAATCCGGATATTCAAGATTGGAACTCGGATAAGATAATTTTGCAAAGATTAACGATCTTGGAACACTTTAATAATGGTCAAAAGAGTAGAAAAAAACTAGAAACCCCTCAAAGAGAGCTCACAAAGGAGTAAATGATGGAAAAAAATAAATATTCATACTCACAGAGCTCCGTAGAAACCATAAATGCATGGATGCGAGCTTAAAAAATCAAAATGGCATCGTGGAAAAAAAATTCCAGAGCTTCACTCTTAGGACTGAGGAGCAAATGAAATGAAACTAGGGTTTGAATTGTTATAACCCAATTTAACCAAACCACACGTAACCTAACTCACTAGATGAGTTTAAAATATCAACGATAGGGATTAAAAAGGATAGAAATCAATGGTCCAAATCCAACACCAACATTTTATGTAAAATCCAGGCTCATCATAGAGTCATCTAACTCACCTCACAAGATAATCCAATGACAGTGGGATCTATAGTACACGATCAATGGTTTATATTCATCACAAAATTCAATGTAATATGAATGGAATCCAGACCACCACAATACCGAGATCAATGGTTCGAATACACATGGTACAGGATTGACGACCAAGATCAAATTTACCTTCTCCAATGCAGACTCCAAAGTTATCAGTAACTTGACCAGAGTTAGAGGTGTGGTCACCGACAAAGTATGTGGTGAGTCATCATGGTGAAGGGGGACTTGGCCCCAATCAAATAATTATTTGCATTGACCTTGTTTAAGGTCTAAACTATATCATTACCAAATGTGCCAAACTCAATAGTGCCACGAGATTCCTAGTCATAGTTGATTCATCATTGCCGAATCATCAATCAAGACCATGCCAGGTGAACCGAGTCACATTAGCAAGTGGTGGTGACTAGTCAAAGGGGCTGACCACTTTACAAATAATTTCAATGATTATTTCAATAAAAAATATATATGCCGACCTTATTTTTTTCAAAAGTATGTAATGATAAACCAAAAGGTTCCCAAACATTATACAAACCAAGGTAAGTGCTATGTAAACCAAATCATATGCCAATGTAAAAGAGGGTCAACACATGGAGGAAGAGGCCAAAATTGCATAAGATCAAATGTCACATCGAGAGAAGACAAAAATTATATGCTAAGAAACTCGGAATTAGTGAACACATGCATTTACCTTAATTTTCACAAAATAACTTTATTATCTTCAAAAGTGAGAAATTATTATTTTTCACATGCTCACAGGTGGTCCCCACGGTGGGAAGATTACTTTCTAAGTATTGAAGATGAAGGAAAATATTTTTCTCACACACAGGAGTATTATTTTGCATGTGATCACTACAAGACAGAACAAAGAAGATAAATTTACCCTTGCAAGTGGATGAATACACAAGGGCTAAATCAGAGATTAAATATGATTATTTAATCATACATCAAGAAGACAAGTTAATGCACATTGGAGATGACTTGAACAACAAGCAAGAGCTATTATTGGCTAATTTTTATTCACCCAAGTATATTAATTGCATTAAAAATAGAACAATCAATTGTACTTTGACTAGAGTGTATTTTTGTAACTAAGGCTATTAATGCCTCATTGTAATCAACATGTCTATTTTTATTCCTTTATTTATTCATGATAAAGGGGTAAAATTAGCATGCATGGGCAAGTACAAACTATAGTCTATTTTTAGGAGGGGTTGGGTGAATTATTTTTGCTATATATTATGTGCACTAGCAAGGTACAAGGAGGACTTTTTGGACACAGGAGTGTTGAAGCATATTTTTGCCATTTTTGCCTTGAATGAGAACCAATTATTGTCTTTCCAATTATTTACAAGTGGTGTGTATCTTTACATTAATTCTTGTGAATGTTAATTACCTAATTAATAATATTTCTTGCTACAAAGTTGGTACTTTCTATTCAGTCTTAGTGTGCATGTCAGCTTTGTGTTGTTGTGATTTATCCTTCAACATACAAGTGTTTTGCCTTAGGATAAAACTAAAACCCATTGGTTCATGCTTCCATAATTTGTTCTCAATTTTATTGTGCATTTACTCAGTCAAAGCCCTTAATCAATTTGGCGTATCACCCCATTTCAATTCAATTACAACAATCTTTTTACCCTCAAAACCCCAAAAAAATAGTTTAGGATATATCAATAAGGAACCAACCTTGATATCAGAGACTCACCTCAACAATAGGCATATCCACAAACCTGAGGTGTTTCCATTATATCTACAGAAGTGAGAGATAAAACAAGCTTAGAACCCCTACTGTTATCTCTCAACAAGGGTGCACTTTTAAGAGATAACAATTTTTGCACGCATGGTGGGACACAGATCAAATCTACATCGATTAAAATAATTTTTAAGAGATTTACAACGAAAAAAATCACTTTTGGAAGAACAAAGATACAAAAATCCATTGAAAATCAAAATAAATTATTTTGCTACTTCCTAAGGCTGATTTCAGACCAATTTTACAACATGTTCCATGCCTAAAGTGACTACAAGATCATCGGTAAGAGGACTTCTCTGATTTTATTTCTTTACCTTTAAATTCTGCAAGAAGAATAAGAGTTGGCAATACCTTACCTTATAACGGACTGGTTTTGACAACCCTCCTCCCCTTCCTTCACCACGTGTTAATCTTGTTGTTCAAATCCCTATTATTCCAATGGCTCAACAACAACCACCACCACCTAGAAATTTTGTGACCTTTACTAATGACAACCCTTTAGTAATTCAAGTCTATCATGATATACTTGTTGCTTCCTTGAAAGGTTTACCTTCATTTACTTGGTGAAAATCAGATTACCCCTACTGAGCACATTAAAGATATTGTAGCCCTTTGTGCAATCCATAACGTAACTCATGAAGATGTAGCCTTAAGACTCTTAGCTTGCATCATTTAAAGGAAAATATTTGCAATGGTATATAAATTTACTAATAGGGAGTATAACAACTTGGGATGAATTAGGAGATCAACTACTTAAGAAATTTCAAGACAATTCTGATCATTTATCTCTCATAGAACAATTGTCTACAATCAAGAGAGATCCTCATGAATTTATGGCTAGTTTTAATATCAGATTTTCTAGAACTTGGGAAAGAATTCCAGCTAGTGTTAAGCCTCAAGCTGATCATGCATTTCTATATTATCTTAGAGCTTTAAATAGTGACATTTCAACCATGATACAGTCTATGGGAGGAACTATGCTCCCAAAAACTTATGATATTGCTATTAGGGCTGAAAACAACCTCATTCAAGATGGTAAATTAGCCCCAAGACCTTCTATGCCTCTTATGGCATATTTGGCACCTATACCACAACCTATTACTATAATAGAACCATTGTCAAGCACCATCAGAAGAAGTACTTAAGGCTTTGCAAACACATACAAATGAAATAACAACATATCAACCATAAGGATAAACAAGAAAGGTGATAAAGGATCACCTTGCCTAATACCCCTGCTATTGGAGAAATAACTAGTGGGAATTCCATTCATTAACACAAAGAATCTTGGAGAAGATATACAAGAATAAATCCAAGCACACCATTTATCATAGAAACCAAAATTTTTAAGGACTTTTAGAAGAAAAGTCCAACTCACACGGTTAAAGGCCTTCTGCATATCAAGTTTAATGATCATACCTGCCATTTTAGTGTGAAGGGATGTGTGAATGGCTTCATGAACAGTAATCACCCCCCTGAATCAGCCTTCCTCCAATGAATCCATTTTGCTGATATGAGATTAAACTATCCATTAAAGGTTTTAGTCTTTTAGCCAACAATTTAGTTATAATCTTATAAGAGGTATTACAAAGACTAATAGGTCAAAATTTTGAGACTGATTTGGATCCCAAGGCCTTTGGAGCTAAAGCCAGGAAGGTATTATTCCATTCCTTCAAGAGTAAATCATTTTTTTGAAATTCAGAAACAACATAAAAAAGATCTGACTTAATAATATGCCAATAAGTTTGGAAAAAGTAGCGGAAAGCCATCTGGACCAGGAGATTTATCTCCTTCATGTCAAAAACTGCTCCTTGAACTTCTTCCATAGAGAAAGGTTATATGAGTCTGGAATTAATATCATCAGAGATCAAAGGAGGAATATGTTGCAACATTTCTAGGCAATCTTCCTCGCAAGGAGGATCATTTTCTTGGAGTAGAATAGAAAAGTAATTAACCAGCTCAGACCCTATAGCATCTTCAATATTCAAATATCTACCATTAGTCATTAGAAGTTCATTGATCTTAGGGCTACTTTTATGCTTTGTTGCTGTAGCATGAAAGAACTTTGTGTTACAATATCCCTGTTGTAACTAGATTGCTCTTGATCTTTGCCTCCAATAAATCTCTTCCTCCGTAAGGGTATTGTGAAATTCACTGAGAAGGGAGAGATCTTGTTGATGTAACGCAGGATATCTGCCATTAGTTTCAATGCCAACAACAATGTCTCGAGATCTTTTGGGTAAGAAGCTCCTTTCTTTTTCAAATGTCCCCAAATATATTAACTTTCCGTGCTTTGAGCTACTTATTCGAGAATTGAGCTTTTTAGAGAATCTATACATGTCGGTGCCCCTAAAATCAGTCTTCCACCATTCCTCAATTAGTGAATCCAAATTGTGATTTTGAAGCCAAGCCAACTCAAATCTAAAAGGAGGGTTTTTAGATTTTTGAAATTGAGTTGCATTTAATAGTAAAGGGAAATGATCAGAAACAACCTTTGTAAGGGCCATCAGGTAAAAATCATTGAAATGGGAAATCCAATCCATAGAGGCAAGCATTCTATCAAGTCTTATTTGAATATGATTTTCCCCAAGTCTTCTATTTGACCAAGTAAAAGAAGCACCATGAAGATCAAAGTCAAAGAACTCACCTTGTCTAATGAAATCAGCCAAGGAGTTCATGCTTCTAATATTTGCATCAAATCCTCCTTTTTTCTCGGAAGAATGAAGGGGAGTATTAAAATATCTAGCTATGATCCAAGGAAGATGCCTACAGGTGTCACAGAATTCCAACAATTCCTTCTAGATGTTTTCCCTGTGGATATCTGAATTAGGAGCATAAAGATTCACCGCAATCCAACCAAGACTAGATCCAATCTCTTGAAAGAACATCCCTAGAAAATGGGGAGTTTTGATGATGCATTCCCCAAAAAGGATTTTGGGATTCCAAAAGTACATATACGCAACATGTGTTACTGAAGAAACTTGAGAAGCAAAGGAGGAAGAGGGCCATATTCTAGGAAAAATCACCATCTTTCAGCTTAGTTTCCTACAACATCATGATGTCTAGAGAATGTTTAATTCTAAATTATTTGAGGACCCATTTCTTTTGGGGAGCATTAATTCCCCTAATATTCCATGAGAAAATCTTCATCTACGGGATTTGTTTTTCCCCCACCTGCATAGTGAGAGTACTCGAGTTCCCCGTAATGTTTATTGAAGCTTCTTGCCAAGTCTTGGCTTTATTGGTAGGCCTTCCAGCTTGATTTTTGTTACCTGTATATGGCTTTTTTTGCAACTCGCTTCTAGTATTTATAGCTAGACTGGAATCTTTGAAGAAAAATGTTGAGGGGGGGTAATTGGGATTTATCTACTAAAAAGGGGGAAACAACAAAATAATAAAGATTAAAGAAATGGCCTCCTCGAGCCATGAGGGGGATTTCAAAAGTGATAAGGGGATATGGAAGCATCCTAAGTGAAGGGGAGGAAGGTTTGGTAGTGAATGTGGAAACTGATCAAGCGAAAGGAAAAAATATAGGATTTAACGAAGAGGGTGGTGGGACTTTGGCTAAAGATAGTTCTAAGAGAGGAATGGATTCAGAGGGAAAAGAGGATGAAGGAGGAGGAGTAGTCTGCTGCCTTGATGCCATTTCTAAAGGGATCTCAGAGGAAAGAAATGGCTGAGGATCCAGAATTTCTAAAGGAATTTCACCATCCTCAAGAAAGACATCAAATGGTTTTGAAGTATTGATCTCAGAAGAGGGCTTGGGGATGTATTTTACTTTCAGCTTGGGTGTCTTAGTTTATTCCTTGGGTTTCGGAGTTGGTTTTGAAGGGCAAGTCACATCCCTGTGACCAATGCTTTTGCACACTGAATAGGCATGAGGAATGTATTCATATTCAATCGCCTAAACCCAGTGCCTAGGTCAGTGAAGGTCAATAGATCCAAGCAAGGGGTTGTTAATATCTGCATTAACACAAAACCTTACATGAATTAATCTAGAACCAACTCTAGTAGCTTGATCTATAGCAATAAGAGTGCCCATGGATAAAGCAATACGTTCAATGACAAAAGAATGCCAAAACTCTAGTGGTATCCCACGAAGAGGAACCTAAATCGAGCTTGGGTTATTTGTTTTAGTATGCGATTAAATCTCGAGTCCACTTCTTGAGATAAAAACCTCTTCTCCCAAAGAACCATAGACCACCCAGAAGCACCCTTGCAAAATCTTCCTTATCGATGAAGGTTTTCTTATCTCCTCCGAGAGGTGCTAGGGACCCATTAGCTTTCCAATCAATGAAAATTCCTTTGAGGCTAGGGTAACATAAGTAATATCAGTAGGAATGTGCAACAAAAGAGTCTCATCAAGAATATTTGGCTACAACTTCACAGATCGGGAAGGTTTTGGGGACCCATAAGTCACATCCCACCAGAAACAAAAGGAGCACATGGAAGAGAACTCCCAAGACATCAAGAGGTGTGTCTGACATCACCACAGAGTGTAACATTCACAATAGAATTCAAATTTTACAGAGTAGGAAAATTACTGTTCACTTGGCTTCGATGTTGTACCGTAAGTCCTTATTTATTTGTATTCCCACTTGTACATAGTTTAATTACATAAAGTTAGAGATCATGAATCTTGATCCTTCATCAAACCTTTCTTCACATCCTCAAATTGTGTAATTGTAGACAAGAAATTATGCACTTAGGACTATTACCTTTATGCCTCTGGTATGTCATTATATGCATGATTCCTGAATAAGAAAACTAGACATTCATAACACTTGTTTCACTTTATATTACCATTGTTTTATCTTTATATGCTTTCATATTTTACCTTTTTGGAATTATCCCTTTGCTTTTGGACATCACACAATGTGTTACCCAACTCATTACTTTGTGTTCTATATTAAGAGATCTTCATACATTAGCACCCAATAAAGTAAAGAAGTGCCTAAGCGCTATTATCCCCTTTGAGTGATTTGTTCCTTTCCCATTGCTTTCATATCTTTAACATTCCACATCAATTGTTATATTTTATAAACTTCTATTTATCACTTTGGGTCAGATTTTAGGGGGTTAAAGAAAAATTCAGGAAAATAAATCATGTATATACATGACCTACTAGCTATTCTACTGGGGTAATGAGGCGGTGAGTAACTAGGCAATTAGACTAATACTCTTTATCTACTACTTGGGAAAAAGGAGCACTTAAGGACTGCATCCGAGTTGTATTATTCACTACATAGGAAGGGAAAATTCTAAATTCCAACACACACATTATCTTGGGTGAAAAGTAGTTGTTGATTTATCAAATATTGAAAATATACTAAACCCTAATTGCGAGTCACAATGAGATAATAGGCAATTAAGTGTAGATCGACTTAAGTAATAAACAAGTAAAAATTGAAAACCCTAAGTGTAAGAGAGAGGAAAGGAGGCTTAGCTTATTCAAAATAATCCCAGAGTTTACCAAGTAGAAAAGTGATAAAACAAAAGTGCAGATTATGTCATGCAAACAAGCCCAAAAAATGCAAAAGTTTTGGGATAAGTTAGACTGGGCACCTAGAATGGGCAGGTCTTTGTCGACACTAAAATTTTCCTCCATAATTTCTATTTCATTAATGTATGTATTAGGAATAGGATGTTGTTAAGTATAATTAGTAGTAGCATCGATAGAAGATAACGGCGCCAAGTAGTACGGTGTCGCCAATAATGTGGAGTACGATAATACAATCAAAGTACAATAGGAATGTTGTAAAAAGTAAATAATTGTCGTAAGTGGTCCGATAATGTTAAAATGTCAAAGTTTGGGTAATTAGAGAAGTAGGGTCTACATGATTAGGAATTAGAAATATTATATTGGTAATAAGGACAAGGAGTGAGGTCATAAATATTTTGTGTATTTTAATTGTAAAAAGTCTAAAAATGTGGAACCCATGTAAAATGATAAGGTTTATCTTATCTTAAGAGATAAGCTTACATGTACGAGATAAGAGTTAAGGTATGGAATATGATTCGTCGAGTGGATTTCTTATCCTATCTTAGAGATAGGATGGATAAGCTGGAAGTTCTATAAATAGAGAGGCCACCCCCTCATTTAGCATAGAAAGAAGTAGTGAGAAATATTGTAGGAAGTGTGCAAAGGAAGCCATCGCTTAAAAGTGTGTTGAAGAAGCCATCAAGAGGTGTAATTGTAAAGTTTCTCCCATAGTCTTGTTAAAGTACCTCATGGGTGAGATTGTAACAATTTCATGTTAATATTATAATTTACTTTGATATTTCAGATTTGTCATCATTCCGTCTTATCATAGTCGATGGTATTCTTGTGTTCGGTTGTTGTTTTGTTTCAGTTACATCCACCAAACTAAAGGCATGTATTAGTAAATAATCATAAAGACGAGGAGTTCCCGGTGAAGAATTATCATAGTCTTAGGATTGGTGATGACATTTTGGTTCCATTGCGGGACCATTCCTCTTTGGTGGATTTTCCGGAGAGATATTCCCACTTAGTCAAAAATCAATTAGAGGATAACCTTGTTTTTACTGTGCATAGTAGTTACCATGGTAAAGTCATTTTTACCGTGAATAGTAGTTACCATGATAAAGTCATTTTTGTTGTGAATAGTATTTATCACAGTAAAGTCACTTTTTACCGTGAATAGTATTTACCGCATAGAAAACTTCACTTTTTACTCGTGAATAGTGTTTACTACAAGAAAATCAATTTTTTGCGATAAGTCAAGTTTTACCATAGTTTACTTGTGGTCATTTCTATAGTAATTCCAATTATTTGTGCACATAAGTCTTGTTGATTGTACTTGTGGGTTGGTATTTCACGGTGGTTACTTTTGAAAATGGGAAAGATTCCTGTTTTTTCATTCAATCTAATGAAGATGCTTCTTCTTTCATTCAAGAGTTTAAGCGATCTTGTATTTGTAATGGCCTTATAAGAAGGGAATAATGGACTGAATTTTTCCTACCTTTTTGGATGGTTCCGCACTTAGGTGGTTTGAAACACTAGGTGATAATGTGAAAAACTCATGGGATTTATTAACTCGAAAGTTTTCTTGAAGAATTTGGTGAATAGTAGAGATATACGCAGACCTCATGATCAAGATCACAAAGCTAGCCCAAGGAGAGAAGGAGAAGATAAGGGATTATCATGCTCGTGTTCTAGAGCTAAGGAGGAAGCTCGATGCCCGATCCGGAAGGAAGGATTAGCGGATGGGTTGATGAATGGCATGGATAATCTCCTCTCGTAAGCACTTCATTCTTGGGATGAAGCCGAGATCGATAACGAGTGAAATATGACCGCCCAGCTACCATTGAACAAGCAAAGGAGATTGCAAGAAGGCAAGAAGAAAGCATGGAAGAGGAGCCCAAAGAAATTGTTGTTAAAGTAGAGCCTACACCAACACCTTTGGTCCAGAATCCACAACCACTCCCGGTGAGCACAAATATTTCTCCTAGTACATCTACTGAGTATGAAGATCTGGCTTAGGAAGATGGGCCGCTTAACTATTAATCTTCTTCAAGGAAAGGAATTTAGTTCTCAGGGAGGAGATAGAGGTCCAAAAAGAAATATTTCTGAAGTTGTTTGTTATGGTTGTTATAAAAAGGGTCATTATAAGTATAATTGTCCAGATAGAGCTTCTACATCTAGTACAAGAGATAATGATAAAGGAAAAGCACCTGTGAATTCTCTTGATGTAGTAGATAAGAGTAGAAATAATGAAGTAGATGTGTTTATAACAAAAAGAAAGAAAGAAAAAGATAATCAAGATGGAACTGATCCTAAGAAGATGAAAGGAGAAACTAGTAAGAAACATAGGAGAAGAAAGTTGGGTGTGCAGGATTTTTGATTTCACAGGGGCAAGGACCATACTCCATCTTGGAAGATCTGTCCAAAAGGCCTACAAATATTACATATGGTCAACTCTTGGCTATGTCTTCTGAGAAGAGGCGGGAGTTGCGAGGTGGACTCAATGCTCGAAGAAGGAAGGAGGTTGAGGTCCCTGTTTTGGAGGCAGAGGCGGATCCCTATGCTCCACAAGCTGAGGTATTATGTAATGGTATTTCAATTCATGATGTCTTAGTTGATGGAGGTGCTGTAGTTAATGTAATGACCAAGTCTGTAATGAATATGTTGGGTTTAAAAATTGATCGCCCTTCAACACTTATGTTAAGGTCATTAAATAAGGGAAAAACTAAACCAGAAGGTGTAGTTTCAAATGTGGCAATATTTGTTATGGGTGTTGTATGTGTGGTAGACTTTCGGGTGATGAAAAATGGTACTGTTATTGCGTACCTAATGCTGGGAAGACCATGGCTAAGGAGAGTTCATGCAAGAAACTACTGGAATGAAGGTTTCATGACACTTGGACGTGGTAGAGAGAGGGTGAAGATAAACGTGATCCCTCGACATCATAAAGTAGAACCTGTGGATTCAAGTGATGAAACTGATGATTGGACATCCTCTGATTACTCTAGTACTAGTGAAGTGGACACTAAAGATGAAGAAAGCGAGGTGGATGTTTCAGTCATGGATATCCTTCCAGTCACACCAACTCATGACCCCATAAAATTATCTGAAGAAGAAGTTGATGATCGTCTCCAACAAGTAAAGATTGGTGATGCTGTGATGGAGAGTGAGAAGGAATCCTACCTCCAGCTCTTTCGAAGGTACATACACATATTCACTTTTGATTACAAGGAACTCCGTCAAGTAAGTTGGGTAGAACATTCTATTGAGCTGGTAGATGGTGCTAAGCCCAAAAAGTAAATGCCATATAGAATGAATCCTAATTTTTCCAAGACTGTAAAAGAAGAAATAGATAAGTTGCTTGATGCAGGATTCATATTTGTTGTGGAGAATTCAGAATGGGTTTCTCCCATTGTGATCTCAATAAAAAAGAATGGGAAGCTACGCATTTGTGTTGACTACAGGAAGCTCAATAAGGCAACAAAGAAGGATCATTACCCTCTTCCATTTTCGGATCGATCTTGGATGAAGTAAATGGCCAGAGTGCTATAGTTTTGCTTTGATGGATATAGCTGCTACAACCAAGTTTGTATAGCAGAAAGATCACCAAGACCACGTTCACCACTCCTTGGGGAACGCTTGCTTATAGAGTTATGCCTTTTTGTTGTGTAATGCTCCGCAACATTTCAACGTTTGATGAATAGGGTGTTTGAACCCTATATCGGGACCTTCATCGAGTATTTCTCGGATGATTTTGCATCTATGGGAGCAAGTTAGACCACCTGCACCAAATGGAGACAACATTTCAAAGGTTAGATGAAGCACAAGCCTCACTAAACCCTACAAATTGTGTCTTTGGATGTTCTAAAGGCGTTTTGTTAGGGCATGTTGTATCCAGAGATGGTATTGGTACTGATCCTAATAAAGTTTCAAAAATCAAAGAGTTACCATTTTCTATGAATAGAAGTAAGTTGAGATCATTTTTAGGCCATGTGGGTTACTATAGAAGGTTCATCAAGAATTTCTCAAAGATTGCACAACCACTAACCCAGTTCTTGAAGAAGGATGTTACTTATGAACTAGGAAATAAGGTGCATGAAGCTTTTGGACAATCAAGGAAGCCCCGTGTCTTCACTGCTTTGAAGAATCCAGATTGGAGCAAGCCATTCATTATGTACACCGATGCCTCGATGCAACACTAGGAAGTACTTTGAGCCAAAAGGATGAAGATGGGAATGAACATCCAATTTACTTTGGGAGCGAGACAAATGAGCAAAGGCTTTGAGGTAAACTATACAGTAATCAAAAAGAGGCTCGCTATCATTTTTTTGTAAAGAAGTTTAGAAATTACTTGCTAGGCAGAAATTTATAGTTGTAATAAGATCATCGATCTCAAATATATTGTCAATAAGCCTAACCCATCGTGAGGATAGCAAGATGGATAATTTTGCTACAAGAATTTGAATTTGATATTATAGATAGGCCAAGAAAGAAGCATGTCAATGCGTATACACTCTCTCGAGCCTATGATGGTTTAGGATCATCTTGTGATGATGATGATTTTCCCGATGCAAAGATTGTTCTCCTCGACACAATCCACTAGTGAATACATAGATATTTGGAATTATCTCGAATGAATTCATGTTTCTGATGGTGCCAATGCAAAGACTAAGAGAAAGATTACTCAAGCCGATCGTCCATATTCTATTCTACATGGAGCATTATTTCGAATAGGACCCGATGGACAAAGATAAGAGGGCGAAATGTGATCAAGAAAGGAGCTGCTAGAAGAATTCCAAAATGGCACATGTGGAGGGCACTTCTCTGACAACTTACAATAAGAATGATCTTGGATGCGAGTTATCACCGCCCACTCTTTTTAAAGATTGTTATAATTATTGTAAGACATGTGATATTTGTCAAACACATGGTAACCGTAAGACTTCATCACTCCATTATGTCCTATTCTTCCACTTGTTCTCTTTGAAAAGTGGGGAATAGACATTGTAGAGTCCACTTCCAAGTACATCACACAAAAACAAGTATATTATAGTTGCCACATTATTTAACCAAGTGGGTTGAAGCTAGGCCATTGAAAACACTTCCATGGATGAAGTGGCAAGGTTCATATATGAACGCATTGTCACCGTGATTTGGTTGTCCATTAGAAATTGTAAAGATCAAGGAAGCCACTTCATTAATGAGGTGGTAGAAGCCCTAGTTAATAAGTTTTCTATTAATCACGGAAGGCAACAACATATAAGCCAAGCACAAATGGACAGGTAGAATGAACAAATTTCGTGTTGTGTCAAATTCTAGCAAAAGATGCAGCCTTGCAGGTACATAAATGGGATAAAAGGATTCATGCAGCATTGTGGGCATATAGGGCAACATCAAAGTCAGCAACAAGATACTCCCCATTTTAGTTGGCCTATGGCATTGATCCAGTTCTTCCTATTGAGTTTGATATTCCCACTTTGTGAGAGTTATGAAAATGAAAGGATGGATGAAAGTGATTCAAGAAAAGAAAGGTTGGTACATCTTCATTTGCTAGAGGAAATGAGGGAAATAGCAAAGGATACAAGCCATAAGAAGAAAATGAAGCAAAAGGAATACTTTGATCAAAAGATCCTGGTCTCCATTTCATGTGAATGACTTGGTCCTAGTATATGATTCCAGATACAAAAAAAGAAGACAGAGAAAATTTCTTCCAAAATGGATGGGGCCCTACAAAATAAAGAAATGTGCATGAAAATGGTAATGTATCTGACCGAGGAATTGGATGGCACTCCCATTACGAAATGGGTCAACCACGACAAGTTGAAGATTTTCCAAGCACCAGAATAGTCTACTCCAAGGACGGAGTAGAAGCTAGGAAGGGGGAAGATGTCGACACTAAAATTTTTCTCCATAATTTCTATTTCATTAATGTATGTATTAGGAATAGGATGTTGTTAAGTATAATTAGTAGTAGCGTCCGATAGAAGATAACGGCGCCATCAGTACAGTGTCGCCAATAATGTGGAGTACGGAATACCATCAAAGTACAATATGAATGTTGTAAAAAGTAAATAATTGTCGTAAGTGGTCCAATAATGTTAAAATGTCAAAGTTTGGGTAATTAGAGAAGTAGGGTCTACATGATTAGGAATTAGAAATATTATATTGGTAATAAGGACAAGGAGTGAGGTCATAAATATTTTGTGTATTTTAATTGTAAAAGTCTAAAAATGTGGAACCCATGTAAATGATAAGGTTTATCTTATCTTAAGAGATAAGCTTACATGTACAAATAAGAGTTAAGGTATGGAATATGATTCGTCGAGTGGATTTCTTATCCTATCTTAGAGATAGGATGGATAAGCCCTGGAAGTTCTATAAATAGAGAGGCCACCCCCTCATTTAGCATAGAAAGAAGTAGTGAGAAATATTGGAGGAAGTGTGCAAAGGAAGCCATCGCTTAAAGGTGTGTTGAAGAAGCCATCAAGAGGTGTTATTGTAAAGTTTCTCCCATAGTCTTGTTGAAGTACCTCATGGGTGAGATTATAACAATTTCATGTTAATATTATAATTTACTTTGATATTTCAGATTTGTCATCATTCGTCTTATCATAGTCGATGGTATTCTTGTGTTCGGTTGTTGTTTTGTTTCCATATTACATCCACCAAACTAAAGGTCATGCATTAGTAAATAATCATAAAGACGAGGAGTTCTCGGTGAAGAATTATCATAGTGCCGAATTGGTGATGACAAAGTGCACGGGAATTGTTGACCTCTATTGGGCACTCATGACCGCCGTAACCTCTGAAAATAAATTTTACAGTGCCTAAGATGTTCACTAATGTTTGTTGTTGATTACCTTTTAGTTTTTGGAAGATCGTCGTGTTCTCCTGTAACTTATAAAAAGAAAGACCACCTACAAAACCTCAAAACACATCAAATCCTAAAAATAAAAATATGCAAATGAAGAATCAGATTGACCTCGGTAGTTACCCAACAAAGTGAACTTATGATCAAATGTTCCACTACATTTTAGACTTCATGTAGTTCTAAGCGTGTGTAGAATCGTGCCCTAGGTGGCTCTTATGATAGACACACTTGAATAGCGAGCAATAACTAGATGTAGTAATGTAGATAGATGTGTGGATGTCAAAATGAACTTCCCTCCTATAATGTCCACTATTTTACCACATAAAAAGTAATTGAAAAACTAGCAATTTTAATTATTATTATATGATGTAACATGAGAAAGTGGTTGCACTGATCACAAGACACATAGTATAATTTAGTGAACACATGATTTACTGATTCACTTTTTCATGTATTATATTTTGTTATTTAGGATTAATACTTATCCAGGAGCACGTAAGAAATCTTTTATGACACATCATTTCACATTTCAAATGTGGGTTCATTTCATTCTAGGATCCATTCTAATGATAAAATTTCATATTTTTCGCTCACTACCTATTTTGAATCATACATGTCCACTTCAATTCTTGGACAAAAAAAGGTTAGGACCAATAGAATACAATTTTCAGCACGATCCTCAACATACATTTGCATTGCTCATGATGTGATGTGTGCATGACTAAGTTACCTAACCCATAAGAGGTTTTCCTAGCCACCTTTCTTCTAAGGAGTCAAGATCACATGAAACCAAACTAAACATGGGGAAGAAAGTATAGCTTGAACAACTTCACAAGGTCCATACACCTTTCACCAAGGTGTTTTATAGGCACATTTTTGTTGAGTTGTAGAGCTTAATTGTTTCACAAATACCATGTTTTACAAACTTACATGTTTACATAAGTAACCGGTGTCGGTTATCTGTGCATGAATGTTTTTATTTTAAATGCGAGATTAGATATAAACCTTGGTTATAAAGGTGATCGGAGGGTTGTAAATACATAGCTAAGTTTCCCTATTTTTTGTATATGATTATAAGCTAGAAAAATAGGTTTAGAAGAATATAATTGTGATTATTGTAAGAAGGATTCTTGGAGAGAGCTGAGAGAAACTTGTGAGAGGAAAAGTATTGCACATCTGTGAGAGGTGTGGAAGATTACAAATCTTCATTGTATATCCTCTGGAATAATATATTGGCTATTTCTTGGTGGACGTGGCCCACACTGGGTGAACCACATTATATCTTGTGTATTTTCTTCTGTTTGATTTCCGTATTTATTTCTTGTATGCTTAGATCTATATATATCCGTAAACTCCGTATGATCTATCCCTAACAACCGGTATCGAGCTTTGTTTGAGGGTTTTTGTGTTGAAAGATTTACTCACAGAGGGATTTCTGATTAAGTGGGAGCACAACAATGATAGAAGATAGTAAATACAAAGTGGAGAAATTTGACGGCCGTAATTATCAATTATGGAAGATACAGTGGAGGATTATATGTATCAGAGAGATTTATATTTACCATTGGATGAGAAGGCAAGGCCTACAAAGATGACTAATGAAGAATGAAATATTCTTGATAGAAAGGCTCTGGGATCTATAAGATTGATCTTGACAACATCTAAGCTTTGAATATAGCGAAGTAAGTAAACCATGGTAAATTTGATGAAAGTTTTATCTAATTTACATGAAAAACCAAGTGCATCGAATAAAGTTTATTTGATGAAGAAATTATTTAATTCTAAAATGCAAGAAGGTGGATCTGTGTCTAATCATTTGAATGATTTATGTTCTATTGTAAATCAATTAAAATTAGTTAATATTCCATTTGAGGATGAAGTGAAATAATTTTTATTCTTGTGTTCTTTTCCAGATAGTTGAGATAATATGGTAATGGTCGTAGTATTACAACATCTACTACTAATATTTTGAATTTTTATGATGTGATTGGTATAATCCTAAATGAATAAATACATAGGAAAAGTAAAAGAGAGTCATCATCTAGAAATGCTTTGAATGTAAAAAGTAGGGGAAGACAGAAGGAGAAATCTAAGAGCAAGAATAATGAGAGATAAAGATCAAAGAATGGTAGATCTAAATCTAGAGGTAGAGGAATAACTGTGTTGAATTGTGGAAAGAAAAGACATGCAAAGAAGGATTTTTGGTTCATGAAAAACAAAGAGAATGTACCAGAGAAAGGTAAAGAGGAAAATTTAGTAATAGAGGTAATGAAATATGCCCTTATTCTCTCCTTGGATGATAAAATTGAATCTTGGGTTTTAGATTCAGGAGCTTATTTCCATGCTACCCCTAATAAGGGTTATTTCAGAAATTATGTCCGAGATAATTTTGGGCATGTTTATTTAGGAGATGATGAACCATGCAATATTACTGGTAAAGGTGAAGTTCATCTTAAATTATAGAATGAAAATACATGGGTATTGAAATATGTGAGGCATGTGCCAAGCCTTAGGAGAAATCTAATTTCTACAAAGCCAACTAGGCAAAGTTGGTTTGCATGGTTACATTCATAGCCAATTCTTGGAAAGTTTCCAAGGAGATCTTATTGTGGAAAGAGGCAATAAGGTAGGAACATTGTATTTGTCTACATGTATTATCGATTCCTTTTCGCTTTATCTACTTGATTCGAGATGCAAACATGTGGAATAATCGGCTAGGCCATATGAGTAAAAAGGGAATACGTATATTAAAGGCAAATGGTAAGTTTTTAGATTTGGAAGATGTAGATTTTGATTTCTGTGAGAATTACATATTTGGAAAACAAAAGAGAGTGATATTTCTCAAAGTTGGGGAAACAAAGAAGGAGAAAAAATTAGAGCTTGTGCACTCAGATGTGTGAGAACCAGACCAACTAGCTTCTCATAGAGGATCCCAATACTATGTGACTTTTATTAATGATGCCACAAGAAAGGTATGGGTTTATTGTATTAAACATAAATCTGATGTTTTGAGACTTTTAAAATATGGAAATCCCTTGTGGAAAATAAATCAAATTCTAAGTTAAAATGCCTTAGATTTGACAATGGTGGTTAGTACTGTGGCAAGACTTTTAATTATTATTGTTCAGTGAATGGGATATGCAGAGAAAGAATGGTTCCTAGAACACCACAGGAGAATGGTGTTGCTGAAAGAATGAACAAGAAAATCATGGAATGTGCAAGAAGCATGAGGATACATGCTAGATTACCCTTGCAGTTTTGGGCAGATAGTAGACATGATGGTTTATTTAATTAACCATGGGCCTTCAAGTGCACTAGATGGTGGAATACCAAAAGAAGCTTGGAATGGAAAAGAGGTAGATCTTTATTTTCTTAGAGTATTTGGTTTAGAAGATTTTATGCATGTTGATAAAGAAAATAGAAAGAAGTTGGATGCTAAATCTAAGAGATGCACTTTTATTGGTTATGGTTCTGGTGATTTTGGATTCTAGTTTTAGGATTTAGAAGATGCTAAGATTGTTAGGAGTCGTGAAATTGATTGGAATGAAAAGAGAATGTACAAGGATCAAGTTTTGGTACCCAAAGATGAATCGGTTGGAAATTTTGTGGATGAAAATGTATTCTCGATTTAAAAGTGACACCTTCAGTCTACACAAGAACTAATGTTGGTTGATATCGGTCCAACATCAATCACCCGAATGAGCGTCGATTCTGGAAGAGCCAAATTGGCATCGCTTAGTGAAACCAATATCGGCTATAGGTGAACGATGTCGGTCACTATCTGAAATAGATACAAATTTGCAAAATGAGTAGATTAAGCCTTTGACACCCCATATCTCAGTGAGAAGGTCATAAAGGGTAAGTAAACCTCCAAAAATATTTACTCCTTAGCTTATTTATTATTGAATGATAGTGGTGAACTAGAAAGTTTTGAGGAGCAATGCATGATGAAATTGACAAGTGGTGAGAGCATGACATGGATGAGGAGATGGAATCCTTGGAATAGAACTAAACACGAGATTTGGTTAAGTTTTCTATAGGTAAAAGGATGTTGTAGAACAAATGAGTTTACTGGGATCAAGGAAGAAGAGGGTGGACAAAAGAGATACAAGGCAAGGCTTGTGGTAAAAGGACTTACACGAAAGCGGTATTGACTTTGGTGATATTTTTCTCTTGTAGTAAAATGAATTCTATTCATACTTGTATTGAGTTTAGTTACAGATGAGACGATTTGCATTTAGAGCAACTTGATGTCAAGATGAATTTCCTTCACGGTGATTTGGAGGAAGATATATATATATATATATATATATATATATATATATATGAAGAAACCACTTGGTTATGGAGTCAAGGGTAAGGAGAAACTTGTGTGTATATTGAAAAAGATATTGTATGGGCTCAAACAAGCTCCAAGGTAATGGTATATGAGGTTTGATAGTTTTATGCATGAGCATGGTTATATGAGATGTGAATCTGACCATTGTGTTTATTTTAAGAAGCTTGAAAATGGGAGCTATATTATTTTATTATTGTATGTGGATGATATGCTTATTATAGGATCTAGTATGCAGGACATTGGTGAGCTTAAAGAAAAGTTAGCTCATACATTTGCAATGAAGGATTTGGGAGATGCAAAAAAAATACTTAACATACAAATTCACAGAGATAGGAAGAATAAGAAATTATATTTATCTCAAGAACATTATATCAATAAGGTGTTGGAAAGATTTAAAATGTAGGATGCAAAATCTGTAAGTACACCTATGGCTGAACACATAAAATTAAGTAAAGATCAATGTCATAAATCACATGAGAAGGTTCAAGACATGACACAAGTTCCATATGCTTCAAAGTTGGAAGCCTTATGTATGGTACAATTTGTTCCAGACTAGACATTGCACAGGTAGTGGGAGTTGTGAGAAAATTTATGTCCAATCTAGGTAAAGAGAATTGGAAATTAGTCTAATGGATTCTCAAGTATTTGAGAGGGACATCTCGACATGTAATTATGTTATGGAGGGTCAAATACTTCTTTATGCGGCTATGTTGATTCAAATATGGTTGGTGATTTGGATGGTAGGAGAAGCACCACTAGATATGTATTCATAGTAGGTGGCACGACAGTTAGCTAGATTTCAAGATTACAGAAGGTTGTGGCCTTGTCTACTACAGAGGTTGAATATGTTGCAGCTACAAAGGCTAGTAAAGAGATGATATGGATGATTAGGTTCATGGAAGAGTTGGGAAAGGAGCAAGAGGATTGCAGATTGTATAATGATAGTCCAAGTGTAATTCATCTGACAAAGAACTCATCATTTCATTCAAGAACAAAAAAATTCAGTTGAGATATCACTTAATACGACATGTGTTGGAGGATGGGAAACTGAAGTTGGAGAAAATTCATACAAATAAGAACCCTATGAATATGCTAACGAAGCCGTTGACAAAGGAGAAGTTGGAGATTCACTCCACTTCTGTTAGTCTTCGAGTTTGAGACTCGAAGAGGAAGAAACAGTCGGAAAAGGATCCACGGATGGAGCTATATGGTACAATGGAGTAATTTATCTCCAAGTGGGATATTATTGAGTTGTGGAGCTTAATTGCTTCACAAATAACATGTTTTACAAACTTGCAGAGTTTATACAAGAATCAACGCGATTGGGGTAACGACATTGGTTACCTCGTACGTGAATGTTTTTATTTTAAACTTGGGATTAGATCTTGCCTTGGTTGTAAAGGTGATCGGAGGGTTGTAAATTTATAGCTAAGTTGCCCTAATGTTTGTATATGCTTATAAGCTAGAAAATTAGGGTTAGAAGAAAATAATTGTGATTATTGTAAGAAGGAATTCTTGGAGAGAGATGAGAGAAGCTTGTGAGAGGAAAAGTATTGTACATCCGTGAGAGGTGTGGAATATTACGATCTTCATTGTATATCCTCTGGAATAATATATTGACTATTTCTTGGTGGGCATAGTCCACACTGGATGAATCAAGTTATATCTTGTGTATTTTCTTCTAGTTTTATTTCCTTATTTATTTCTTGTATGCTTAGATCTATTTATATCTATACAACATGTTTGATCTATCCCCAAAAAATTTGTATGGAAAACACAACTCAATATTTCCCACACTACTATGACCAATATCCCAAATAAAGTAACTTAAGGTCACAAGGGACACTAACACAAAACATGGACCCACATAGACAACAAGAAAACACTAGAGCTCACGAATAACAAACTTACTCACAAGGGATGTACATGTTTCAAAGACTCAACCCCACACGATAATCCTAAGGCTAGTAATATCCTACATCTTTCATGGTTACATCTTTGTTATGATTCAATTTCATTGTTTAACCTTATAGATTGAAGAACATTTAACATATAGGAAAATATTCTTGTTCCTGAAGCTACATCTTAAATATTTCATTTTACATCGTTGTTCAAAACACATTATGCTTATGAAATATGTGCTCATACCTTAAGGTTATATATATTTCCCATTTTAATAAAATGTTTTTGGTCTCAATGATGCCCTCCTTAACTTTCATTTGTTTTATGATCATTTAGGCATTTTAGTTAGTTCATCATCATTCAAGGTACATAATACTTTCATAACAATCATTTCATAGTTTCATCTCAATTACCCATGTTATAATTATATTTATATTGTTACATAGATCTCATATTAACCTTGTTTATAGAACATTCACGATTCACATAACTCTTACTTTCCACTTAGGGATTTAAGGCCCCGAAGACTCAAACTATTCTTTTTTAAATAGGTGAAACATCCTACACACACACACACATATATATAAATACACTAACGAGGATGAGAAGAAAGGACATGTTCTAAAGTGTTCATAGTTTTCATGGTTTACATACTTATAACAACTTGTTTTCTTAGATATCCCTCCTTCAATAAACCACAAGCTATGTGCACAAGCCATATGTCATTGTCTCAAGAATTACACATTTACTACTATGAGTTACACTTTATTCATCTATATTATCTAGCATGGTAAGTTTCCAAATCTTAATTATCAATTGAATACATGTCTACCACACACGTGATCCTCATGAGGCTCATATTTGAGATGAGAAAGGATGTTGCTACATGTTATATACCTTGGGATATGATAATACAATATATATGGGTTGATGAAACAATTACCTTTTTTCTTTGAATGCACCCTTCAAACTGAAATATTGAAGCTTCCTTCCTTGGAGATGCACTATCATGTGTAGCAGCTTCATCATCAACATTTTCTTCTTTTGCACCATCAACATTTTCTTCTTCTTCTTCTTCTTCTTCTTCTTTTTTAACAAAATTGTGTTTCTTTTTTGTTTCCCATCTAGCTAAGAAAATATCCTCCATTTCCTCCCAATCCCAATCCAATAGATCTATATCCAAATAAGAATACCAATGTCGCGCTTTCCCACCAAGATGAAGATAAAAACTAACCCATACTAAAAATTCTTCAAAATACATTTGTTTAAATTGTATCCACCATTTTTTTGCATCAATTTCCCCATTACCATAGAAAATTGGTATATCCATGATGCATAAAAATTAAGTTTTCACAAACTTACTCCTCGACCAATATTTTACTTGATGATTTCGTCAATCATTCAACCTCAAATCTGAAACCACAAAGAAGTAATTCATGCTAAAATATTGAGAGATTTTCAAAATATAAGAAATTCAGAAAATTCCACAAATTGCATGGCCTTAGAATTAGGGTTTCAACCCTAAAATGGACACAACGTTTGCAAAATGGCTCCAAAAATCTGAAATTTGGAGGAAGATCACTTGAACTATGTATTCACTCCCCACAAACAATATCTAAAAAATTCAAAGTCTATCTCAAGATATAGACAAATCACCAACATTAGGGTTTCATCCCACAAATTTCCCGATTTAAGTATGTGTTTGTTTATGGATTCTTTTTCCTAATATCATCTTAATTCATTATATCATTCATTCACCATTTAACATGATCCTCAAATTACTTACATTCATTCACCATTTAACAGATCAACATGAGATACACAAAAGAATTCTTTTTATTTTCACAATTCATTTCTTAGATCATTCTAGTTTACAATTCAAACATAAAACAAATGCATTTTTCTTTCCTTTCTTCACAATACAACTCCAGTTTTATAGTCCATCTCTACATTCATATCTTAACAAAAATAAGCTTTGTTTCCCAACTCAAAAGGAAATAATTACAAGGATTTTTTTACAATACAATTGTGGTACAAGTCAAATGATCCATGGCTCCAGTAAATAACATCTCTCAATCTTTAGTCTCCTTAACATGATCATAGCACAAAGAAAGAGGGAAAGGTGATGCTCTCCACATAACCTTAAATCCAATAAGAGGAGAAGCCTTCCTCATTATTGGCCCCCGAGCCCCAACCAAAGAAGAATAGGGAATGTTTACAACTTGACAACCCACACAGAACACGTGGCTTCCACACTTAAATAAATTTAACATTTAAACAATTACAATATCTCACAATATTACAATCATCATCTTCAATAAATGAACCAATATATACAAGAGTAAACCAAATACAAGGGCTTCAAACAAATCCCAACAGAGAAAGATAATGGAGGCTTCTCCTTATGCCTCCCATGTGGGAAGAGAGGTCCACCCAAGGCCTCCGAGTGCACTATCAATCAAACACACAAACACTTATCACTCCTTTCTTTTTTCCTATGCAAAATAACATGTTAATTTCCTTTTACCTCCACATAGGTGGAGCTCTCTCCCACACTCCCTCCACAAGCCTCACTAGCTCCCTTTTTCCTCCATAAAAATATCTCCATCTCTTTCTCTCACACCACCCTATGGAAATCTACCCTCTGCCCACAATTTACAAACAAAACATGCACTAAATTTGAAACAACAAACAAAACAAGGAAGAACAAAATGAAATGGAGATCCTACCTCTCCATGCCAGCTCCAAACTTGAATTTTTCAATCCTTATTCCTTCCCAAACAAGCAAGAAATCCAAAAATCCCTTCCAAGTTCCAAGCCAAGCTCCCAAGAAGAAAAAAAACCCTTTCTTTTCCAAATTCTAACCACTAAAAGAAGTGTGTAACCCAAAAACAAAACAAAACACAAGTATAAAATGAAAGAGAGAAGATGAGGATGAGATGGGTCCCCATATGATGCCACATCCCTCTTCTAGAATCCACCTCACCCACTCACACATTAAACCCATGAAAATTAGATTATTTAGAAATCAAAATGAATATAATGCACAAAGTGCATAGTGCCCAAGTTGCACATCAAAACAAAATAGAAGTTAGTGGCTCAAGGTGGAGGGTGCATTTCATGCCTCTTTACATTAAAATAACATGACTAGGGTCCAAATGTGACCCCTCAAGTCATGGGTAGTGATGGGGAATGGTCTAAAGGAATGGGGGATGACTCATTCTTGTCCCCCATGCCTTCTAAAGTGACCCCAAAGCAAAAATCCAAATTTCCCTTAGAGATAAGGGTGACTCACATAGGCAATAAAATATTAATGTAAAAAAAAGGGAAAAGGACAAGACCCTTTCCATTAACTTCCACTTTCTCAAAAATCACATTAAAATTACATTAATTACACAACTTTACCCCACATGATTGAGAATATTAATTTACATTAAACAAAGATGGCTCTCCATTCACAACATTATAATTATTCACAAAATGGATGAATAAAAGAAATAAACACAACATTAATATTACTAACATTATATGCCAACAATAACCATCAACTAAAAAGTAAATACAAGTAAAACACATAATTCCCAAGGCCACATAAAGGAGATAACCCCCCAATGGGTAATCTCCACACAAAATAGAACAAGAACACACACACATTCACACACACGAGTTGTCAATTGGCCCTATTGCAAACACTCATATTTCTTCCATGGTTGGTCCCCAATCCCTTTCGATGTAAATAAACATATTGTTCTTACAACCATAACAAAATACCTTTCTGGCCCTTTGACCATATTAGCAATATCGAGAAACAAAACAACATAACAATAATAAGCATCATTTCAATTAACAATTTCAAACACTAAATAACAACACTACCAAACACAAGGTTAATTTCATCATCTGATTATCACCATAAACCACAACAATCTATAGTACCATCATATAATAAAACAACAATAGCGAACATCTATCAATATATGCTAGAAACCAAATAAAATCATAATGTCCATCTAAAATCAGAATGTCCTAGAAATGTCCATCTCTAACCAATAGTACCCAAAATCATAATATAATAAGCAGAAAGAAAGAGTCTCCAGTCAGTCTATAATAAAACTATGATATAATAGTGTTCCAGAGAAGTGGGCATTACATCCCCCTCCCCTTAGACTCGACTTCCTCCTGGAAGTCACTGGAATAGATGTGGAAATTGAACTCTCAGCAAGGTGGCATCCTCCCATGTAGTAGATGTCTCATCATAATGATCCCACCGAACGTGCACTTGATCAATCTCATGGCCTCGAAGGCCCAGGGTCATGCTCTATAATGTGCACTAGTTCCACCATCACTGTCCCTGCTCATGCACCTGTAATGTAGTCCAATCAAAACATGAGAAGGATTTGGAATGTATCTCCTAAGAACATAAACATGGAATACATCATGAACGCGAGACAAACTCGGTGGCAAGGCTAGATGGTATGCTAAGGGACCAATCCACTCCAAAATCTCAAAGGGACCCACAAATCTTGGAGATAGCTTAGAGCCTTTTCCATAATGAATAGGGATCTTATGAGGTCTGACACGAAGAAACACCTTCATGCCCACCTCATAATTGTGGTCAACTCTCTTCGATCAACATACTTCTTTTTGTCTATCTTGTGCCTCTGTAATCTCTGTCTGATCAAAACCACCTGTTGCTCCATATCCTGCAACATAACTTGGTCCAAGAGACACCCTGTCCTCTAACCTATCCCAACTCAAGGGTGTCCTGCACACTCTCTTCCATATAAAGCCTGAAAAGGTGCCATGCCAATCGAACTTTGAAATCTGTTGTTGTAGGAAACTCAACTAGGTACAAATACTCCTCCCACCTAGACTGATGGTCCATAACATACATCCGAAGCATGTCCTCTAAAATCTGATTCACCTGCTCCATTTGTCCATCTGTCTCAGGATGATAAGCCGTACTGAAATTTATGTTTGTCCCGAGAGCAAACTGCATGGTAGTCCAAAAATGAGAGGTGTACAAGGGATCATGATCACAAATGATCTTCCATGGAATCCCATGCAATCAAACAATCTCATCTAAGTACACTCGTGCTACTACACTAGCTATGTAGGTGGTCTTTACCGGGAAAAATGAGCCACTTTTGTCAATTTATCTACTGACCATAATGGTGTCATGGTGATATCTCGACATTGGTAATCCCACTATGAAATCCATAGAAATGGTGTCCCATTTCCACTCCGGTATGGCATGTGGGTAGAGAAGACTAGATGGATGTTGATGCTCGCCTTCACCTCTCTACACTCCAAACATCGTGACACAAAGTGAGCCACATCTCTCCGAAGTCCCTTCCAATGATACAACTGTCTTAATGTGGCATGCATCTTCTTCACCCCTGGATGGGTGAATAGGGTGCATGGTGTGCCTTAATAAGTATGTCTTGACGTAAGCCTCCATCTCTAGGTACGTAGATCCTCCCTCTCTATGCCATAGAAGTCCATCTGACTCTAAGGTAAATCCATCAAATTTCCCCTCAAGGGGCCTCTGCGACTCAATCTCTACCTAACTGAAAGATAGAAACTATCATGTGGGAGCTGCTATAAGATCCTAGTCTTCAAGTCTGTGCCAACGTCTATAGTCATAACCAAATGTCTCCAATGACTCAAGGCATCCATAACCACATTCTCCTTCCCTTTCACATGCTCAATCTCCATGTCGTATTCACATAACAACTCCATCCAATGTCGTTGATGGGCATTGAGATTGGGCTACGTGAAAAGGTGTCATAAACTCAAATGGTCAGTCCTGAGAATGAACTTCCTACCTAGAAGAAAATGACACCAACACACTAAAGCATGCACTACTGCTGCAAGCTCGAGATCATGAGTCGGATAGTTTGAGCTCATAATCCTTGAGTTTACGAGACTCAAAAGCTACTACACACATTGTCTTACATTAAAACACCTCCTAAACTTACCAACAAAGCATCATCAGTAGACAAAGAAATCTCCTTGTGATCCGACACTTTTAAAAATAGGTGTCCATCGTAAGGCATTCTTTCAATTTTCTAAAATCCAGCTCACACCTATCTGACCACTCAAACTTCTTCCCTTTTCATTGTAGAGAAGTGATGGGATGCGTAATACGAGAGAAATCCTAAACAAATCTCCTATAATAGCCTATAAGTCCCATGAAATTGCAAACCTTGGTCACACTAGTTGGCACTGGCCAATCCGTGATGGCTCTAATCTTAGAAGGATCAATTGTGATACCCTTCCCTGAAATAATGTGGCCTAGATATTGAACCTCTTGCTGAAAGAACACACACTTCTTCAGATTCCCATAGAGATGCTTGCTCTCAAAGACACTGTAAAACCTGGCGAAGGTGCTCCTCGTGCTCCTCACGTGTGTGTGAGTATATCAATATGTCATCAAGAAATATGAGCACAAAATGATCTAAAAATTCCTAAATACCTCATTCATCAAACTCATGAATACTTAGGGGCATTTGTCAAACCGAATGACACAACTATGAACTCATAGTGACCATATCTCGTATATGGAAAGTTTTCTTATGAATATCTCTATCTGTAATCCTAAGTTGATGGTATCTTGACTTCAGGTCTATCTTGGAGAACACAATAGCACCCTTCATCTGATCAAATAAATCATCGATACGCGGAAGGGGGTAATGATTCTTGATCATTACTTTGTTCAAGTTTCCTATAGTCAATACATAAGTGCAAGGATCCATCCTTCTTCTTCACAAAGATCATTGGTGCACCCCAAGGAGATACACTAGGATGAATAAGGCCCTTCTCAAGAAGTCCCTCCAACTACAACTTGAGTTCACATAGTTCAGGTTGGTCATCCTATATGGCACACGTGAGATGGGTTCCATTCCAGGAACCAAATCAATGTGAAATCTACCTCACGTGGAGGTGGTAACCCTGGAAAATCACTAGGAAAAATATCTAAAATTCCCTCAGAATATGGTGATCATCCAGAGATGGACCACTCAAATCATCCTTGATCGGTCACTAATTGTGATAGAAAACATCTGACATCCCCACTTCACACACCATTTCAACTGCATAGCGGAAAGGGTGTGAATAGAGATGGGTCTCCTCACTCCAACTATCACCGCCTCCAAACCCAAATCATCAACACAAGAAATTACCTTATTATAGAAATCTACACTAGCTCTATGTGTGTGGATAGCCAATCCATGCCAATGATAACTCCATATGATCCCAAAGGCAGAACACGAAGATCCAAGGTCATGGTGAAGGATCCTAGGTCTACAACACACTCCTTAACTATGGAGTCCACTATGAGCTTGGCTCCATAAAGCCATCTCAACATTCCAACTAAGGCCTTACCTAACTACCACCAACATGCATCACTCAACTAATGATGGTGTAATAAAGGAATCAGAAGAACCAGAATCAAACAATATAGGGGTAGAAATACCACCAATGTTACATGTGGTCTCAATGACTATACCCTGATACTCTTCCTTGAAAATTCTCGACCACTACATAAATCCGATGACTTCTGTCCCATGTTGCCTACTGTAGGCTCTAAAACTGGTGCCTTACCCCAATTAGTAGGGGTTTTACGTGGACATTCATCCAATGATGCCCCATTCTCCACATCCATAACAACTACCAGGTCCCTCCACTATGAAGAAACCCCTCCAGGTCCCTTAACTATACGTGATGCAGATCCTGACGATCCTACAATAGACTGCTCTTACTAAGGTGGTCGTACTCCTAATGTCTTAACTTGGGTGGAGCTTGTGTCCTAATGGGTCCTCGAGATGGAAACCCCATACTACATCCTCTCTGAGCATCATGATGTTGTGGATGTCTAAAAGGTGATCAATTTTGCTGTTGTGGTGGTCTAAAAGAGGATTGTGTTGTACCTACAGCTGCCATGAATAAGAGTATTGATTCCCTTGACCTATTGTCCTATATCTGTTGAATATGACTCCTAACTCTATCTCTGGCCTGCCTTGAGTCTTCCCTCTATTTTCCTCCAATGTAGGCCTTCTCAACGGCCTCTGCTAAATTTTGAGGACAATGCATATGTACTGCTCCTCCCAAATCCAAATTCAGTCCTCTGATGAACCTATGTACTCGAACCTGTTCATCCTACATATAATCAACATACTATAGTAAATCTAGAAAAACTCTCATATTCGGTGGTGACTGTCAAGGATGCCTGCCGAAGGTCATGAAACTCATCGATCCTCTACTGAATAAATCTCTTGGATAAATATCGACTCCTAAATCGTTCTTCAAAGAGTTCCCAGAAACTATCTCTGAATCTATGTGTAGCTTCTGTTCCTCCATCCTCCACCAAATCCCGGCTCCGTCTCTCAGAAGGTGGATTACAACACGAGCCTTCGTGTTGTTGGTACATGGGCATAACTTGAAGCATCCACTCAAGCTCACTAACCAAGCCTCTTCTTGAAACCCTCCTGTATCTCCAGAAAAATGGGTGGGGTGAAGCTTCAAGATCTCCCTAATGTGATCCATTGCTGAAGTCTGTCGACCTTGAGGCCTCTCTACATAGTCATCTCTCTGTTTGAGGGCTTCGGATCTCTCGGTCATGTCACTCTGTCTCCTGGTACCGAGTCCTGTCTATCTAGCCCCACAAGAAAATTCTTTGCTCTTTGCATTCCTCACTATGCTGTGAGGGTCCATGAGCCTCTACTGATGGCTCCTTTCCTCCTAGGCTAGGTCATCCTCCAAATGAACCTCCACGTGTATAACAACATTAACATCTTATAATGTCTATAATATTTGTGGTAGTATGGCCGCGACTTCCTGCTAAGGGGTGGTACCTCCAACTCTACGTGTAAGAGCCCCTCGTCTGATCCATGCCTCCTACACAGATCATAACCAAGATTAGTTCCTCATCATCTGGGTTTGTTTAAAGTTTTCTATAATTTCTATGTTTTAGTAATATCTAACAGTGTTGTGTTTTCTAGGTGTAAGTGATCTAAAAATCAACTTTAACTAGCAATTGTATAAACCATAGATTTTGCTTTGTATTGATTTTTTAAAACTTAAAGTTGAGTATTATATCCTTTTTTAATAAAATAATTAAAACTGAAAGCACCATGTAAAAAATAAAAATACAGAGATGAATCACCAGCAATTTGACAGAAGAATTGATAACGGATTTCGACACTTGTGGCCTACGTCTTCGGGTCTGGTTACATGGGATCAATCTATTAAAATATTAAAAATAAATATTAAAATTCTTCTACAATAATTCTGATCTTCTCATCATGTTCCTCTTCCGAAAACAATAGGAGTCACTTTTTACATGACCTCAAAATTCCTTCTCTAGCTCAAGTTATGAGCAAAACAATATTTCACATAGTCCCAAATATATGTTAAATACAAAAATGCCCCTTTCATAATGTTTCACATGCTTGTGGCGTGGCAGTCAAGGAATATATTTTGGTAGAGGAGATCACGGTTCAACTCCCTCTAGGCGCATTTCATGGCTATGTACAGGAATTTAATCCCACATGTAAAGGAGTATGGCATGGAGAAGAGTTCTAATACCATTTGGAGGCATGTTTGAAGTGTCTTAGAGCCACATGATGATATTTGAATGGATTGTGCATCTTATTTTAATACCAGTATTTGCACCATGTGTCACAATCCTCATTGATCCACTTGGCAGTGTGCACATGTCCAACTTGCACGTAATTTTAAATTTTTGCTAGTTTCCCAAAAATTTCAGCGGGCTATAACTTTTGCATACGAACTCCATTTCCTACAAATAAGATATCATTGGAATCATCTAATTTTTCTCCACACTATGGAACAAACTGTAACTGAATATGAGAAGTTATACTATCAATGTTTCTTGGTTAGGATCCTCTGGTAAAATAAGTTACACTACGTTTAATTGTTGAGTTTCACATTGGCCCATAGTCCAAGCGTTGAACACAACTCTAATACCAACTGTAACACCCACCAAAAATGTCACCTAACACCTGAAGCCACATGCATGAAACTACTAGAAAACTCACAGTAGAAATTGTTAATAATGTTTTTAAGTATGTGTTTGTTCTTGATTTTTTTTTTACTCAATTCCATTCATTCACCATTTAACAGATCCTCAAATTACTAATCAACATGAGATACACAAAAGAATTCTTTTTATTTTCACAATTCATTTCTCAGATCATTCTAGTTTACAATTCAAACATAAAACAAATGCATTTTTCTTTCCTTTTTCACAATACAACTCCAGTTTCACAGTCCATCTCTACATTCATATCTTAACAAAAATAAGGTTTGTTTCCCAACTCGAAAGGAAATAATTACAAGGATTTTTTTTACAATACAATTATGGTACAAGTCAAATGATCCATGGCTCTAGTAAATAACATCTCTCAATCTTCAGATCCTCCTTAACATGATCATAACACAAAGAAAGAGGGAAAGGCGACGCTCTCCGCCCAACCTTAAATCCAATAAGAGGAGAAGCCTTCCTCATTATTGGCCCCCGAGCCCCAACCAAAGAAGAATAGGAATGTTTGCAACTTGAAACCCACACAAAACACGTGGCTTCCACACTTAAATAAATTTAACATTTAAACAATTACAATATCTCACAATATTACAATCATCATCTTCAATAAATGAACCAATATATACAAGAGTAAACCAAATACAAGGGCTTCAAACAAATCCCAACAGAGACAAGATAATGGAGGCTTCTCCTTATGCCTCCTACATGGGAAGAGAGGTCCACCCAAGGCCTCCGAGTGCACTATCAATCAAACACACAAACACTTATCACTCCTTTCTTTTTTCCTATGCAAAATAACATGTTAATTTCCCTTTTACCTCCACATAGGTGGAGCTCTCTCCCACACTCCCTCCACAAGCCTCACTAGCTCCCTTTTTCCTCCACAAAAATCTCTCCATCTCTTTCTCTCACACCACCTATGGCAATCTACCCTTTGCCCACAATTTTCAAACAAAACATGCACTAAATTTGAAACAACAAACAAGACAAGGAAGAACCAAAATAAAATGGAGATCATACCTCTCCATCCCACTCCAAACTTGAATTTTCAATCCTTCTTCCTTCCCAAGACATGTGTGAAATTTGAAACAACAAACAAAACAAGGAAGAACAAAATGAAATGGAGATCCTACCTCTCCATGCCAGCTCCAAACTTGAATTTTTCAATCCTTATTCCTTCCCAAACAAGCAATAAATCCAAAAATCCCTTCCAAGTTCCAAGCCAAACTCCCAAGAAGAAAAACCCCCTTCTTTTCCAAATTCTAACCACTAAAAGAAGTGTGTAACCCAAAAACAAAACAAAAAACAAGTATAAAAGGAAAGAGAGAAGATGAGGATGAGATGGGTCCCCATATGATGCCACATCCCTCTTCTAGAATCCACCTCACCCACTCACACATTAAACCCATGAAAATTAGATTATTTAGGAAATCAAAATGAATATAATGCACAAAGTGCATAGTGCCCAAGTTGCATATCAAAACAAAATAGAAGTTAGTGGCTCAAGGTGGAGGGTGCATTTCATGCCTCTTTACATTAAAATAACATGACTAGGGTCCAAATTTGACCCCTCAAGTCATGGGTAGTGATGGGGAATGGTCTAAAGGAATGGGGATGACTCATTCTTGTCCCCCATGCCTTCTAAAGTGACCCCAAAGCAAAAATCCGAATTTACCTTAGAGATAAGGGTGACTCACATAGGTAATAAAATATTAATGTAAAAACAAAGGGAAAAGGACAAGACCCTTTCCATTAACTTCCACTTTCTCAAAAATCACATTAAAATTACATTAATTACACAACTTTACCCCACATGATTGAGAATATTACTTTACATTAAACAAAGATGGCTCTCCATTCACAACATTATAATTATTCACAAAATGGATGAATAAAAGAAATAAACACAACATTAATATTACTAACATTATATGCCAACAATAACCATCAACTAAAAAGTAAATAAAAATAAAACACATAATTCCCAAGGCCACATAAAGGAGATAACCCCCCAATGGGTAATCTCCGCACAAAATAGAACAAGAACACACACACACACACAAGTTGTCAATTGGCCCTGTTGCAAACACTCGATATTCTTCCATGGTTGGTCCCTAATCCCCTTTCGATGTAAATAAAGATATTGTTCTTGTTAACCATAACAAAATACCTTTCGGCCCTTCGACCATATTAGCAATATCGAGAAACAAAACAACATAACAATAATAAAATTTAGAACCATGTAGATATCTTGGTGGAAATTTGACTTAATCATACATTATGGTAGCTACATTATCTTTTCAAGATCATGATTATATGTTATGATGTTCACTCGATGTTTTGGGTACTTTTTATATGCGGCCACTAAAGGCCGCATAGTGAATGTGATGTGAATATTTATGTGTATTTTATTTGTAATTTAGAATTTCCATAGAACCAACATTTTATTTAATTGATTTATTGAGAAGCTTCGAGACTCTTGTTCATTTTTTCTTTCTTGCAAGATTTTTGAAGTTTGAATGCGGTTACTTGGCCATTTTCTTTGGTTGCCAAGATTTCTTGGTTTTATTTATTTCTAGAACTCAAAGCTTATGATTTTAAAGTCTCTTGGCTAAATGTCGTCAAGAGTGTAATGTGGATTTTATTTCTTTCTTGATGAGTTGGTTTTATCTTGTTGTATGGTATGCATATGTTGTATGGGGGTACTCCCAAGGTGTCATGAATGCATGCATGGTGCTGTAGTAACATGCCCTTGATATGATACTTAGTCCTCTATGGCTAAGATACTTTTATGGTACTCATTCCTCCTATGGTGGAGTGACACTTATGATATTAAGTCCTCCTATGGTGGAAAGACATATGATACTTAGTCCTCTATGGTTGAGAGACTTTTATGGTACTCCCTCATATGGTGGAGTGACACTTATGATATTTAGTCCTCCTATGGTGGAGAGACATATGATACTTAGTCCTCTATGGTTGAGAGACTTTTATGGTACTCACTCCTCCTATGGTGGAGTGACACTTATGATATTCAGTCCTCCTATGTTGGAGATACATATGATACTTAGTCCTCTATGGTTGAGAGACTTTTATGGTACTCGATTCTTCTTGGTGGAGTTGCCTCTGTGACATACATTAGAGAAAGTGGATTTGACAGCGATTTTTATTTCTCCTTACTTCCGAGGATGATGTTTTCATTGTTGTAAAAGATAAGTTATTAATTTCAAACTTCAAGGTTGAGCTTGATATTATGCACCCTTTCAGATTTTGGATTGCTTGAGAATATTGCAATTTTCAAATTTGGGACTCACCGAAAAAACATGCATATGTGATCAAGTTATCCAAAATTCACCCTCAAGGTAATTTTGATAACATGCATCAAATTATTCAAATCCGAGCAAGTAGATTGATTCGAGGCCCAAAATAATGTTTTTGGGGTCCCGTCAGCCTTTTTTAACTCTCCCATCCAAGAAGAAATCCCAACGAGTTAGAAAAAATGGAAAAAATGTAAAAATAAGGTCATGCAGGACTGTTTTGAAGCATTTTGGGTCCGAAGGATGCGGATCGTACCAATGCAGATCGTACCAAGGTTCGTCATACCAAGCTTGGGGCCAAAATACAAAGAAAATCGGCTAAGTCAGACATTTTTGTCCTAGGTAGTCTGCGGGACAGTTGGGACGTCAGACGCTAGGGACGCGAAAATCCAAAATGGTCGAAAGCAAGAAAAATCGTCTAATTCTTTTGTTTCACGCGGTTTGGGACACCGGGACAAAAGTACGCGTGGGATGTGAATCGGCTGATTTTCTCGAAAGACATTCCATTTCTGGCAGTTCGGAGATATTTGTCCGGGACAGCTGGGACAAAAGTATGCGAGGGACGCGTGAGACGTGAAAAGGAGAAAAAGCCGCAAGTAGGGACAAGGAAGCCCGAATCGGCCGATGCGAGAGAATGTGTCCCAGGTATTCCGCGGGACAGTTGGGACAAAAGTACGCGGGGGACGCAAAAAGCTGAAACGGCTGAAGGCAAAGAAGAAAAGTCAACGTTTGACCCGTGAAACTTCAAACGATCATAACTTTTGACTTCGAGCTCCGATTTTCACAAAATTAGACTTTCTAGAACGAGCACGACGTCCTCTACGCCAAAAAAACTAGATTTCTTATTTTTAACGAGGGTAGATATATTTAAATAAAAGAAACATATTCGGCTCCAGTCAGTTAATGCTCATTCCCGTCAAATGACAGAAAATGCCTGCCAGATCCAAAATAGCTGCCCGCACTCAGAAGGCCATAACTTTTGCATTTCTCAACGAAATCACACAAAATTGGTACCGTTGGAATCGTGGCTCCGAGCCCGACGCAAAAAAATCAAGAAATTCCAGATTTGGGGAGAGATCGATGGAGATTTTTTATAAAACGTGGCCGAGTTCATAATAGTGTTTCATTTGGTGGTTGGGAGTGCAATTAAGAGGCATGGTCATCATTCTTTCTCTCTAAGCCGCAAGACTGGGACAGATATGGGAGCCTTTTACAAGTAATATATAATCATTTTACTCCATTTAATGCCTCTTACAAGTGGTTGAAGGATAGATTTCAGGATTTCCATTTTCCCTTCTCTCTCTCTTCTCATTTTTTCTATAAATTGGAGTGTTGGGCTCATTGTAGAGGGGGAGTTTTTGTAGCAAAGCTCTGCCAAAATTGCTTTGTGAAGATAATGTGTTGTAGGCCCTTGTTTTGGACTCCTTGCATGGTGATCTAGGCCCTTATCTTGTAACCGATTGAACTGTGCGTATCAGGAAGCAATAAAATATAAGTTTGTGGATGCATCTTCCCCTGCTGTGTTTTCTGCATTCTTCTTGCCCCTTCAACCTTGACTACAAGAATATTGTGTCTATTATTATGCTCTTGCAGGGATCCATTATCATTGTGTATGTTTGAAATATTGTTGTGAATGCGTTTTGCTAGATTATGGAGAACTATCATCACCTCTTCTAGTGTGCACTTTGCTTCTGTATTTCACGCATTTGAAGACTACTCTCACACCCTCCTTTTCTGGTGTATCACCACTTTAGTGTAGGATTTCATTCTATGCATTCTCTCTCCCTGGTCCCTTAGAAATTTAGAATAGAATAGTTAGTTTCCCCTGCATTAGAGTAGATTGTGGTAGGTAGTTTAGGAGCAAGAACCAGCTTTCTCTGGAGGTCTATCTCAAGTAGCAAGTCCCACAACTTGGAGATAGTACCCATGTTATCCAATCACACCGTGAGTTCAAATATATGCGCTTGTATAAACCATCAAGGGTCTTTGTGATTTTGTGATAACAGGGACACTTGATACTTTTGAGATTTGTCCCTTTAGATTCTTTGAGGAAGGGTTGAGATGCCAAACTACATATTTTGGTGATAGATATTGTTATACTTGGATTCACTAGGCATTGTACATGGTGATAATAATTTCTTTTGGTCGTAGGGACCTGACTATAGGTGTGTTTCGACGTTTTTTTTCTTATGTCTTATATAAACATTGATATATTCCTATTTATATGGATTATATGTTGTGGTGGTATGTGTTTTGGGTGTTATGTTACATTCCCCTTATATCTATGTGGTGTCCTCTTGGTGAGGAATGGTGGTGTTCTTATGGTAATCTATTTGTGTCATCATAGAATTGTGTCTAGATAATTTTCTCTTCCACATTGATGTGGTGAATGTTATGTGTATACACTTCCTTGTTGTGGAGTTGGTCTTTACTTGGGATAAAGGTCTTGTTTGAGTTACTATCGTGAAAATGTGAAGTGGTCTATGTTATGGTTTTAGGTCTTGGACGACCTCATGTTGTATTGCATTGTTTAAAACCTTGTAAAAATAGTGAAATTTACTTGTAAAACAATAGAAGTAATGAGATAGAACTGGTAAAGGATGAAAATGATTGTGGAACATTGATCTAACCCATTTGTGCTTACAAAAAAATAAATAATCATGAAGACGCTTATGGGAAAAATTATCAAATAGGTTTGAATATGACTATAAAATTTGGTTTAGATTCACTACGGTAGAGAGAGAAAAAACCATTCTTCACATAAAAATTAACAATTTGAGGAAATTATAGATTTTTATGTTCCCTTATGATCACATGTTAGTGACATGGTCTTGGTTCTAAATTACATTATCATTGTTGACCCCTTTCTTCTATTTTATCCTTCCAACTAATCTTGGTGTTGTTTCACATCGAGGATGATACTCTTATAAGGGGAGGGAGATGTAGTGCCCTATCGAACAACACAACTTTGAAGGGTGGGGTGAACTATTTGGTGTATCAATTGGGACTGGAGAAGCATATCCAGTCACCCATTAAACAAAACATAGAGAGTGGCACATCTTAAACACCTTTTCGTACACCAGTCATTTTCCTTGCATAACAAGACAATTAATTTATTTGAGTTCCGGAGGCATAACCATGGTGAAACCCAAGTTAACGTTGTAAATTTAGTAGTAATTAGATAGTCGAAGCCATTGCAAAAGTTGGAGCTCTACTTTACTAACAATTGTAAAGTAGAGTTTTGTACTCTCATAATTAGATAAACAGAATGTGACGGGAACTGTGTTAAATGGAGCTCCCACTAACATCCATCCAAAAATTAGTACCACTATTGGTTAAATCAGCCCTGCACACGTAGATATATATGTAACCGTAATATCTCCTCATTTTACTATATACAAATTGATTGATCTTTATTTGTAGCTGTATCTGAAGCGGTTTCATTTGTAATTGAGAGGAAGGAAACTACTATATGTCGCTATTTTTTTTGTTGTATGCAAAAGAGAAGAAGAAGATTGAGGATTAGGAGTGTAATGTCTAGCTGTATTTATTTTGCTTCTTCTGCTTCTGTACACCTATACTACTTGCATTGTAACCTTTGCAACACCATTCTTGGGATATACGATGGCTACCACTTTGTTTTCCTACTCTTTATCTTTTATTTCAAGTAGTTATTATATTGATTAAGACATTGAAAGTGCTCATTCTCACTATTCCACTTATTGTTTGTGCAATATTTTTCTCTTTCACTCTTCCTCTGCGTGAAACCCTTTGGTTGTCCATTCTTTTCCTTGAGTGAAAGGGGGTTTGTTGAAAAGTGTGTGGGACCTCAAGAAGTGCGTTGATATGTGTGAGCCAAGCCCCCTCAATGTTAAACCTTTCCCTTGATCATCTGGAAAAAATGGCATGTGCATTGTTTTGATTACTTTTTTATGGTTTATTGATCGCTAGGAAGCCTAAAGTAGGCATGTGTTCTATTTGACAAAATGTCTTCAAGGATTGGTCTTATAAGGCACACTAATCAAGTTTTCCGTAACGCCTCGACCATTGTAATTTCATGGAATGCTTGGATTGTAAGATATTCTCAAAACAGGTTTGTTGAAAATGATTTAGAGAGTTTAAGAAAACACTTTTAGAAGGTGTAGATTCAAAATTGACAACCATCATTGATGAATGTGAATGTTTTTTTGACACACACAAAGTGTTTAACAAAATGTCGAGGAAACCCATGCAAGCCAGCTAAACAAAACTTTTCATCTACCTCATTAGAAACAGGCATGGAATTATTCCTCTCTCTCTAGTTTTGTTTTTGTGTAATGTTGTTATATTAGATGATATGGGTTTTGATTAAAGAAAATTAAATCATTGATTTCCTTTCAATGTTTGTATGTATAAAATCTTTATCCTGCAAGTGTAGCATTTTTCAACCCGATAACAATACATGAGTCGCAGTGACGATTGATTTAATATAAAAACACTATCTAATCCATGGTTTGGAATCTTTCTGTTATGCTTCACCTTGCATTAAAAATGAGCCATATAAAGGGGATGTTTATTGGTACGCTTGTGAAATTGATTTGGATTTTCCCCGTAAAACTAAACCGTAGATCGTGAATAACATTGGTTGTCACCTCATAGCCCTCACATGTTATATGAATAATGGAGAGACATAGTTGGTCTTCACGATGATGGTTGGATAGTATGCTTTGCATGCCCATGTCAGGGCCTACTTAGCCTACCAGGTGTAGGCATAAATTGTTAAAACTCAAATTTTCCCTCTTGAACGAAGTTCCCACAAATGAGCTATGTGAGTTGGATCCTACTTTTTTCTTGTTCCCTGAGATCTTGATATATATGGGAATAGGTTGAAAGTATCCAAAATTTTATTGGTCACACATATACACTTTTTACAAGGCCATGTTGTGGTCAATTGAACTACGTTGAAACGATAATGCATATTTTAAACTATGACTTTTCACCTTGGAGTTACACCTCCAAAGCGTGCATCGTGCATCTATTTTTTCCATCCTTAATTCTAAAATTCTTGGTTTATAATACTAGAGGTCAAGAGAGACCTTCGCCTCTTTTTCTTAGTGTTCACCCCCTTATAGAGGTCATTTTGTAGCCTGTTTCAGCTATTTGAGCTGCATTGTGGTTTTGATCTCGAGTCATCCTTTTTACCACCCAATCACTCCATCCAATGTCAAAAGTTGTATGTTTTGTAAAGACTATTTCCATCATACAAATGACCCCGCATGTTATGATAAGAAAAAGATGAATATGAAGAAATAAAATATGCATTATTTTATCTCTCTCTCCTCTCTCTATATATAACTAAATTGTAAATGAAATAAGTTGTGACATGGAAAATTATGAATTATATATATATATATATATATATATATATCTTAAATTTTGAGATATAAAAGTCTTGTAACATTGTATAAATTGATGTTTACTCTCTCCTCATATTTTCTCTCTCTAAACCCTCTTAGTATGAATGGAATAAAAAGACTATGTATGTTTGGGGGAACAAGAACTATCAAATATATGATCACATAACTAGCCATATGGGGGATGTAATTCCTTGCCATCTTAGTGCTGAAACCACGTGTTTGCAGGTGGTAGGACATAGTGGATGGACATCGTTCTATGCTAGTGACGTTTACTTTATTTATGCACCTCCTAACATTGTATGTATATGTGTAATTGGAAAGAGTAGTTCCATATCATTGTCTGAAAATAATGTGTAGTCACATTATGATATATTGTTTTGATTTAAGGAATGAAGAAGGAAAATAATGATCCTAATTTGTAAAGTATCTCTCATGTTTAAATGGTATGAAATTTCATGTGAATCATTCAATGCTGAAAATAAACTTGATTTTAACATGCACTACTACTCCTAGAAAATAAATGAATTAGTTATTTTTATAAAATGGATATTCGAGTCCTTGTACCTTTTGAAAGAAATTGACTAAATCATGGTTGACATGTCATAAGATAAAAATGTAGTTAGTTATTGAATTGTTATGGTTTAGTTACACTCCCAAAGAAAAGCAATGGTCTCGAATAGTTTATTTTTCCATTATGCATTTACATCATGGATGATAGAAAGGTTAGTTCTAAACATAGAAAAAATGACGGCTTCCTAAATTCCTCCCTATGAAATTTTCACCTTGATTACGTTATGATCCATTAATTGAACCACTATACTGGACCAATGGGAAATACCTTTTATTGTGCCCTTAATATATGCTGACCCCACTTTGGACACAAATGCTTATGTATCCTTGCATGCTTAAGCTATTAAATATTTGTACCACTTCAAGTCATGTTCATATGCACCTTCAATTCAAGGTTTGAGTTTTTTTGTTGCGTGACACTCAACCTATGCATTAGAAATATTCTTACGCAAATACATTATGTATAACCTTAATGCCTCTTGAAATGTTACACTTAGTTAAAAGTTCCTTAAACTTGGTACCTACTTGGAACTCAAGGATATCTCATCATGTTAATGAGCATGAGCATAGTACACCTCATCGGTAAGCATATTAAGGGGATCCTTGGTGTTTTGGTTACATGAAAACATGGGCATGTCTTTACTACCTCGTTGTATACTTCCTTGTAGATTGATTACCTTGTTGTGTAGATACGGTCAAGATATGTCTAGTACCTCTTAAGAGGTTGTTTGTGGGTCAATAAGGTATTCACAAATGTAATGCCCACTTCTTTGGGACACTTTGTTATATCATAGGTTTATTATAGAATGACCGGAGACTCTTTCATTCTCGCTTATTATATTATGATTTTGGGTATTATTGGTTAGAGATGGACATTTCTAGAACATTTTGATTTTAGATGGACATTATGATTTTATTTCATTCTAGCATATGTTGATAGATGTTCACTATTGTTGTTTTATTATATGATGGTACTATAGATTGTTGTGGTTTATGGTGATAATCGGATGATGAAATTAACCTTGTGTTTGGTAGTGCTATTATTTAGTGTTTGAAATTGTTAATTGAAATGATGCTTATTATTGTTATGTTGTTTTGTTTCTCGATATTGCTGATATGGTCGAAGGGCCGAAAGGTATTTTGTTATGGTTGCAGGAATAATATGTTTATTTACATCGAAAGGGGATTGGGGACCAACCATGGAAGAATATCGAGTGTTTGTAACATAGTGGCCAATTGACAACTTGTGTGTGTGTGTGTGTGTGTTCTTGTTCTATTTTGTGTGGAGAGTACCCATTAGGGGTTATCTCATTTATGTGGCCTTGGGAATTATGTGTTTTATTTTTATTTACTTTTTAGTTGATGGTTATTGTTGGCATATAATGTTAGTAATATTAATTTTTTGTTTATTTCTTTTATGAATCCATTCTGTGAATAATTATTATGTTGTGAATGTAGAGCCATCTTTGTTTAATGTAAAGTAATATTCTCAATCATGTGGGGTAAATTTGTGTAATTAGTGTAATTTTAATGTGATTTTTGAGAAAGTGGAAGTTAATGGAAAGGGCCTTGTCCTTTTCCCCTTTGTTTTTACATTAATATTTTATTACCTATGCGAGTCACTCTTATCTCTAAGAGAAATTCGGATTTTGCTTTGGGGTCACTTTAGAAGGCATGGGGGACAAGAATGAGTCATCCCCCATTCCTTTAGACCATTCCCCATCACTACCCATGACTTGAGGGGTCAAATTTGGACCCCATTCATGTTATTTTAATGTAAAGAGGCATGAAATGCACCCTCCACATTGAGCCACTAACTTCTATTTTGTTTTGATGTGCAACTTGGGCACTATGAACTTTGTGCATTATAGTCATTTTGATTTTATAAATAATCTAATTTTCATGGGTTTAATTTGTGAGTGGGTGAGGTGGGTTTAGAAATCCTATTATGTAGATACCTTGTGTATAACCTTAATGCTTCTTGAAATTTTATAGTTAGTTTAAAGTTCCTTGAACTTGGTACCTACTTAAAACTCAAGGATATATCATCATGTTAATGAGCATGAGAAATGTACACCTTGTTAGTAATCCTATCAAGGGGATCCTTAGTGTTTTGGTTACATGAAAACATGGGGATATCTTTACTACCTTGTTGTAGACTTCTTGATTGATTACCTTGTTATGTAGATAGGGTCAAGATATGTCTAGTACCTCTTAATAGGTTGTTTGTGGGTGAATAAGGTATTCAAAAATCGATCATAGAAATGATGTATATTAAGATGATATTGGGAAGGTAAAGAATAACTAGAACCACTCCCTTAACTTAAGGTTAGCCCTTTTTCTATTTATAAGAAAAAAAAAAGAGAATTTTTGTGTGGGAGATTTACCTTTGGCAACATCCTTTCTCATCTCAAAGATGAGCCTCATGAGGATCACGTGTGTGGCATACATGTATTCAATTGGTAATTAATATTTGGAAACTTACCATACTAGATAATATATATGAATAAAGTGTAACTCATAGCAGTAAAGGTGTAATACTTGAGACAATGACATATGGCTTGTGCGCATAGCTTGTGGTTTATTGAAGGAGGGATATCTAAGAAAACAACTTGTTATAAGTATGTAAACCATGAAAATTATGAACACTTTGCAACATGTCCTTTATTATCATCCTCATTAGTAATTATATCCATGTATGATGTTTCGTCTATTTTCAAAAAAATAATAGTCCAAGTCTTCTCGAGCCTTGAATCCCTAAGTGGAAAGTAAGACTTATGGGAATTGTAAATGTTCTATAAACAAGATTAATAAGAGATCTATGTAACATTGTAAATATAATTAGAACATGGGTAATTGAGATGAAACTATGAATTTATTGTTACAAAAGTCTTATGCACCTTGAATGATGATGAACTAACTAAAATTCCTAGACGATCTTAAAACAAATGAAAGTTAAGGAGGGCATCATTGAGATCCAAAACATTTTATTAAAATGGGAAATATATATAACCTTAAGGTATGAGCACATATTTCATAAGCATAATGTGTTTTGAACAATGATGTAAAATGAAATATTGAAGATGTAGCTTCGAGAACAAGAATATTTACCTATATGTTAAATGTTCTTCAATTTATAAGGTTAAACGATGAAATTGAATCATAACAAAGATGTAACCATGAAAGATGTAGGATATTGCTAGCCTTAGGATTCTCATGTGGGGTTGAGTCTTTGAAACATGTACATCCCTTTTGAATAAGTTTATTATTCATGAGCTCTAGTGTTTTCATATTTTCTATGTGGGTCCATGTTTTTTATTAGTGTCCCTTGTGACCATAAGTTACTCTATTTGGGCTTTTGGACATAGTAGTGTTTGAAATCTTGATTTGTGTTGTCCCTACAAAATGTGCCTATAAAACACCTTGGTGAAAGGTGTATGGACCTTTTGAAATGTGTTCCAAGCTATAATATTCTCCCCGTGTTTAGGTGGGTTGCGTATGATCTTGACTCCGTAGAAGAAAGGTGGCTAAGAAAACCTCTTATGGGTTAGGTAACTTAGTCATGCACGCACCACATCCTAATAAATGACCAATGTATGTTGAGGTCATGCTAAATATTATATTCTATTGGTTCTAACCTTTTTATGTCTAATAATTGAAGTGGACATGTATGTTTTGAAATAGGTAGTGAGCGAAAAATATGGAATTCTATCATCGAAATGGATCCTAGAATGAAATGAACCCACATTTGAAATGTGAAATCATAAAGGATTTATTACATGATCCTAGATAAGTATTAATCCTAAATAACAAAATATAATACATGTAAAAGTGAATTAGTAAATCGTGTGCTCACTAAATTATCTTGTGTGTCTTGTGATCGGTCACTGACCACTTTCTCATGTTACATCATAAAATAATAATAAATAATTTCCAATTTTTAGTTACTTTGTATGTGGTAAAATAATGGGCATTATAGTTAGTATCGGAGCGAGGTTCAAACAATTGAGCCTTTGGGGATTTATTGGTAATGAATCTTGTGTACTTGGTTGTGTGTGCATAGCATATGTGTCATGCCATTTCATGTGGTCATGTTATGTGGAGTCATTGTGATGTACCTGGTCCACTTATTGTGTTATGTGGCTCTTCCCAAGCATATCGTATAATGGGTCCCCAATTCCTTGTATAGACGTGTATTATGACAAAACCCACAAATATTTTTAGATTATGGTCTATTGATTTCTTGTACAGCTTAGTTTAAATAGTTTCACTATCGATGGAACTTGGGAGATCATTATGAATAATATCAGAGTTGGTTGTTTCATTCTTGAGTTCTATCCTTTATCAGCTTTGATGATTGCATCGGACATTACACGCTTAGAATATTCGATACATGGCAATATTTGACACTTGGCATATTTGATTTCCTCTTTGAAACTTGATACATGGCAAGGTGTTTGGTTCCCTCCTTGACACTTGATACATGGTAGTATTGGATAGTATTTGTGATAGAAGAATATCGATACATGGTGGTATTTGATATTTCGAGATTTGGTTTCCTCATTTTCGAAATATCAAATACCACCATGTATAAGATATGTTGACTGCCAAATACTATCCAATACTACCACGTATCAAGTGTTAAGAGGGAACCAAATACTTTGCCATGTATCAAGTGTCAAAGAGGAAATCAAATATCCTAAGTGTCAAATATTGCCATGTATCGATAATCTAATTGTGAAATGTCGATGCAATCATCAAAACCGCTAAAGGATAGAACTTAAGAATAAAACAACGAACTCCTGATATTATTCATAATGATCTCCCAAGTTCCATCCATAGTGAAACTATTTAAACTAACTGTACTGCAATCAATGGGCTTAATCTAAAAATATTTGTGGGTTTTGTCACAATACACATCTATACAAGGAATTGGGGACCCATTATACGATATGCTTGTGAAGAGCCACATAACACAATAAGTGGACCAGGGTACATCACAATGACTCCACATAACATGACCACATGAACTGACATGACACGTATGCTATGCACACACAACCAAGTACACAAGATTCATTACCAATAAATCCCAGAGGCTCAAGTGTTTGAACCTCGCTCTGATACCAACTGTAATTCCCACTATTTTACCACATAAAAAGTAACTAAAAATTGGAAATTATTTATTATTATTTTATGATGTAACATGAGAAAGTGGTTGCACCGATCACAAGACACATAGTCTAATTTAGTGAACACACGATTTACTGATTCACTTTTACATGTATTATATTTTGTTATTTAAGATTAATACTTATCTAGGATCATGTAAGAAATCCTTTATGACACATCATTTCACATTTTAAAGGTGGGTTCATTTCATTCTAGGATCCATTCAAATGATAAAATTTCATATTTTTCGCTCACTACCTATTTCAAATCATACATGTCCACTTCAATTATTGGACATAAAAAGGTTAGAACCAATAGAATATAATATTTAGCATGATCCTCAACATACATTGGTAATTTATCGTGGATGTGATGCATGCATGACTAAGTTACCTAACCCATAGGAGGTTTTCTTAGCCACCTTTCTTCTACTAGGAGTCAAGATCACACGCAACCCAACTAAACATAGGGAGAATAGTATAACTTGGAACACCTTTCATAAGGTCCATACACCTTTCACCAAGGTGTTTTATAGGCACATTTTGTAGGGACAACACAACTCAAGATTTCCCACACTACTACGACCAAAAGCCCAAATAGAGTAACTTATGGTCACAAGGGACACTAATAAAAAACATGGACCCACATGAAAATATGAAAACACTAGAGCTCATGAATAATAAACTTATTCAAAAGGGATGTACATGTTTCAAAGACTTAACCCCACATGAGAATCCTAAAGCTAACAATATCCTACATATTTCATGGTTACATCTTTGTTATGATTCAATTTCATCATTTAACCTTATAGGTTGAAGAACATTTAACATAAAGGTAAATGTTCTTGTTCCCAAGCTACATCTTCAATATTTCACTTTACATTGTTGTTCAAAACATGTTATGCTTATGAAATATGTTCTCATACCTTAATATTATATATATTTCTCATTTTAATAACATGTTTTGGATCTCAATGATGCCCTCCTTAACTTTTATTTGTTTTAACATCGTTTAGGAATTTTAGTTAGTTCGTCATCATTCAAGGTGCATAAGATTTTTGTAACAATCATTTCATAGTTTCATCTCAATTACCCATGTTCTAATTATATTTATGTTGTTACATAGATCTCTTATTAACCTTGTTTATAGAACATTTACAATTCGCGTAAGTCTTACTTTCCACTTAGGGATTCAAGGCTCGAGAAGACTTGGACTATTATTTTTTTGAAAAGATTTAAACAACATACATGAATATAATTACTAATGAGGACGAGAATAAAGGACATGTTCCAAAGTGTTCATAGTTTTCATGGTTTACATACTTATAACAACTTGTTTTATTAGATATCCCTCCTTCAATAAACCACAAGCTATGCGCACAAGCCATATGTCATTGTCTCAAGATTTACACCTTTACTACTATGAGTTACACTTTATTCATCTATATTATCTAGCATGGTAAGTTTCCAAATATTAATTACCAATTGAATACATGTTTGACACACATGTGATCCTCATGAGGCTCATATTTGAGATGAGAAAGGATGTTTCGCCAAAGGTAAAGCTACCACACAAAAAATTCTCTCTTTTTCTTATAAATAGAAAAAGGGGCTAACCTTAAGTTAAGGGAGTGGTTCTGTTACTCTTTACCTTCCCAATATCATCTTAATAGACATCATTTCTATGATTGATTTGTGAATACCTTATTCACCCACAAACGACCTCTTAAGAGGTACTAGACATATCTTAACCCTATCTACACAACAAGGTAAACAATCTACAAGGAAGTCTACTACGAGGTAGTAAAGACATCCCCATGTTTTCATGTATCCAAAACACTAAGGATCCCTTGACATGGTTACTGATGAGGTGTACGTTGCTCATGCTCATTAACATGATGATATATCCTTGAGTTCCAAGTAGGTACCAAGTTCAAGGAACTTTTAACTAAGTGTAACATTTCAAGAGGCATTAAGGTTATACACAAGGTATCTACGTAAGAGGATTTCTAATGTACAGGTTGAGTGTCACGCCACACAAAAACTCAAACCTCAAATCGAATGTGTATATGAATGTGACATGAAATGGTACAAAGATTTAATAGCTTAAGCATGCAAGGATTCATAAGCATTTGTGTCCAAAGTGGGGTCAACATATATTAAGGGCACAACAAAAGGTATTTCCCATTGGTCTAGTGTAGTGGTTCAATTAATGGATCATAAAAGAATCAAAGTAAAAATTCCATAGGGAGGAATTCGGAAAGCAATCATATTTTTCTATGTTTAGAATTGGCCTTTCTATCATCCATGATGTAAATTCATAATGGCAAAATAAACTATTCGAGACTGTTGATTTTTTGGGAGTGTAACTAAACCATAACAATTCAAAAACTAACTACATTTTTATCTTATGACATGTCAACCATAATTTTTCAATTTATTTCAAAAGGTACAAGGACTCGAATATCCATTTTTCAAAAGTAACTAATTCATTTATTTCCTAGGAGTAGTAGTGCATGTTAAAATTGAGTTTATTTTCAACATTGAATGATTCACATGAAATTTCATACCATTTAAATATGAAAGATACTTTATAAATCATGATCATAATTTTCTTCTTCATTCCTTAAATCAAAATAATATATCATAATGTGACAACACATTATTTTCAAAAAATGATATGGAACTACTCTTTCAATTACATATATACATACAATGTTAGGAGGTGCATAAATAATGTAAACGTCACTAGCATTGAATGATTCACATGAAATTTCATACCATTTAAACATGAGAGATATTTTACAAATCAGGATCATTATTTTCCTTCTTCATTCCTTAAATCAAAACAATATATCATAATGTGACTACACATTCTTTTCAGAAAATGATATGGAACTACTCTTTCTAATTACATATATACATACAATGTTAGGAGGTGCATAAATAAAGTAAACGTCACTAGCATAGAATGATGTCCATCCAATATATCCCGCCAACCGCATCCACATGGTATCAATGCTAAGTGGGCATGGAATTACACCCCATCCGGCTAGTTATGTGATCATATATCTAATGGCAGATTCTTGTTCGCCAAACATACATATTACTCTTTTTATTCAGGCCTCATACTGAGTTGGTTTAGAGAGAAAAATACGAGGAGAGAGTAAACAACAATTTATACAATGTTACAAGACTGATTACGCGAGAGAGAGAGAGAGAGAGAGAGAGAGAGAGAGAGAGAGAGAGAGAGAGAGAGAGAGAGAGAGAGAGAGAGAGAGAGAGAGAGAGAGAGAGAGAGAGAGAGAGAGAGAGAGAGAAGAGAGAGAGAGAGAGAGAGAGAGAGAGAGAGAGAGAGAGAGAGAGAGAGAGAGAGAGAGAGAGAGAGAGAGAGAGAGAGAGAGAGAGAATTCATAACTTTCCATGTCATAACTTATTTCATTCACAATTTAGTCATATATATATAGAGAGAGGAGAGGCAGAGATACAATAGTGCATATTTTATTTGTTCATGTTCATATTTTATTAAACATAACATGCAAGGGTCATTTGTATGAAGTCAAGAGTCTGTACAAAATATAAACAACTTTCAACATTGGATAGAGTGACTGGTGCTAAAAAGGATGACCCGAGATCAAAACCACAAAGCAACTCAAATAGCTTTGAAACATGCTACAAAATAAACTCTATAAGGGGATGAATTCTAAGCAAAAGAGGTGAAGGTCTATCATGACCTCTAGTATTTTAAACCAAGAATATTCAAGAATTAAGGATAGAAAGAATAGATGCACTATACATTTTTTGGAGGTGTAACCCCAAGGTGAAAAGCCGTAGTTTAAAGTTTGCGTTATCGTTTCAATGTAGTTTAATTGGCCATAACATGGCCTTGTAAAAAGTGTATATGGGTGACCAAAAAATTCTGGATAGTTCCAACCTATTCCCATATATATCAATATCTCAGGGAACCAAACAAAAGTAGGATCCAACTCACATAGCTCATTTGTGGGAACATCGTTCAAGAGGGAAAAATTGAGTTTTAGTAGTTTATGCCTACAACTAGTAGGCTAAGTAGGCCCCGACATGGGCATGCAAAGAATATTTTCCAACCATCATAGTGAAGACCAACTATGTCTCACCATTCTTCATATAACATGGGAGGGCTATGAGGTGACAACCAATGTTTTTTGTGATCTACGGTTTAGTTTTATGAGGAAAATCCAAATTGAGTTCACAAGCGTACCAAAGTAGACATCCCCTTTATATGACTCATTCTTAATGTAAGGTGAAGCATAATGGAAAGATTCCAGATCATGGATTGGATAGTGTTTTTACATTAAATCAATCATCACTGTGACTCGAGTATTGTTATCGGGTTAAAAATGCTACTCTCGTGGGGTAAAGATTTTATGCGTACAAACATTAAAAAAAGAAAGATTTTTTTAATTTTATTTAATTAAAACCCATATCATCTAATATAACATCATTAAACAAAAATAACTAGAGAGAGAGGAATAATTCCATGCATTTTTTTGATGAGGTAGAGAAGGAGTGGTGTTTAGTGGCTTGTGTCTTTGCGATGACATTTCATTAAATTATTTTCGTGCATCAAAAAACCTTCACATTCAACACTTATGGTTGTCGATTCTAACTCTACGCTCTCCAAAAGTGTTTTCTTACACTCTTCAAATCCTTTTCGGTAGACCTATTTTGGGAATATCTTACAAGCCACACATTCCATGAAACTACAATGGTTTGAGGCATTAAAAATAGTTGACATGCCTTGTAAGGCTGAATTCCTTCAAGGAATTTTGTCAAATAGAACATATTCCTATTCTAGGCTTCCTAACATTCAATAGATCATCAAAAATAAACAAAAATATGCACGTGCCATTCATTTCTAGATGAACAAGGGGAAGGTGCATCATTGAGAGGCTTGGCTCACACATATCAATACACTTCCCGAGGTCCCACACACTTTTCAACAAACCCCTTTCATGTAAGGTCGAGAATGGACAACCGTGAGGGTTTCACACAAAGGAAGAGTGAAAAGAAAAATCTTAGAGACATAAGTGGAATAGCAGAACAAGAACTTTCAATGTCTTAATCAATACAACTAATTGAAATAAAATATAAAAAGAAGGAAAACAAAGTGGTAGCCATCGTCTATCTCGAGAATGGTGTTGCAAAGGTTACAATGCACATAGCATAGGTGCACAGAAGTAGAAGAAGAAAAATAAATACATGTAGACATTACATGCCTCATAATATTCAAACTTCTTCTTCTCTTACGCATAATTTTTTTATAGAAAATGTAGTTTCCTTCCTCTCGATACAAATAAAACCACTTCAGATACAACTACAAATCTAGATCAATAAATGTATATAAAGTAAAATGATAAGATATTACGGTTATAGATATATCTACATGTGTAAGGATGATTTAACCAATAGTTGCACTAATTTTTGGATGGATGTTAGTGGGAGATATTTTTAGCACGGTTCCCCATAACATTATATTTATTTAATTATGAGTGTACAAATATCTACTTTACCATTGTTAGTAAATTAGAGCTCCAACTTCTCCACTGGCTGCGACTATCCAATTACTACTAAATTTAAAACTTTAACTTGGGTTTCACCCTGGTTATGCCTTTAGATCTTAAATAAAGTGTTTATCTTATTATGCAAGGAAAATGACCAGTTTGAAAAGGTGTTTATGATGTGTCGCTCTCCATATTGTGTTTGATGGGTGATTAGATATAGTGCTCCAATCCCAATTGGTATGCTAAACAAGACACCCCACCCCGTAAAGTTGTGTTTTTAGAGAGGGTCACTACACCTCCTATGAAGTGTATTGCAAAGAATACAGTCCCTTGTCCCTTGAGTTTGTACTAGATGGATGTTTTGATGCTCTTAAAATGCCTTTAGATGCAACCTTAGGTGGTGGTAGTAGATGCTTTATGCTTGGTCCTTTATTATAGTCACATAACTTTGTATTTGTATGATTCCCTTATTTAAATTTCATAATTAACCACTAAAAGGCTGATCCATAAGAAAATAAAATACCCAACGACTAGAAGAGGCCCGAAAGGGGAGATAAAGATACAAAGAGGTCGGGGGCACTGTAGAGGGGATGCAGGCACTGTTTGTTGACATCCCGGCTAGGCATTGGTGTCTATACTCGTAAAAGTTGAAGTATCGTGAGTCATACTGGGAAATAGGGTGTGTAAGGCCAAGAATAAAACTAGAAAGAAAATTAAAGAGGCCAAAGATAGTGGTCAATTAGTAATTTTCTTGTTTAGGAATCATATGAATAGTGGTATGCGATCATGACCTATAAATGTAACCAAAGTGCATGATTTAGTGTCTATATTTTCCCCCACTTTATGTTGTTGAGTGCATACTCGATGACATAAAGTAGATAGAATATGTGTACCTGATAACCATGTAGATCGATTACGAAAGTGTGCTAAGAGAGACACAAAAAGTGTGGATAAAAATGAAGCATGGAAGCTAGAGAAGAGGAAGTGACCCTAGGGGTGAAAGCATATGTGTATATTTCGTGATGTTCATATTATTGATGTTGTTTGATACTTGATGATGTGACTACTTCTTCCCATAAGGATGGACCTGCAAAAGAGAAGATAAAAAGAGTAGTCAAAGTCGTGTATGTGAAAAATTTGATCCAAATATGTAAAAAACATGTAAAAGTGTGTAAAATGTGAAAAGGAACATGTGCACCTGATCCATGATGAGTGAAGAGTGTAGAAAGGATCTTGAAAAATACTATAGGAGAGTGAGTTTTTTGGGTGATGTCATGCTAAGAGTGAGTTTTTAGGCGATCTCATGCTAAGTGTGAGTTTTTAGGAGATCTCACGCCACGAAAAAGAAGTGTAGGAGAAAGGTCTAGTATTATTATCCATCCTTTGACTACTTCACGAAAATTTTTACACCACTACGGATGATTTGATTACGTTTTGTTCAAATCTGATCCATTTCAATCCAATTTGATCTAACGTGAATAGAAAAATAGAGAAAACATGAATGTTGATTGCTGGAGGATTGTGCATGTTATGAGAAAATGTCATGTGTAGACTGCTTGTGAACCATGTTGATTTGAATTTTTTTTTGTATGTGACCCTAGTCATAGGCACCTAGAAAGGGTCAATGGAACCCATACACTCATGTGTGTGTTTGGGTACCGGTGTCGGTGTTGTGTTGAAGATCCAAGTAAGATTATAGGCCATTTATGAGATTGAAGAATGTGTTATACTGATCTTGAATTGTGTTGTAATCGGGATTGTGAACTACAATATGGGATGAATGATATACCTAATGTATCCCCCCTTATTTTGGGTACATGTGACATCACTAGGAGGATAAGTTCCAAAGGAGAACTAGCTACTAAACTGTGATTGATACCTTATGGGGAGGGAATGTGCTTGATAGAAACCAAGGAACATGAAAACAAAGTGGTGAAACAAGTGTTAGTGTAAACAAGAAAAATATGCATATAGAAGATAATGTATAAGCTAACAAACAAGAAGACAATATAGATCATGAAAAGTGGGTTTCAAACATGGGACATCGCTCATAATGTCGTAAGATAATCAAGGCTGAAGTGGCCAAAAACATACAAGAAATGAACAAGAAAGACATAAGGCAAAGCACACAAACAATAACATACAATAAAAAACATTATCAAGCAAAATAATAGACAACCATGGTGGAAAATACACATGCAAAGAAAATACGCATATGAAGCACTCATTAGCATGTTATAAATATAAAATGTATGTCAAAGCGTGTATGATCCGATAAAAGATAGTGTGCTAGTAAGAATAGGAAGTAGTATGAAACAATAACACATGTGATGAGTATGAAATTAGATGCCCCGAGCCATTGTGGGACTGGTAAGAGGTACAAAATGCAAACATCCATGTTGCGTGTAACAATATGTGTAAAGGTTGCATTCACAATTAGAAGGAAAGTGAACACATATGTGTATATAGAAAGACAATAACATACAAAATATATTTTGAGCATAGTATGTAAAATATACATGTAAGCATAAGTAAACAAGAGTAAATGCGACCAAGATATGCAAGATGTTGTGAATGTGAATGGAATAGAATGAAAAGTGAGTGTGATAGGATAAGTGTGCCCCTGAGTGGATGTATATGCATGAGATGAGGTTCACTTATAAAGACCCCTCAATACCAAGAATGAACCATATAACAAGACTACGCTCATTGGGAAATGGTTTGAATTATGCGCTAGAAATATATGATCGACAAAGCATAAAGCATAAAGAGTGAGTGAGTGTGATGAGTTTCAGTTCATATTTAGACCCTCAATAATTGAGTATGAACCATGGAACTAGAGTGTGTCATCAGGTAATGACGATGTATGAGAATGTGATGTTAGCAAGATGTGTCATGAATGTGTTGAGTGTTAAATGTGTAGTGTATAATGTGAGGTTCATGAATGTAGTATGACCTCAACAGTTAAGTGGGAACCATAACACGAGATTGTGTCATAGGGTAATTATGATACAAGTGTATTAAAAATGCATAATGATGCTCATAGAGATCAAACATGAAGAACGAAGCATAATAGTAGGAATGAAAGACACCTGATTATGCACTAGAAGGGGGGAGAATAGGCGTGCTTCCCCCCAAGTGTGTAATAGATGTAGATATATGAAAATGTTTGAAATGTGTCATAGCCATCAATATAAGGAATACTTTACTTGACAAAAATGATTGGCTGCTGAAGTGGAGATTATGAAGGGACCTTAAACAAAGGTTGCTTAGTTAAAATAGGTTTGATAGGAAGTTCTTGACTTATAGAAGAAGGAACATTAGAAGTGATGGCATGATGCTCATTTGTCATAGTAGGAAAAAATTTAGGAGCCCATTTGGATGTAGCATTTAGAGATGGGCATGCAACATAATGTTGTGTAGAAAAAGAGATAAAACCCTGACACTTAAGGTGCTTGATTTTTTTTTGTAAATCATAGCAATCATTGTCATGATGTCCATTGATTTGATGATAATTGTAAAATGGGAGACCTTGATAGTTGGCAAACCGATAAGGAGGATAGCAATGAGTAGGTGGAAAATTGATCAATTGGTGATTGAAGAATACATACGAATGTCATGTTGCTTATCATTATTAACACATTTGAAAGGTTCTAGCAATGGTAAGACTTGAGGTGCACTATATGAGCATATGTAGAAGACATAGAATTGGGATGAGATGTATAAATAAAACTAACATGAGCTTGAGGGACATCCTTGAGATGTCGAATTCATTTTTAAGAGATATAATTGTTGATTCCATAGCCTGAATTTTATCTTGAAATAAATAATGCAAATCTTGAATTGAATCTAAGATGGGTTGATTGGATGGAGGATCATGAAGGCTAGGATTGTCAGAGAGACGATCGAAAATGGAACTCACTTGAGTGGGTGGCATATCTTTAGGAAGATACATGGTGTCTAGAGATTTGAAATACATATTTGAAAGGTGGATACAATTGAAGGAATTCATGCAAAGATATTTAACAAACCTTAGGAGCCATGAAAGACGATTGGAAAAAGAAGCAAAAGGAAGATCCCAAAGTGTTTGAATGAGTCAAGTTCACCAAATGATTTATTAAATAGTGAAAATATGCTAAACCCTTATTACAGAGTCACAATGAGATAATAAGAAATTAAGTGTAGATTTGACCTAAGCAACAAACAAGTAGAAATTGAAAACCCTAAGTTCAAGAGAGAGATGAAAGGAAACTTAGCTAATTCACAATAATCTCATAAGTTTACCGAATTGGAAAGATGATAAAACAAGTGTAGATTTTCATAACTAAGCCCAGAAAAATGTAGAAGTGTCGAGATAAGCTGGAATGAGGTGCTTGAAATGGGTAAGGGGCACACAGCACCGCAGACCTCTTCTAGGCACATGTAACTACTCAAAACCTTAGAAACTAATTTTAATAGTGTTAAAAGATGTTTGCTAATGTTTGTTATTGGTCACCTTTTAGATGCCGGGAAGATCTTCGTGTTTTCTTTTAACTCAGTAAAGAGAAAGACCACCTACAAAACCCTAAAACACATCAAATCCTAAAAATAAAAAGATGCAAATGGATAGTCGATTGACCACAATGGTTACCCAATAGTGTGAACTTACGACTGAGAATTGCACTACATTTTAGATTCCATGCAGGGTTTGCATGTGCGCGCGTGTAGAATCATGCCCTAGGTGGATCTTATGTCAAACACACTTAAATTAAGTAGAAATAACTAGATGTAGCAATGTAGATATATGTGTGGATGTCAAAATTAAATTCCCCTCCTATGAAGTGTTTGTAGAAGAATGCAGTACCTTGTCCCTTGAGAGAGTGCTAGATGGATGCTTTGATGCTCTTAGAATGCATGTGGATGCAACCTTAGGTGGTGGTAGTAGATGCTTAATGCTTGCTCCTTTATTATGGTCACATAGCTTTGTATTTATATGATTCACTTTTTTATATTTTCTAATTAACCACTAAAAGGATGACCCATAAAAACAAGATGTCTAATAGCTAGAAGAGGCCAAAATGGGGCAAACAAGATACACATATGTCGTGAACTCGAGCGTTGGTGTCCGCACTCATAAAATCAAGTATCAAAATTTAGACTGAGAAATAGGGTGTGTAAGGCCAAGAAGGAAACCAAAAATAAAATCAAAAGGCCAAAGATAGTGGTCGATTAGTACTTTTCTTGCTTAGGAATCATATGAATAGTAGTCTATGATCATGTCCTAGAAATGTACCCAAAGTGTGTGATTTAGTATCTACACTTGTATCCCACTATCTTGGTGTGACTGGAACAAGGGAAACCTATCTTCATATGACACAATTCTATCTCTCTCTCTCTCTCTCACACACACACACTATAACTACACCGAGTCTGAAATATAATGCAATGCTCAAGTGAAAATCACATTAGGGTGACTATCGAGGTCATTCTAACTCAAACATATGCATTTTTATTCTATCTAATTTGTGTTTGAGTCTTGTATAGGTAGTTAGTGTTAGTTTTGTAGGTAAAGGTGTGATAGGAAAACCTTACAAAGAAGTAGATGTGATATAGACTCGAAGTGAAGGTGAGCTTATCGGACCCTAAAAACTATATCTACACTCACTACCGGTGTTAACACCCAATATAGAGACTAATGTTTGGGGAATTTATGTCCCATCTTGGGCACTACTGTCCATCATACCTACAGATCACTATCCTCCATAAAAAGGAGATACCATCCACATCTAGCTTGTTCTACCATCTTCTAAACCCATATTCAATACAAACCACGAGTTATCAACTAAGTCACGATTATCTCCTTATTACTTATACTTGTTTACCATCGCATGTTGTGTCTTGTATGTTTATGATATTATCTAATTTATCTTAGTCCCTTGATATAATATTTAATTTCAGTCAAATCAATAAGCTCAAAATAAGGTTTTCTAATAAAAATATTATTTCAAAATGTTTACAAAAGTGATACTCAAACAATAATGATATTAATCACAAAAAATATTCTATCCTAAATCATGCCATAATATAATATTCGATCAAAACAATTTTTTAAGTGGAATATAAAGAAATATGGTTAGGGTTTAGAAAGATGTCATCTTCTATGATGTTTATAGATGTGACAATGATATATAATTGTGCTAATAGGCTATGAAGAGTTTCTTAAATGTGCATATAAGTTATAGGGACCTAAAGATAAGCTCCAAAAATAATATGTTGTGTCAAATAATATCTCGATAAGTTTTGTCCCAGGAATATTCTTACCTCTACTACTATGACCTAAAATATAACTATGGCATCTCTTGCACTTGTGTCTCTAGAACTAGGATATGTTCGTGAAATTTCATAATTGTACTTATACACCTAAAAATGTATTTTCCTTGTCTTTAAATCCTATCTCCCCTCTTATGACCTAAAAATCAACTAGTCTAGATTTGAATTGAGCTATCTCAAGACACTACATAACACTACTATAAAGATACCTCATGTAGTCTCAATTTACCTCTAACTTCTCTTCAAACCCCAAACATGCCGACATATCACCCAACTTGACTAGGAGCTCACCCGAGGTGTGTGCGGTGTTGATCCCCTCCTTTATATGAGCTTTGCAAGAATGTTTATCACCATAAGAGGAACAATGCACAAATATAACTGCATGCATTCTAAGGTAGAAACAAGGAAACTAGATCTAAGCATAAATGTACCATAAGATATATGAGAACATCATAACAACAAGGAGGAATTAGATCTAACACATGAGAATTTATCAAGACATAAGGGTTTGAATTCATAGACAGTAAAGAAAATACACGAGATCAAGATCCTTAACACGGATGTTCGTAACCTCTTCATTGTATTAATTCATCACATTACAATAGCCAAAAATACATTAAATATTCCATAGATGGAGATAATACAACAACAGAGCCTCAATATGTTCTCTATGATAACTTCATTACAGAGCTTAAAATCATGTACTACACTTAATCCATCTCTCAAATTACATCCCCTACCCTTTTTTCCATGCAAATCAATACATAAGAGAGAACAAGAAATGAATCTCCCCTAACTGAATCATCATTACCCATGAATATGCCAAATGTCATCATGTCTTTCCCTAATTGAGTATCCTTAGCATGCAAGTGCCAACTAATCCATAACAAAGTCAATTCCTTATCCTGTTATGATAACCGTAATGATGCCTTGGAATATGCTTTTCTTGAGCTGCAAGTCTCCATAGCTTAATGTTATCCATAACTATATTTGGTCACCTTTTTGTTCATTTCCTTAATGCAACTTTACTCATAGTCCAAAAATGACTAAGTCTTGAATCCATCCTACTTGGGTGTGAGCCTTCGCACATCCCCAAAAGTTACTTTTGGACGTGCCTCCGTGCCTTGTTCCTATGTGCCAAACCCTTCGTGCCTCTGGGTACTTGGTAATTTTAGGGGCTCAACATCACCCCACACTAATTTGATTTCTTCCCCCAACAATCCTCCACGCTTCCTAAACAAGCCTTTAGCGACCAAAAATTTGCTAAGGCAAAACTGCTGCATGGTTTAACCACTAAGTGAACTAGAAGACAATTTATGACATGGCGTTAAAAACAATGTGTCATATCTTAGTTTTAGGTGTAAGAAGGATATATTTAGGCGTGAAATGAATTTGGAGTGTTTTAGTGATCAAAATGAAGGTTATAACTACTTTGATAGGTCTAATAAAGTATTCATGCGATCAAACATCAATTCAGAGTCATATAAAGTCATCTTCATCTCTCTAATTCGAGTTGCTCAAGGAAGTTCAAGAGTTTCTAGTGAAAGGTGAAGTGGAAGAGACTTTGAAGAGGCATGATTTGACGTATTTTAATATTTGAAAATGGGTATGATTTTTTTATTGATGGATATGCTATTCAAGGTTCAAAAAAGGTATGAAAATCAAACATGTATCTAGTATGTTGAGGAATGAAATTTTGTAGTAGGTGTGGACATGAAAGAGATGATGCTTTGAGAGATATACCTGATTTGAGAAGAATGAAAAGAAGACAAAAGAGAGTATCATGAAGAGAATGAGAGTGTGAATGCAGCCTTGTATGATAGAGCTTTGTAGTAGAGGAATCAAGATGAGAATGAGAGTGAAAAGAGAAGAAGAATGAGATGATTTAGTGGTCACAATCTATTATGTGAGACAACCTATTTAGAGTGATAAAAACATTGAAAAAGTGTAAGTTGTTGCCTAAAAATTAGGAGTTGAAGCTTCTTTGTAAGTTACAAATTACAAAAGTTCAGTGGGTGCTTGACTAAGTTTGGGAGTTGGAGCTTCCATGAAAGTATAATCTTGATAAATATCAAGTTGATACTTGATTAAATTTTGGAGTTATAACTCCATGTTGAGTTGATTCTCAACTGTGAAATCATTTTAACCTTCATAGGATAACTTGTCCAAGCTAGTTCTTTGGTTTTAGTGGGGATTTCTCCCTCAAAATGTTTCCCACATTAAATATTTCTTGTCTTTGTGTGTTCTCCAGTTTATGGTTTGTGAGTGATCTTGTGTTTCCATCATAACTAATATAACGGAATTGAAATTTATGATAAATTTAAAAAATCACCGATTCATCCCCCCTCTCAGTGCTTAGAATTTCCAAAAATTGGTATAAGATCCTGGTACTCTTTAATCAAGTCTAACAACTTGGAGGTGGTCCTCTTCAAACAGAAGCATGGCTATAGAGAATATATTTAGAAGCAAATATAGAGAAACACATTTCAATGCCCTTGAAATATCAGACGAATAAGAGGATGAAATGAATCTTGAAGTTAAATTAATAAGTTTCTTAGAGGAATTAAAACACCAAAGGAAAAAGAATCACAAATTGAAGATAATTGTGAAATAATATGAAGATCAAATCAAGATTCTTGAGGAAAGGTAGAAGCAGAAAGATGAATAATATGAAGATGAACTCAAAGAAATAGGAGCACAAATGGATTTGATTTAAACCTCTCTCAAATTCAAAGAAGAAGAGTACATCAAATTCAATATAGAGTTGAAGTCTCAACTTGAAAAAGTGACAAAATCCCTTAATGAAAAGGAAGAAACTTGCACAAGACACGAAGAAGAACTCTTATCCTTAAGAACAACACTAGAAGAAGCAAAGGAAAGTCTAATAATGTATGACAAGATGGAAAATATATTTGAAGCTTTGAACGGAATACTAGAATGAAAAAATGAAGCAAGTGACAAGATAGGACTAGTACTCACAGAAGAACCTATGAAGAGGTATGAATATGATAAGGCTGGTCCAAGAAGACAATCAAGTTTGGATATGATAAGTGGAAAATTCAATAAGGCTTAATCCAATCAGAAACCAAATGCTCACAGTGTATGAAATAACATTTAATGGTTATTGTATTTCTTGTCATAATTTTTGACACAGAGCTAAGGAATTTAGGAATCATTTCATGAATGACCATCCATGGAGGGACAATAAATATGAGAGAACAAAGAATATATTGTGTTTAAATTACAAAGAGAAAGGCCACATAGATCAATACTACCTTGAAGAATTAGACAATCAATTTTGGAGAACATAACACTCAATAGGTATGAATAAGATAGTTTACTATAACTGTAACATGATTAGACATGTTGCTATAAATTACTATGGTCATGAGAGTGCTAAGTATGGTTCGAATCTCTGCTTCATATCCATATAGAAGCAAAAATCAAGTTGTTTGTTTCAATTACCATAAACTTAGACACTTTGCAAATCGTCGTCATCAAAATCAACCTAATTGGCATAGAAAAAAATGAAGTAGTCAAAGGGTAGCTTAAGAAGGTATACCAAGTTAAAATCAATCCTAAGAGTGAGTTAGATAAAGGCATGGGAGAGACCAAATCAAGTAGGATATCAAGAGGTGGTGATTGTCTTGAAAACTTGAGAGCAAGCCAAACTCCAGTCAAGAAGAACCTCCATGCATAATAAGAAGAATACAAGGGAATGAAATCCATCATACATGTTTGAAAAGAATTCAATATAATAATGAAGACTCAAGAGATGAATTTAGCACTTCTAGCATGGAGTTCAAGAAGCATGAGAGAGTGTCAAGAATAAAAATAGGAAAGAATGAGTCATCAAGCTCCTTTGATGACTTATTACTATTCTAAGGTGGTCTAACAGGCATAGAGTGCATTCTCTATGCTTCTAGAAGACATATTCTACATGAAATCTATCTTTGGTGTGCTCTTGAGGGAAATTCATCATCAATAGGTGCTGATAAGAGACCTCTCATGTTGCAGTAAATGTGTTTGGAGTCAAAGGTATGTTTTTGCGCTATTTGATCCTTGTGTATATGGTGTTTACATAAGGTACTTGAAGGTTTATCTTGATTTACAAATAAATAAATGTGTATGATTACAATTATAAGGTACATGTTATCATACATATTTATGTAAAGTGTCATTGAAATCATGTGTTGGTATAGTATTAGGTCTGTTTTTATATCAAACCTCCAAGTCTTGGTCTAGTGAGCAACAACTATCTATGATATCTCATCTTAGTCTTCAAGAAAGATGTTATGTGTCAAATGAACCTTGGATTGTCTATTGTGTTATGAAAAAGTATGCTAGGTATTGAGTAAGTGTGTGTGTAAATATAAACATGTATGATTATCATAATTTTTAAGGAGTCATCATCTATTGTAGTATGCATAGAGACCCTTAGAAGAGTGAAATTTGTTTTGTAATTAGTACAATATTGTTAATTGTGTTTTTGCCTTGTTGTCGGTTTTGAGTCATGAAAGGAGAAAATTAAGATTTTCAATTTTTGTCCAAAGATGTTAAGATATGTCATGGTCTATAACAAATGCAATTGAGTTCTAACTAAATACTCTATACTTGAGGAGTGAATGCATTACATTAAGGTAGTAATCAAGAAAAGGTCCATGGTCAAATTATACTCCATGAAATGATGAAGGTACTCATATGCTTTTAGTGTCTTAAAGACCTCCAATATGTGTAAAATATTGGTTTAATGTAGGAAAAATTTAGTGGTGAATTTTCATAAACTTGTGAAAATTGAGGATTATGGAAATTCGAATTGGCAAATATTCTATGATTTGTAGCCAACTTATTCGCTGAAAAATTCCACCGATATGTCCCTTATACTATTCATTTCACCTAGATTTTACACATATATAAGAGCTTATGAATGTAATTTGCCACCAATTTGAATCATTTCATGCGCATATTCGCCGAAGTAAACATAAACAACCCCGATCTGTCCAACCCTAAGCATTCCAACCCTGATCCGTCCAACACTAAGTGATCTAACCCTAGGACATCCAAACCTGAGCCGTAAAACCATAAGCCATCCAACCCTTAGCCATCCAACCCTCAGCCGTCCAACCCCTCAGCTGTCTAACCACTTGCTATCCAACCACTTAGCCATCTAACCCCTTAGCCATCCAATCCTTGGCCATGCTCAACCCCTTTGTAATCTAACCCCTTAGCCAGGCCCTTCTAACTCTGATCCATCTAATAGCTCACCTGCCTCAACCATAGGCATTGTCGAACCCTTAGTCGTCTAACTCTATCATCTAACCCCTTAGCCATCCAATGCTTGAGACATCCAACCCTAAGCCGTCCAACCCCTTAGCCATCCAACCCCTGAGTCATCCAACCATGAGCCATCCAAATTTGAGCCGTCCAACCCTAAGTTTGTCCAACCACCGAGCCATCTAACTCGACTTGTACAACCATGAGCCATCCAACCTTGAGCCGTCAACCAACCCCTGAGCCATCCAACCATGCCATCCAACATCTATGCCATCCAACTCTTCCATCCCTTGATGTCATATAAGTACAATCACCTTAAAATGAAGGGCACAAAAAACTACAAATTCATAGAATCACTAAAGTGGGAAAGCCTCTCTCTATACATTATTGTCATCGGGCCAAGGAAAAACCCTAATTTTTCAAAGAGGAGAAATCAGGAGTGGTAGAGGCAGGGAAGTGGGTGAAGGAAAATATGGTGTAGAGGCTCACATACCTCAGGCGTCACAACTATCACACCAAGTTGAACTAGACCTGAATCATCAAAACCCTTGGTAAAAAACATGCCCACTTCATCTAGGGTTTTGAAGTTTATCTTCATTATGTATTTATTTGACTCTGGGTTAGGTTTTAGAGTTTTGAGGTTTCTCTCATTTTTCTGTATGATTTTTGGGGTCAATTGTTTTGGGTGTATTTGTGTACAGGTGGGAAGTTAATTTATCAGACTGCCAAAAAGAGGGCTAACAGACCCAAATGTCCCATTACCGGCAAAATAATCCAAGGAGTAAGATATTTTTTTCTTTTTATTTTTTTGTTGGTATTCTCATAATGGCATAAATCGAATGAATTTTTATAGCATATTAGTGAGTAGAGAAGCTATATGCAGCTTTGTCGAGGGATATGAACAAATTCAAACCTTTGTGTAGAGATTTTGAAAGCCCATCAAATGAAGTTTCTGACAGATTTTATAATTTTGTTTGATATTTGTGTTGTGGGGGATTTTTGTAGCATTGTAGTCACATTATTTCTATTTCATCTACAAAACTATAACTGGGATTTATAAGCCCAAAGTTTTGATTTATTGTTGTTGATTTATGATTTTTAAAATCTTAAACTCAAATATCACGTTTTGGATTGGCTGATGCCTTATAGATTCCCCATTTGAGGCCCGTGAATAAAAGGTTAGCAGTTGAAAAGGAGCAGGAGAACTGTGAATAGACCCTATGGAGGAGTTATGTCCTGTTCAACCGTTCGAGAAAGGTAAGCTATCATAATTATAACCATAATTATTTTCTATGTTAAATGTTCATTCAATCAAATATTAGGTCCTTCTATTATTTATGGGTTAATGCATTTATTTAATTTGTTAAGGGGATATTCAATTTTTTAATATCATATTCTCTATACTCGATTGTCCAAGTACCCTCTCAATTTATGCAATTGGGTCTGATTTATTGACTTGTCTTTGAGTTACTCATAACAAATAGATGTTGTTAGTCTTAGTGTGTTACTACTTGTTAGTGTAAATCCACCTTCCAAATTCACAGGTAAGGAGGTAGAGTATGTAAAAACTTCTTTATTCTAGAGGTTTGCATGAAAGTGATTGAAAAGAGCCTAGGAGAGAATAAAATTTCAGAATTTTATTCTACATTCTAGGTTCAAAAACATATATTTTTGAGTAGTCGTTTGGATTTCCCCTAATTTATTTGGGTGCTTAAGGATTTGCATCAAATTTTCAACCTGTATCCCATAAATCTATCTTGAAGCATATGAAGCTCATATGGTAGGTAAACATGATGTTGCTCTTTTAGTCTTCACTACACCCATAACACAAACAAGAATAAAAACAAGAAGCTAACCTAAAATTATGTCCAACACACCGTCCAACCCCTCACTTGTCCAACGCACCCGTCCAACCCCTATCCATCCAACCCCTCACCCATACAACGTACCCACCCAACCCCTAGCATTACAACCCTTCACTCATACAACCCTTAGCCAACCAATCCCTCATTCGTCCAACCCACCTCGCCCAACACTTAGTCATCTAACCCCCTCACCCATCCATCCCATCTGCCCAACCCTCAGCCATCCCACCCCTCGGCCATCCAACCCCACCCGCCCAATAGCCATCCAACCCCTCACTGTCCAACCCACCCGCCCAACCCTTAGCCATCCAACCTCTCAACCGCCCAACCTCTCGAGTCCCGACTAACCTTCTTGCCCAACCCCTAACTTACCTACCTAACCAACTTTGTGAAACTAGGGAAAATGCTCTCTGTGAAATCACCTTTTCCACGAAACATTTTTTCAGATATTCTCCAATGACCTAAAGTCAAGTTTTGAGATTTACCAATGATTCAAACTAATTTTTAAGAGGGGTCTTCTTAA